>BMAU01019845.1:540000-1029656 GCA_019973935.1 Trichonephila clavipes
GGAAAATTAAATCCATAAGATTTGTTATTTCATCATGGCATTTGTAAGTTTTATTTGTAATAAACTGATTCTTTGATCACACAGTTTAAGGAACCTTAGCAGCCCATTTTCAGGTCTTAATTATATATAAATTAATTTTAAAAACTAATTTCAATATATGTGCATTACATTCCGAAGTGCAAGACTTTAGTGATATATATATATGATTTACATCAAATATAAGATTAACAATAAGATGAATATTTTTTGTGAGATATATTAAATGCTCTCTTCTAAAAGATTAATTAATGTTCAATGAAATGGAATGCATGAATTTTGAGAGTGAATTTTTATCAATTCAAAAATCACTACATTTTTAATTACATATTAATCAAGTTCACTTAATGATACTGAATGAAATTTATTTAAAGTAAGGAAATAAGTAATATTGAAATAATTAATAAAATCAAATTCAAGAGTGTAATTAATTTAAACTTGACTATAACGGGTAATTAATAATATATATTCTCAATTTTCATTTAGAATGTGAAATAGTTTCGAGTTGCTTTTGATGATTAACTTATGGAGTCATACTTTATGTGGCTATCTCTATCTTGTACTCATTTCTCCATTGACAATACAGGAACCTCTAAATAAACAATACTTACTTGCTGATTAACGTTGGACTCTGAGGTTACGCGATGGCTAGCTAATAGCAACGAACCTCGAAAATATGAAGTTCCGAAAGTAACGAGGATGACACTTGAGCTCTAATCTCCAAACATCCACAACACGTCAACGTGAGAAATTTTATCCTCAAGATTTCAGTTCCTGTATATAACGGATATGCGTATATATTTGTATATACCTACAATATATATCATCTCTTGACTGTAATCTTAGGTAGTTAACACAGCGATTAAATTTGCGAGGCTTAGGAGGGGCGAATTAAATGACCGACTAGTTCAGGAATTAAATTTCAATTAAGTTCAGGTGAATTTAAAAGGAACTGCCACATCCCATAAACGCCAGCAGAAGCTGTCAACGGCGAAAAGAACGCCGATAAGTAAGTAAGAGTAAATAAGCGTCATCGGACTTTCTTTTTCGACAAAATGATTGAACAATCTGAACAATGTTATTTTCGCAAACTTTCAGCAAACTTGGCAATGACCAAGTAGAAATTATTTGTAATGTTTATCAAACCGCATAATGGATGCCTCCAAACGGTCAAAATAAGCATGGAAGGTCTTCAGCAAGCCAAAGCCATGATGAACATCTAGAACTTAATGATTATAGTGGCGCTGTTTACAACGAGTACGTATCCCACATAGCAGAACCATCTACCATAGAATACTATCAAAAGTTTCTACATCACCTTCATGATGCAATGAGATGGAAATTGAAGGATTTATGGGCAACATCACAATAAAGCAATGACCGATTTTTCACATTTAATACAGCTTTTCTTAGCTGAACGCAACACTCATGGGAGCTTCACACATAACTTTGTGTGGCTTAACTTTTTCACCTACTGATATCTTTGAAAGGGACAAGATATCAGTGAGATAGAAGACACGCAGAATGCGACGAACCAGTTGAGCGCTATATCAACAGAGACGTTCCAGAGCTGCTTCTGATACAAGAAGAACCGTTGGGATCCAAGGGGACTACTAAAAGAAGATTGGTTTAAAATCGCTGCGTATTTGAATACGAGTATTTTTTAATCCTTTATCTACCACATTATGGTTTACTACAGTTTTTTTCGTGCAATTTTTTTTTTTTTGTAATCACTACATTGAAAATTAAGGGATATATAAACAAAATAATCAACTTTGGGAAATTTAATTACTTAGAGCTAATTCATTAATTAAAGATATTCAACTGTAAAATTAATTATACACACTGTTCACTTAAAATAAATAGTCAAATCCAGTGGCGCCCACAAGGGGGGGTCCTGGGGGTCCGGACCCCCCACACAAAGCCCTTGATTTTTTTTCCCGATTGATTATAATTCTAAGTATATAGTACGTTAAATTTTATTTGTTATTAATGATTAATTTTATTAATTAATGCTACTTATTTATTCAATAATTAGTTTTTTACTGTGTTTTGTTCCCGAAAATCGACAAAATCAAAAGGAGCATGATACAACAATGGTGAAATTTCAACCCCCCCCCCCTTTGAAAAATTCCTGTGTGGGCTACTGGTCAAACCATTTTCTGAGGTCTTCATTAACATAAAAATAAATAAATTAATTAATGAAACATTTACCTTTTGACATTGTCATTTTTGTTCCGAAAAAATAGTTAAACTTCCCTATGCCCAGAAAATGTCGTCAGCTGAAAACGCAATTTCTGTTATAAAACTATTCGCCTTCCCCGCTAAAATACTTATCACAGAACCCGTGCTGCCACATATCTTGGAAGAGTGTATTTAAAAGAATATTCCTGCTAAGTATCATCAGAGTATTCGCAAAAATGGTAATTCTATGTAATTTTAAAGTGAGTGGTACAGTCGGTAGATAAAGGGTTAATGAATGAAAGCCGAGAATTTTTAACGTGTTTTATTTATATCGTTACAAGCCATTTACTCTCCCTTCCCTCCCAATTCTCTGGGTATTTTATGACACATTGTAAGACTATATATAACTTTTATGTTGCTGTTATCTAAGTCTTAGCATTAAACCTTCGATTTTATTGCAAAAATATTTTTATAGCACTTGCCTTCTTGTTTAAAAAGGATATGACTTGAATTTCTAAAACAGAAGAATATTTATCATTTATATAACTGCAATCCCTTTCAAACACCAATTTTAGCGGATCTCTACTCATTAAAAGAAACATGCTGGCCAAGTCTGCTAATCTAATTGTTCGAAAATGGAAATCTTTTTATCTACAACCCTTCCGAAAGAGTCAGTTTTCGCAAAATACGTTTTTCGTAAATATATTCAAGAAAATGTTTGTCAAAATTTCGACTTTGTAGGTCTAATAGTTCAAAAACGAGAACTTTTGTTTGAAACGCCCCACATCCCCCCTCTTGGGATTTAATTTCCGCAAAACCCGTTCTTAGCAGATTACTACTCAACAAAAAAGCATGCTTACTAATTAATTAAGATCCAATAGCTGAAAAATGGGAATTTTTGTTTATAACATGTTCACAATCACCACTTGATAGTCAATTTCCGTACAACACGTTCTTAGCAGATCCTTATTAAGTCGGTAGGTCTAATTGTTACGGAATTTTCATGATGGACGAGCGAGTGAGTTGCTTTACTCCTATACCTATAAATTAAAATTTCGATAAAATGTTCAGGAAGTACGTAAAACACTAGTTGTTCCTTTAGGGAGATTATTATTCCTACTCCATACTGTGATTCGAAACATTTTATAAGGTCGAATTACGCACACACCTTTCTTTTTATTCTTAAAAATTCCAAGAATCTATAAAATTCCCACGTCAGCCATTCCTCCTAGATGCGAACCATTTGACACAGACGGTATCGCATTACGAATAATCAAAAATTCTAGAATCTATTTGTGCTTGCCTATCACGTATAAAACACATATAAGGAGAGAACCTTATATTTTTCAAACCCTCTTTCATTTCAACACGCAGAGAACATTACCATATTCATTTCTACGACTCGAATAATCATTTCCTCCGATTTCCAATGACATCCTAATGCGCTTGACGTCACAGCTAGGATTCAGAGAAAATGAAAAAGTACCTTTCGGATGCAAGTATTATTGTCACTGATGCCATGTGTTTTTAACCCTGATGATGATTTGATTCTATCGAAGATTATAACTTTTCAGATACGGGAGATGTTAAGTTTTTCATCTCAGAACTTTTTTACACGAGTCAAGTCACCGCATAAACAAAAAAGTATGTTACATAAAAATTTTTTTAATGTACCATGTTCTTATAACGGACTAAAAAGCATAATTTTTGTTTTCATTTTCTTTATCTTTCTCTCCTCCTTTTCGTTTTTTTTCCCCTTTCTTCTTTTTTCACATTTTCGTGCATTGTCATCCACTTCGGAACCATGCTCCAAATTTCAAAAGTCTCTAGCTCATCGGGAAGTTAGTTTAAAATCAATTACAAAATTCCACCAGACAGAACACACAAGCTGTTTTGGGGGCCCAGGTTCGAGGCTAGAACTTTTTTTTTTTTACATTTTCATGCATTGTCCTCTATTTCTGTGCTGTGGTCCGAATTTCAAGTCTCTCGCTCCTCGGGAAGTTAGTTTAAAACCAATTACAAAATTCTACCCGGAGAGACAAAAAAACGAGTTAATAAAAACATGGTAATTAATAATTATTTCATTTATTTAAATGATTTCTTATTAAAATAACGACTAACTGGTAATTGGTAATTAATATTCAGAAGAAAAAAGAGTTTTTTTTAATTTCTTTTTCATATTTTGCTTAAATATAACGAAATGCCTCAATTTAGTTGTAAGACTTCACTCAAAGAATTACTATTGAGGTTAGCTCAAATCAACTTTAATTCGTCATTTCTAAAGGTTGTTTTTTAGAGGTATAGAACTTTAAATTGCAATAAAACAACGATGTATTATTCGATTGTCATGAATTTTTTTTTATTCGAAAGATAATCTTGTCGCATTACATTTTAAGTATGATTTCTGGCATACGACTGCCACGGCTGATTCGGATGTAATCCAATCTGGAGACGTCTGATTTTCGATGACTTTTTCCAACATTTGTGGCCGTATATTCGCCAATAACACGGCGAATGTTGTCTTCCAAATGGTCAAGCGTTTGTGGCTTATCCACATAGACCAATGACTTTACATAGCCCCATAGAAAATAGTCTAGCGGTGTTAAATCACAATCTTGAGGCCAATCACAGGTCCAAAACGTGAAATTAGGCGGTCACCAAACGTGTTTTCAATAAATCGATTTAGGCACGAGCTGTGTGACATGTTGCGCCGTCTTGTTGGAACCACAGCTCCTGGACATCATGAATGTTCAATTCAGGAATGAAAAAGTTAGTAATCAGGGCTCTATACCGATCACCATTGACTGTAACGTTGTGGCCTTCATCGTTTTTGAAGAAGGAATCCACCAGCCCATAAAGCGCACCAAACAGTCAGTTTTTCTGGATGTAACGGTGTTTTGACATACACTTGTGATTCAGTCCAAATGCGGCAGACGTAGCCATCCAACCAGAAGTGCGCACTAAACAAACTTATGTGGGAACAACGGTTTTTCTCGGCGAATCTCTATGAGGCGTGAGTCTATTCGGTGTTTCGACAAATCACTTGACAGCTGTTAAATCGGTCGCCATCTTCGAAAGTAATGCCAACTTAAATTACCTGCTTTAAATTCAAACTCCTTCACATCCAAATGTGAGCGAAGTCAATAATAAACAATAACGAGAGGTTTTCGCGCGTGGCTAGTTGCATGTGCTTTCTTCGCCTATCTAGCGGGCTGACTGGTCAAGTGTTCACACGGTCAAAAGAGTGCGCACTATTGTCCGTAAAGCGACTTTTTGAAAGCGAGTTAATAAAAAAAAACATGGTAACCTGGGGGCCCATATTTGACCACAGAGTTACGAAATTCAATACGTGTGATATCGACAGGTGGTCTTTGTTTGTGTAAATCCGTGTAAGTTAGAGAGTTACGGGACCCCTATCGAAATCGGGGCCCGCCTCTTCGGGGGCTCAGGTGACTTCTGTTTTCCCATTTTCATGCATTGTCATCCGCTTCTGAGCTATGCTTCGAATTTCAAAAGTCTCTCGCTCATCGGGAAGTTAGTTTAAAACCAATTATACAAAATGTCACCCTTAAAAACAGGAAAGCGAGTTAATAAAAACATGGTACTGAAGGGCAGATAATAGGGAGATAGTTTTAAATAGAAAAGTTGCCTAAATGAAAAGTGAACATGCGATTACGTCAGAATGAGTGCAGCTATAGCACAGCCACCAAACAGAGACACTAAGGATTGTATGAAGTGTACACCGCATACGATGTTTAACAGTGAAACCTGTTAGTGGTAAAAGAAATTAATCGAAAGTGAAATCGAGCCATATGAGGATGCGTCCAAATCAGAACATGCGGTAGTTCGGTTTCTAATTGCAGGAGGTGAGTTTAATGCAAGCATCTATCGACGAAAAGTGACATTCTGTGGAGTACAGGTGGACCGTTCGAACGTCTTGGAACTGTTGGTGTAAAAGCTTTCTAGATGGGCAGCAAATAATATCGGATCTCCATGAAAATGTCCACCCCAAACATTTCCTGTGAAACCAAGGCAACTTAAAAAACCTATCTGGAAATGTTAGAACATCTACCGTACAGTCAGAATTTGTTACCCTGTGATTTCTTGACCTTTAGTCCAATGAATACAAAATGTTTTCATTTGGACGATAAATTTGAGGAAACTCAGCAGGGCTTCCTCAAGAATCAAACTTTCTTTCTAGAGTATAAACATAGCACTGCTGCCGAAACGATGGAACCTGTGTCATAACCTCCCTTCCCCCACAGCGATTTCTTTTAATTTCGACTAAATTTATTCTTCTTTTTGAACCTGTCTACTTTTCATTCAGGCAACCCTTATAGAAATCGCCTGGGTCCCTTTACACATGGCCTAATGGCACGCTTTGCTGTGCACCATTTTGAGCTCAATCTCTTGAAAACCATTTCGCCTCCATACTAGTTGACTCAACAAAAAGTATATTGTGGATGCTAAGTTCTGCACACGCAGCTACATATGTACCGGAAATAAAAAAAAAGCCTTTTATTGCTTTCCTCAATGGTTTTTATATAAGCACATTTGAAGTGATAATTATATTTAATTTTATTCTTTTACTGATTTTAAATATGTGTTGATGTTTTCCAGTTGACGGCAAGTTAAGATAACGAAGTAGTTTGTGGGTATATTGCTCTAAGAGTACAAATACACTCAGGAACATAGAAAATAGCAACCCAAGAAGAAAGCATCGGATTGAAATAAAATTTAATACACATAATGACACAGATGACAGATTCACTTGATCACAAAAACAAGACAATTAAACGAATGCAGTGTGTGCAAAGACACAAATACTGGGCAACTTCAATAGCACGTTGGACCACCTCCAGCTGCAATACATGCCGCCACACGGTCCGGCATTGAGTTGATTAGACACCTTATGTTGTCCTGAGGCAGATGGGCCCACAAATCTTGAACAGCCAACTCTAAATCATGTACAGATTGACACGATGGCATCTGCCGTTTTAGCTGATCCCACACGTGCTTTACAGGGGATAAATCGGGGAAGTGGGCCGACCATGGAAGAGTCTGAAAATGACGTAGGAAGTCTTGAGCAACTCTTGCTGTATGCAGACGAGCATTATTTTGCTGGAAAATTGCCCCTGGGAGACCATTTAGGAAAGGTCCTACATGGGGTCGAAGAATATCATCAACGTAACGTTGATCCGTTAAAGTACCACGCATCACAATTAAAGTGAACCGGCTATCATAGGCTATGACCCCCCAGACCATTACACCAGCTGTGTGGGCAGTGTGACGTAGAACAGTGTAGGGGGAATTGTACCACTCACCAGGGCGCCTCCACACCCGTACACGGTTATCATCTGTCCCCAAAACAAACCGGGATTCATTACTAAACACAACCTTTTGCCAATCTGTGACATTCCACATTGATCTGGCTTGACACCACTGTAGACGCAATTGCCGATGTTCGGTGTTAAAGGGAGTGCACGGAAATTACGCTTGGATTTAAGATTTACTTCTGCAAGGTGTCTGGAAATTGTTTGTGGGACAATTGCTACGTCGCCGTCTGCTCGTATCGTTGAACGAGTCACTATGGGGTCCACAAGTGCTTGCCACACGATCCTTCGATCCTCTCTCCTCGTGGTCTTCCTGGTCGCTCCAGACCGGTTTTCCGCGCGTGAGCACATTCTCGTGTCCACTGCTCCCAACAATTTCTAACGTCACACTCCGAACGATCCACCTGCCCAGCAACACGGCGCGTCGACCAGCCTGAAGTTTTCATCCCGATAATCAGGCCTCTCTCAAACTCGCTTAACTGTTAGAAATGTCTTCTAGCACGTTTACCTTCCATGTTTCGCTTACCAAAGTCTTCCTACAATCGGCGGGTAATCGTCACGTTTATGAATCTTCGAATTTGCGCTGGCTTATATAGCATCCTCTTCCTGATTGTAGCGCCACCTCGGCGTGTATGAGCATGCGTATTGGCACAAAACTTGGATCATTTGCATATCACATTACGCTGTACTTATTTGCAAAGTTTCGCGATTGTACTTAGCTTCCTTCTTGGGTCGCTATTTTCAATGTTCCTGAGTGTATATTCATAAATATTTAATATTTTCTATATTACGTATGTAGATAGTTTTATTTTTCCTTGGTAATTTTACCAACCATTATCATCGGTAACGTAAGAGAGGTTTAGTACATTTAATACAAATCTTTCACACACACACACAATGTTATGATTATTAACCTTAATGTTATTGATGATTTCTAAACTGTATTTCTTTTTTCTACAGCGCAGTAGTTTTGACAAATTACAAGTGAAGGTTGGCTCGAATGAAAACAATGCTTAAAACTGGAATATTTATTTCTTAAGGTATCCAACTACGTTCGGAACCGTGATTTTCAAAAGCGCATAAATGGATAATTTTCATGATATTTAGTGTAACCTAGATTAGAATATATGCATAAAATTGTTTTAAGGGTATTTTGACAAAAAAAACTATTTAAATACAATATTTTGGCAAAACATTAACTTAGAATAATCTTTCTTCCAAATGTTCTCCTTTTGTGAAAAGTGCTTCTATTAGAATAATATTTTGCCTGTCTATAGCTCAGACCTCTGTTCAGAGGCTCAACTAGAATTTTTGAAATATATAACTTAGAAGTGGGTTTATTCATATTTTACGACAACAGAAGGGAGCAATTTTAAGAAAAAACGCGAATAATTATTTCAATTGGTGGTAACTCTGAAAATAAGGTGAATTTTTCAAAAATTCTAGTTGAACCTCTGTAGAGAGTTCTAAGATATATACAGGCAAATTATAATTATAATAGAACTATTTTTCACAAAAGGAGATCATTTGGAAAAAAGATTATTCTAAGTTAATTATTTGCCAATATATTATAGTTAAATAAATTTTTTTTGTCAAAATGTCCTTAAAACAATTTTATGCATGTATTCTAATCTGAGTGACTCTAAATATCATGAAAATTATCCATTTATGCGCTTTTTTAAAATCACGGTTCCGAACGTAGTCGGATACCTTAAGGCTAAGAGTTTCCTATTGCACTGTTGGGACTAACTCATTTCTGATATATATTGACTGATCATACTTCTATTTTTGCTTTGCTTCTTTGGATGTTTATAGCAACTTAGTATATAAAAATGGCATGTTCCAGGAACATAGGGACAAATCTTATGGGGACGTAGGGGACATCACAAGGATTCAGATTTGTATTGGAAATGTCTTCTTTCGACGTTAGGTGGCGATGTGCTCAAGAGCTATGGAAGAACCAGCAGCCGTTTGCGTTGTAATCGCCCGCAGAGGAATAAGAACGTCTTACGAACACCACGGTGGATATGCATCTGATTTACAAATTGGCAGAAGGAAGTGTACGATCAACAAAGAAAAAAAATGCATCGCGAAAGGTACCCGCAGAGAGATGCACCGGACAGCCAGATATTTACTAATTTGCGTGAATATAGATCATTATGAGGCAATAGGCATAGTGAGGTGGATCATGAGGAGTTCTCCTCGGTTATGAAAGAGTCGACCAAAAAGCAAAGCAGGGAGCAGAGTCTTCCCAACCGTTCCCCTTGACCCTCAGAAGAGCAAAGAGCATTATTTCCACATACATTGATGAATATACTGCCGTAACCCTAAACACCAAGAGCCTTGGAAAACTTTGGGAAACTATGTAGGTCCAATCCCGAGAAACCTGGAGAGAGCCAAGGCTGCTACCCGCTTTCGCTTAACCACCTGACATGACTATTTGGGAGTATACCTCCACTGCCTTGGCCTGGCTGCTGACGAGGCCTGCCAGTTCTTAAGCCATGCCAGAACGGATGGTGACTACCTGCTCCAATGCACTGGACTTGATGAATACCCAACTGACGACATCGTCAGTTGGTACTGCAAGTCTCGGTGTCAAATGGTCAAAAGGTCATGCAAGGGCGTTGGATAAATAAACAAATCAGTGGCTCAAACTTGTTAGAACCCCCTGGGTTCCACCCTGGACACTAATCCTCGTGATGCCTCTTACCTCTCCTTAAAGTTTGTATCAATACATGAGACACCCTGTATATTCATCAAACTAAATTTTTCCAAAAAAAGTATAGGAACTGACATTTTACATCTTTTAAAACAAAATACATTTATTTAAAAAGTACCTACAAAAACATTTTCCAGATTTTTCTCAGAACTGCAAATGTGTCGTTTTTGTCACATCCGTATTCATTTACCTCTTGCATCCATAAAAAGAAGTCCATTTGGAGTACAACTTGATACGAATGATATAAAACTCCCCTGTAAGCTTAACCCATATCCAAAGAAATCTTCGCGTAACGACAGTTGTAAAACTTCGCACATCAACCTCATCATTCCCCCAAAGAAAGACACCACCCACAAAAAATGAAACAAATGGCAAAGACCCAAGACCCTAACGTGTCAAATAACCCCGCTAGCAAATCGAATATCAAATGAGTTGGAGAAAGCTAGGGTTCTCGAGATATAACACCCTCATCATCGCATCAACCCCTTAACCACTCCTCCCCCTTCCTCCACTCTATATTCCAAAATTACCATAACTGTCGGCAGTTCTTTTTTTCCCTTTCTCCCTTCATTGAAGCAATCTCATGATGAAGTTTTTTTAAGTAGCTCCTTCCCTTTACATCAAAGAAAGCAGGTAAATTGATGCGTCACAAAAGCATTTTTTAATAGCTTCCGTCAAGATGTCTGAGGGAGGCTCGTAACTGACGGTACATCCATGATAAACTATCGGAAGAGAGTTTTATGAGAGGAGTATTTGCTGCTTGCTGTGTTATTTGTCTGCTTTGCAAATATAAGGGAACATTGTTTTTTTTTCTTCTTATATTACCTAATGTAAAAGGAAAACACCTTGCATATGTGGAAAAAGAACAAAAAAAAAACCTTTGTTCGAAACTTTTGGGGAAAAAAGAAAAAAAAAATTGACATTTTCCAAAACAAATAATTTGTAATAAATACATAATTTGCATATATTATATTGAAAAAGGTGAACGTAAAGTCTAAGAATGAAAATTTTCTTTTATTAAGGCGCACTAAAATCAATTAAAATAGAAAACTCCATATGTTTTTGAGGGAATAATTTAGTTTCTGAATTGTGCCCCCCAGATCCCTTGATTTTTTTCACGATCGATTATAATCCTATGCAGATAGTACTTAAAATTTAAATAAGTATTTGTTATTAATAATTAATTTTATTAACTAATGGTGATTATTTATTCAATGATTAATTTTTTACTGTTTTTTGTTCCGCGTTTATTGTTTGCGCACTTTTTAAACAACAAATAAGATAGAAATTTAAGGTGTGCGTTATACGGCGGTTATAAAAACGATGGCTTTAAAAATAACAAAAGAGATGAGCTTAAAAAAAAGATTTACTTCCACATGTATCGAAATATAGTTTATCTACAAGAAATGGCATGCCTTTCGATCTAAAAGCGTTATAGTTCTAGAAGTATACTACACTGCTCAAAATAATTAAAGGATATTGTAAGTTTTATATAAAATAAAGATATCAGCGAAATTTTTTTCGCCGAAAATGGAAGAGAATCACAAATGCAAATTTTTCTGATTTTCAAACTGGGGAGTATGCTAATTTTTAGTTCAACGTCAAAAGTGTCCCTTCAGCGGCAGCGAATGAACTTTGACTTTCAACTGAAATGAAGACAAGGATGATCGGCATTCAGTGACTGCTTTGTTTCGATGAGTACGATGTCTAACGAAGTCATTTAACCGATTCAGAAGCTTGGAGAGTTGTTGGTAGGTTAGAAGGGGGCCAAACTCAAGCCGAAGTAGCGCAAGCCATTGGAGTGTCACAAAGTGTGAGTTCCAGGATCTGGAACCGTTTTTTGGAGACTGGAAGTACAGGCCGAAGACCAGGAAAAGGTTGTAGACGGGCAGCAACGCCCAATGAAGGCCGTTATTTAGTGTTAACGGCTCGGAGACACTGAAATATGAACACTACTCTTCTCCAACAACACCTTCGCTCGGCTACTGGCACCACGGTTTCAACTCAGACTGTCCGAAACCGGCTCCATGGTGTAGGTCTGTATGCTCGCCGACCGATGGTATGTGTTAGACTAACATCAAGGCATCGTCGCGAACGCAGGGAGTGAGTAACAGAGCATGTGAACTGGAGGAGAAATGAATGGAGCAATGTTCTTTTTTCTGACGAGTTGCGTTTTTCTGCTCATCCGGATAATAGGCGTATTTTCATCTGGAGGGACCGTGGCAGTAGGAATAATCCTGCGTTCGTGCACGAAAGTGTCAGATTTTGCGGTGGAGGAGTGTTGGTGTATGGTGGCATCTCCATTGACGGGCGCACAGACCTCTACATCATTCGAGATGGACCTCTGACTGCTCGCCGATATAGGGATAAGATCCTCAGACCTATTGTAGTCCCTTACGCTGCAGCAATTGGAGATGACTTCATTTTAATGGACGATAACAGCAGGCCACATCGTGCTAACCTCGTGGAGGATTCCCTTTTCGGGGAAGGAATCGTACGAATGGAATGGCCAGCGTATTCTCCAGACATGAATCCAATAGAGCACGTTTGGGACGCTCTAGGAAGACGAGTTGCTGGCCGCCAACCACCCCCACAAACTCTCCAAGAAACGGAAAGAGCTCTTCTGGAAGAGTGGGACAGAATACCCCAACTCGTGATTAATAGCCTCATTGACTCCATGCCTCAAAGGTGCTCAACGTTGCTGGCCGTCCATGGAAACGATACCCCCTACTGAAAATGATTTCCTTTGAAGAAAACACCTTTTCTTATTCTTTTTTCTCATATGCACAAATTGTGTTTTTTTCCTTTTGTACACAAATGCGGAATAAAATGCATTTTTTTCTGCCAAACATGCGTAATTTATTCTCATATAACCTACTACGTCTGTCGACCATGTATCAATCAGCTAAAAAGTTTCCCAGTCACAAGATCCACCTAAAACCGCAATATCCTTTAATTATTTTGAGCAGTGTATTTTTTCAAAAGTCTGCGATAATATCTCGAATAAATGATTCCAAATCATAAGAGTATTGTGTAATAACATTTCATATTTCTTTGTAAAATAGGGGGTGCGCGATATACGGTGAATAGGCCTAATAATTAAAAAATGTAGCCTTAAAGTATAAGTGCGCGGTATACGCCGAATTTTACAGTAATCATTAAGCCAACACACTACCGTAACCAATACTCTACTTCATAAGATACAAAAGTGAAGTGTCTTCGAGATCAATTACATTAAGATGTGTTGGAAAGCTAAAATCTTACTTTTTTGACAATTTGAGATTTTTACATTTTTAAATCGTATAGAGTTTAACCTTTTTAAAAATGCCTTACTTTAACCTGTAGGGTAATTAGATTCCCTAAAAACCTGTTTTTAAATAATCGTTGAAACCGGGCCATGCCCATTTCAATGGCGAAAAATGTAAACTAAGTACTTCGTTCTTCCTTAACAGTTCAACGTCTGATATAAACCAAAACATTTACCTTTTATTGTATAAATTGAGCTTTTATTTTTTTTATTTCCTAGCCGATTAGAAGTCTCACTGTATACAATTAAATCAATTTATCTCAAAATGTAAATTTTGATGTTCGATGTACTTTTTCTGAGACCACTGTTCAAAGGTATGTAAATTTTTTATAATATATTTATAATGAGGGCTAATATTTACTGAAATGAGCTTTTTGTAAAAAAAAAAAAAAAACTCAAAAATTCAATTTTTACAAATTTTTTTTATGTGAAAAATGGGTCAAAAATTGCATTATGTTTGATAAAATATTTTATAAATTATGAAAAAATTCAAAATTAGCTAAAAGTTCATTTCAGAATAATGAGAAAGGTGTATTTTAATTGTATGAAAAATTTCAGGCATGTACATATAACAAATTTTGAGAAAAGGTACATCGAAAACAGCCAATGTGACATTGTTAGTATAGGAAGAGAGAGGTTTCCAACTCCTCTTAAACGTTCATAGGCTCCACCAGATCATATGTAGTACAAACATGATCTGACTTATGTGTCGTCATATGGAACAAAACAGAAGTTATTAAATACGACAACATAAAACCCTTCTTCAGTGACGCACTCATAACGAGTGAGGAGTTGGGGTGAGTGAGTGAGTGAATATTAACGTCGCACTCTCCAGTTACACGAGAGTTTTTGGCGACGGACCTCGTCATTTTGAACCATGGTCAAGCGACGAGGTCGACATCTGAGCCGTCACCCCCTCTCCAAACTGCTACACCACACGAACGGGAGGACGTTTGAGCTCTCAACAGATTTAACATGCATCGCTCCCCTACACGGTGGATCTTCAGTGGTACCGGGCTCGAAATCATGACATGAATCCCATGACCCCATACCTCAACCACTGGGCTACAGCAGCCCCGTTATGAGTTGGGGACGGACCTCACAATTTTGATTGATTGATTGATTCATTGAATGAATGTTAACGTCGCACTGTTCAGCTACACGAGGGCTTTTGGCGACGGACCACGTAATTTTGAACCATGGTCAAGTGACGTGGACGACACCTGAGCTGGCACCTACTCTCCTAACTACCACACCACACCAACGGGAGGACGTTTCAGCTCTCGACAGATTTAACGTGCATCGCTGCCCTACACGGCGGGTCTTTAGTGGTACTGGGCTCGAACTCGTGACAAGGCAAGCCACGGTCCGATATCTATACCACTCGGCTACCGCGGCCACCTCGCAATTTTGAACATCGGTCAAATGAAGAGCGTGACACCTCAGCTGGCGCTCAATTCTCCAAACTACCAAAACACGCAAACGGGATACGTTGAGCCATGACAGATTTAACCCTACACAAGGTTCATCCATAGGCAAGCGGCATCTCTCAGATGCATCACCTGATGATTAAGTTTGAAGATGATTTAATCATTTTATTGGTGAGGTTTGGCATTAAATTTTTTTTATACATAAAATATTTCAAGCAGAATCAGGAATTGAGATATTTATACGAAAAACATCAAAAAAGTAACGGTTAGTTATCACCGTGCCACCACTTTTTACATTTTAATATGTCTTGTTGTGATCTTCACGAATCACCTTACAATGTTCAAGGGACACGGATTTTTCGTATAGGCTCTCAACGTGGGCGATAACGCTTCCTTCTGGCCGTTTGAGGCTTTCAGGGGGGCAGTAAAAGAGCCAGAATAAATTAAGGGGTTTTGAGACGGTATGGAGGGACATGGGCAAATTAACCAAATATAGTCTAAAAAAGACTAAAAAAACACTCAGATTATCAACTAACAAAACTAAACTTTAATCTACTATTTAACTGGTTATCTTATGTTGATTGTATGTAATTAAAATTGTATATCCGTGGCAACAACTATTTCAGATTTGTAAGTAAAAAAAATTGGGGGTGGGGGCGGGTTAGAAATAAACTAAATTAAGAAAAATATATTCTAATAATAATATAGAACATTGTTTTAAAATTTAACGAACCCACGAACCGCATGTGGCCCGCCAGTACGTAAGTTGCGGCCGCCGACTCCTTTTAAAAATTTTTAAATATCAGGTTCTTAAAGTTTCTTCATTTAGAAATATATTTGAGGGGAAATTTATATGCATATATATATATATATATATATAGAATATTTGCCTGTTACCTATTCTTATTTTAAAATAAATCCTTTTTGATAATAGAAATGTGTCCTTTAGATTAAAATAGATTTATATTTTATTCAAACAGTTACATTTGAATTTTCTATAATAAATTACTTTTTAAATAAATTCTGCGCGCGCGAATCGCATTTTTTATGCATATCCTTTACTATGGATGGTACATGATTCTATGTGTGTGTGCGACTTTCATTTCTCCTCCTTTTCTGCTTGGAGTGCCGAAAAAAAAGGCAGTAAGAGATATTTTTTAAAGTTTAAAAAAAATATTCAGGACTGTAGGAGTGGGAAGGCCCATTGACACCAGCTAAGGGGAATGGGTAGTTTCCCTCCCCCTTGGAATGGAATGGCAAGTGGCAGGGATTCGGTCTTTGGGTACGACGGAGTGAAGTCATGTCCGAGTGTTGCTAACTGTATAATAACCGTTTTCTTTAAATCTTTTTTTTTTTTTAATAAACCTTAATTTTTTAAAATTTAAATGCCAGTTTTTTTTTCTTAATTGTTTCCGTGCCCATTGATTAGAAACAAACTTTACTGGCGCAGCCGTTAATGATCGAGTCTTAGTGGAAAACCCCACGGGAAGAACGTTCCAGAAATTTCGAGGGTTTTCTGGATTTGCGTGGAAATGAATCAGGAGTTTTTGCTTGCAACTCCCTGTAATGTAAGACGAGAGAAATTTATAAAAATTATACTGTTTAATATCCATTTATTAAGAGAGAATTTTGATTTTATTTTTTTTGTATACGTCAGTGTACGTTTTTGCTCTGCATATCCATGCAGTTGTAACTTGTTGAACGCCAGTTCAATTTTTTGAATTAATTATATACATCAGTATATATATTTTATTATTCTTGTTCCATATCAATGGAAAGTAAGTTTTAGAACATCCGTTCTAAAAATTAGAAGCTTCAAAATCATTAATTCTCTCAGTATATTATTTTATTGCATATCCATGCAGTTATTTATAAAATTTTGAACGCCAGTTCAAATTTCAGTTATTATATATCAGTATATTTTTTTATTATTTCTTGTTCAATATCAATGGAAAGTAAGTTTTAGAACATCAGTTCTATGAATTAAGGAAAACTTCAAAATCATTAATTCTCAGTATATTATTTTTTGCATATCCATGCAGTTATAAAAATTTTTGAACGCCAGTTCAATTGGGAATTATTATATACATCAGTATATATATTTTTTTATTATTATTGTTCCATATAAATGGAAAGTGTTTTAGAACATCAGTTCTATAAATTAAGGAAAAGATTGTATGTTTTTTTTTTTTTTCTTATGATATTTATTTATTTTGTAATGTACACAGTAATAAATTCACGTCAGTGAATAGCAATTGGGTTTGTTTAAAAAATTAATGTTAAAGAATAATACTTATCTCATGTCAATGAGTATTTTTTGTGCTTATGTACGCATAGTATTTTCGATTAATGTCAAAAAAATATATTATCAGTTAAATTGGAGAAAAACTACCGAATATATTTTGTAGTGTTCTATTATTCCAGCCAGGAATAGATTAAGTGGTGCATGTCGGTTATATTTTAAGTGATTATATTGTGTATATCAGAAATAGGTTAGGAGATTATTGTGTGTCAATAATATTTTAAGTGATTATTGTGTGTCAGTAATATTTTAAGTGATTATTTTTTGTCAGCAATAATTTAAGTGATTATTGTGTGTCAGTAATATTTTAGGTGATTATTAAATATCTGCAATATATTAAGTGATTCGTGTGTATCAGTAATATTTCAAGTGATTCTTGTGTATTAGTAATATTTTAAGTGATTATTGTGTATAGGTAATATTTTAAGTGATTATTGTGTATCAATAATATTTTAAGTGATTATTGAATAATCAGTAATATATTAAGTTCTATTTATAGAGTATTAAGTACATTTTTTTTTTTTTTTTTTTGGGATATTGTGAAACACATGACTATTATTTTGTTTTCTTCCCAGTTCATCGAGTATTGAGTTAGCATAGCGGACGTTGTTTGTAGGTGTTTTAATGAAGGATATATGTGTGGTACTTAATTTTTGCAATTCCTTTTAGTGTTATTTTCGTCCTATTATTGGTTAGTTTGAGTATATTTTAAGAGAAAAAATTTTTCAAATGGCATTCTTGGGGAAGGCTAAAAGCAAGATTTAGTGTTGTTGGCTGAGGAGTTAGGTCAGAAGGTATCAGATAAAATGACGAATATAGAGCTAAGGAATATCATAATCCGTAGCAAAGATTACGAAGAAGAGTTCGTTAGAGATCAGTTATCTGTTATTTTAGAGGAACGCCTTGAAAGGGAAAGTAAGGAGAAAATCCAGCAACAACGCGAATTCGAGTTAGAGAAAATGCGCTTGGAAATCGAAAGATCGCGATTCGATCCTGAAAATTTAAGCCCGCTTAAAACAAGTGTTAGTGATTTAATTAAAATCATTCGAATTTCGACATAAGGGATGGAGATATCGTTCTTTTCCTTACCCTGTTTGAGAGACAAGCGAAACGTATTGGAGTAGGAAAACGAATTGGGTATCGGCTCTTTTGGCACGCATGCCGCCCGATATTACTCAGCTAATAGCCAGAGAGTCAGAAGATAAATTTGACAACTATGACTACATAAAAGGAGTGTTATTAAAAGGTTCAAGATGAGCCCAGAGACCTTCAGGCAAAAATTCATCAAACATCAGCGCATACCTGCTAGATCTTGGCGTGATTTTGTGTTCGAAATTACGAGTTACTTCGAAGAATGGCTCGATGGAATGGAAGTAAGGGATTTCAAATCATTGAAAGATTTAATAATAACTGATCAGCTCAAAAAACGCGTGCCGGGAGATAAGAGAGCATTTCGTGGATGAATGGACCAAATTTTATGAACCATCTGTTTTGGCAGATAAATTGGACGACTACGAAAGTGTTCGGTCGAGTGTCAAGAAAACGAGTCAACCTGAAATGTCCCTCAGCAATACGTCAGATTCACGATCTAATATTACAAAAGAACATGCAATAATTAAAAATGATTTTCAGAGTCAAAGGTATAAATTGCCTTTCAAACAAGAACCTAAACAGCAAACATTTAAACCTACTTGCTATTCGTGTGGAAGAGTTGGGCATACCTCGAGGGTGTGTCATGCTAAAAATCATAAGGAAACCTCCCTAATCGCCAGATCAATGCTGTGGAGACCAATGAACATTTTCAAGAACAATCCTCTGCAATTTTAACGGCTAAGGTTGCGATTCCGGTATATTCCTCTACCAAGGAGGACGAGAAAATAGACGAGTTACAGTCTGTCCACATTAAGTGTGGGAATGAAATTCTGAAGGCTGTCATCGACACAGGTGCCCAGATATCCGTGGTAAGAGCAGATGTCGTCGAGGGACAGAGCGTCGATAGTGGAGGGACAATCAAATAATGTCGGCGTTTGGGGAACGTGAAGTAAATTGAAGATTTTCAACCTGAAAATCGACGACTCCAGACACGGGGTTGTACCCATTATGTGTGCAGTTTCTAGGAGGCTAGTTAACGACATGTTAGTCTGTTCGTCTGCTTATGAAGCGCTGTTAGAAAACGTGCAATTTATTCACAACTCCGCAAACTCCTATGTATCTTCAAGGGCAGTTGAAGGTATTACTGCAGATGATCCAAAATCAATTTCCAGCCAAGAAATGCCCCGAGAAACTTACCCCTCTGAAATTTACATGCAGTCTTTGAGCAAAGCAAATGAGGAGGAAGAAAAATTTTCCGATGAAGATTTGGAAGTAACCCAAGCAATCGAGAAGGTTCTTGTGTCTAAAGGTGAACCAATTCAGACGCGTAGTACGGATCAATATGCCGTAGCACAATCTGTTGTTGTGGAGAAAGAAAAGGAAGAAATATCAGTTGATGTGATAAAGGGGGTAAAGATGAGGGAGTAATTCCGTAATCCTTAGCAAAGAACGAATTGACTTTGATGAGGATGAAATTGAAGAAGAAAAACTAAAATTGCCTAGAGGAAAACGCAAAAATTTAAACAGAAGGACAGTTGCCGAATTACAACAAAAGTGAATCTAAAAGCCTCAAGCAACATGGTACTCATACCCCAGCACTGGAGTTTTAGAGGCGAATATTCGCAGGACAAAAGGGGAATAGGAAAACTTGCATGGGAACTGTCGGATTTTATCAAGCGAGATAGTACTGTGAACATACGACGATCATCGCGAGAAAATCGAAGTACCAGGAAAAGAGTTCGACTTAAATTGAGACCAAAAGACAATATCTACCGAGACGGGAAGGTTAGGGTTGAAACCCGACACCTAGACTTTAAGATCGTTGACCCAACGTGGATGAAGCAGGGAGTTGCACGTAAATTGAGGGTGATATCAGATCACAACCCTCTGACTTACCTAACCTTAACAAATCCTCAAAGTGCCAAACTAACTCGATGGGCATTAGCCCTCAAAGATATAATATTGCTATTTCATACAGGAAGGGTGTTAAACACATGGAAATGCTGATGCATTATCCCGGTTGCCTATTCCCGTTAGTTAAATAAGAGTCGAGCCAGATGATCGCTTGACAATTTTTCTGTGTAGTAATTTCTGGAACTGCTAAAGATGAAAATTTTGGCTTTTGTGATATATTTTTGGTAACATGTCTTTTTATATTTTAATATTTTTTTTTTTGAGTATTATTGTGTTTGAAACTTGTATGGATATAAATTTTTCTAGCATATTAATGTGATTTGCAAAACTATGTGGGAGTTGTGTTAGCAAAAGCTCTTTTTACATGATACCTGAAAAAAAAAAAAAAAAATTTCTCTCGTTATCTTGTTTCTTGCCATGTATGTGTGCATGTATTTTTTTTTATAGTTTCTTTTCAGCTTCATCGTCCTGGAATGACGGATGAGCTTTTTAAGGGGAGGTGTAGGAGTGGGAAGGCCCATTGACACCAGCTAAGGGGAATGGGTAGTTTCCCTCCCCCTTGGAATGTGGAATGGCAAGTGGCAGGGATTCGGTCTTTGGGTACGACGGAGTGAAGTCAAGTGTTGCTAACTGTATAATAACCGTTTTCTTTAAATCTTTTTTTTTTTTTTTTTTAATAAACCTTAATTTTTAAAATTTAAATGCCAGGTTTTTTTTTCTTAATTGTTTCCGTGCCCATTGATTAGAAACAAACTTTACTAGGACGGATAAGACAAAGGGCAACGTAAACTTAATCGTTTGCGAATGACAGCACTATCAAATTTCAAAAACGAGTAACGAAAGATCAATTCAATAGGAATACCGTAATTTTCAAGAAAATGGCAACTGTAATATTTGAAACATTATTTGATCATTGCATTATTATATTATATAAACATTAATAAATTATCTATGTCTGTGTACATGAGAAATAAAAGAAAACAGTAATAATAATTCATACTGTTTTAAATTTTCACTCAATAAAATTTTTTTTTTGTGTGTTTCCAAATCTGATATAAAGGTACATTTTTTATGTGCGGCCCGCGAGATTGTAATGTTTTTCCGAAGTGGCCCGCAAGGTCATTTGGGTTGGACACCCCTGGTAAAATGCGAAATAAAATTATCTATATTTTCGCATACAACGAAAAACTACACTATTTTGCAAGGCGAACAAAATCAAAACTAGCAAAATAGTACAAAGTCATAAATAAAAACAGACGTTTTTGGGCCCGCTGCATCTATTGGATTCAATGTGCGAAATATGAAGAAGCCGCCCTCGTCCTTGACACTGAATACTACGACGAGTGATGAAAGGCAGGCAGAAGGAGGGTCGTGTTCCAACCCACCGTGTCGACGCAGCACCGAAACTATTTTTATTATGTATCTGAGAGATTCGTGCACCTAACGAAGGGTTAACGCGTATCGGCCCCAGTTCTTCAGCAAAACTAGGATTCGAACTCATGACACGCCAGCCGACAAGCTCAGGCTCAAGACCACTAGGATACCGCAGCCACTCCGCACTCCGGCGCCCAGTTCTTTAACAAAAGACTTCAAAAAATATCATTCATTTTATTTGTGTAGTTACTATAACATACAGGGGCGTAAAAAACCCTTTTTCTCACTCCATCACACAGAGAACATTGCCGTATTCATTTTCAGGGCTCTAATAATCATTTCAGCCCAATTCCCAATTACTTTCTAATATCCCCCAACACCGCATTTACGACCCGGAAAATGGGGCTAGAAATGCCTTTTTGATGCCTGTATTACTGTCAATGATGCGGTGTTGCTGATAGTCCTGATGATTATTTGTTTCTCTTGAAACCCTGGGACTGAGGTGCCGGAGGTCGTTTTCGGGGAGAAAATTATCTGAATGGCGTCTACTCTTGCCTTTTTCTAGGAAAGTGTATTGTGTTTGGAGGAAGAGAAAGGTACAAAAGCCGTTAAATAGTTTTTCATTACGGTGATGGGAGTACTAACACATTGTTTTCCAGGACTTATTCCATTTACTTTTGTATACAGGTTTCGAAAGTTTTTTTTTTATTTTTTTTATTTTGAAAGTGTTATTATACTGATGGGTTTTCGAGTTGTATCAAAACTCTTTGGAGCATCTCCCCCCAGACACACACCCTCATTTTGATTAAACCCCTCTTAAACGGATTTTTCCACCCTCATCGAAATAGATATATA
Organism: Trichonephila clavipes; assembly: GCA_019973935.1. Taxonomy (NCBI): domain Eukaryota; kingdom Metazoa; phylum Arthropoda; class Arachnida; order Araneae; family Nephilidae; genus Trichonephila; species Trichonephila clavipes. Next base: position 562,547 of record BMAU01019845.1, read on the forward strand.
TTCTATTGTACGTATATTAACTATATAAACATAAATGCATAAAATAAAATTTTTTAAAAAATTAAAGGGACGATTTGATTTAGGTATCCGACTACGTTCGGAACCATGGTTTTAAAAAAGCGTGTAAATGGATAATTTTCACGATATTTAGTGTCACTCAGATTATAATACATGCATAAAATTGTTTTAAGGACATTTTGACAAAAAATTTATTTAAATATAATATTTTGTCAAAAAAATTAACTTAGAATAATCTTTTTTCCAAATGTTCTCCTTTTGTGAAAAATGTTTCTATTATAATAATATTTTGCCTCTATATAGCTCAGACCTCTCTACAGAAGCACAACTAGAATTTTTGAAAAATTCACTTTATTTTCAGAGTTATCACTCATTGAAATAATTATTGGCGTTTTTTTCTCAAAATTGCTCCCCTCTGTTGTAAAATATGAATAAACCCACTTCTAAGTTATATATTTCAAAAAATCTGGTGTAACAGGATAGTTTTGTGTGGTCTTTATAACTCCTCTTGATTGTACGAAACAACTTTGTATTCACATTTTAATTAATTTCGCTCTTTAGGTAGACATTGTATTAACAGGTGTTGACGCGTGAAGCATGGCAGATGAGCTTGGATATGTTATTCTTCTTTAAACGAGAACATAGCTAGGAGTAGTGTATTTAGTTCTATTTATCAGAGACAAATAATTTGTGTCTATATTTTTAAGTTCAGATTAGTAGTCTTTTATCCTGTTATATCTGAAAATGAAAAAAAAATCAGATTATGGATTTAATGAATTTCTTGAGAACTGTAGAACCAGCTAGGAAAAATAAAAATAAGAACAACGAAATGAGCGGAATATAGATGTTTAATATCTCCACCTTCTTAAATGGATGTAAAAATTTTTCATAAATCGTGGTGCAATAATTAAAACGTATAACATATAAACAAAAACGTATAACATATAAACATATACTATTTTGCTGTGTTGGCGATCCTAATAATTTTAATAGAAATAATTTTAAAAAAACTCTAGTAATACCGAAATAATTTTAAAAATGGAAAATAATTTTAAAAAAACTCTAGTAAATACCGAAAAACCAGTATTTAAACTTGTGAATACCGGTATTTCAAAATTGTACAAATGGCTCAAAATAACGGTATTCGGTATCCCGGTATTGCAATCCCTAGGAGATAGATCTTGAAAGAGTGGAAGATTTGTTGGCATGGATGAGAGCTTAGAGACTGCTCTCTGATTGGTCAATGATAAAAGTGAATATAGACTCCGATTGGCTGCCCGAGGGGGGGGAGTGGGAGGAGCTCGTCCAGTGGGGTATTTTAGATTTTAACATGGACAAAATTTAAAGAAGGAATGAAAAATTTAAAATTACTTAGATGCAATAATTAAAAAACTAATGCGATGAAATTAAAAATACTATGGAGGGTTATAAGAATCAAGAAGAATTCTTCTTGGCCTTTTAGTTTTTTTGTAAGCATTATAAGGAATTAAGTTAAGCATATTTACGTTATTAGTTTCTAATAAAGCATTAAAAAAGTTAATTGCTATTCTCTGAATATGAAATCTAAAACTATTGATTTTTAAGGCTTTACGTATGTCGTCGTTGCGCATATATTGTAATAACCTCCACAGACACTTGTTGTCTTATGTACGCACTGTTGACCGCATTGCGTTACGCTGATTGGTTGAATACCTTCATTATTTGCATACCACCAGCTATACTAGTTTTTATGGCTCTTCAGTGTATACTACGTATAATTAGTTGTGTATTTAGAGTACGTGATCAAAAAAAAGTTTGCAAACCACTGCATTAATAAATGCAACCTTTTTAGTACATTTAAATCGATTCATATACATAACACAATATACGAATAATATTCGATATCTTATATTGTAAAAATGCATAAAAGCCTTTTAGTAAAGCAATCCCAAGACAATTTCCTTCGATTATTTTTTACGATACAGTAAAAACATTTATAATGAATAAGAACATTTAATTAGAATGGGAATTCTCGATGAAAACCGCAATAAATATTTCTATAATTTAGAGGATGCTCTACAAAGACTTAATTGGATGGCTGCATTTTAAATTAATTGCCAATTAAAATACAAGAGACTGCAAAATAAAATTACAAAAAAAAAATTGCACCACTTAATTAAAATACAAATTAATTACTAATTAAATATAATTTAAAACTAATTCTTATTCAAAATGCAATATAAAAATAAAATATTAGTTAAAAAAAGAAAGAAAATATAAATATCGACACTAAAAATGAGTTTCTATGTTATAGCAAGTATACGATGTTTAAAATTTTGAAATATTACATCAATACGCCATTTTCTAATCCTTCAATTCAAAGGACAAAGTTAAATTTGTTTTAACATTTAACAAGAGAGGCAGAAAATAAAAAGTATGTAAAAAAGAGAAGCTTTGTACTCACGGAAAAACGAGTAGCATAAAAAATATACTATTTTAAACGGAATACTAAAAGCAGAATACAATATTAATGTTGGAACGTTTTTCTCATTTAAAAAAATTATTTTGCATTTATGTTTTGTTCCTTGGCATCAGAGAAAAAAGTGGAATGGAGGTGAAAATAACAATCTTTGAGGTCTGTGAGCTGAGCTCAATGCATTGACAAAAAAAAAGCATTAAAAATTAAGGAAAAAGTTCGATATATGGACTTTTTTTGAAAAATCGCCAATTTTCTTTTTGGCGTCATTAGTTGCCAAGTAAAGCATAGGGTTGCAAAATCCCCCCTTCCCCTTCTGAAACGACAGGAAACGCGGTACTTTGCCCCTAATAATGACAGAATTAAGTCAACTAATTAACAATTAAGTAATTTATCAGTAATTAAAAAGAAATATTAATAAATAATATGGAATAAGAAATAAGGTAATAATAATAAAAGAATTGAAAAACAACCTAATAATGAAAGAATATTCAACCTAATAAATAACTAAAAATAAACTTTAATAAATATAATTAAAAAATATCACAATTATAATATTAAATAAATATCATTAACAAATAATAAATATTATTACTAAATTAATCATATATATAAATATTAAAAAATAATAGGAACTATAGGGCAGTGAATTTTGTCCGGAAATATCCATGTCAAAAAGTTGGGAATACAAAAGTAAAAGAAGAATGTTAGAGAATCCCACAGAAATTAAAATTGTTCTAGAAAGTATTTTTTTTTAATAACAGTTGCTCACTCTCTCTCTCTCTCTCTCTATGATTGGAAAATCCGCCATAAAACTAAAAAACCGCGGAACAAGACTAGAAAACAATGGGAATCAGGGTAGACAGAATCTGGTGCAGAATCGTTCGATAAAGGCGCCCAAAAATTGCCGGAAAAAAAGTCCGTATATCCAACTTATGCCAAAGTTAATATTAAAAAAAGCCATTTGTGACTAATCGCCATTTTGCTTACCTGCACCAAAAATGCAATCGTTAATTTTCAAACTTGTTAATTTTTTAACAAACAAGTGAGCCCCGTAAATAAGTCTTATGAATTCAAATATGTGGTATTTACGCATAATAAAGTGAAGGAAGGAAAATCGAAACAGGGAAATGCTCCAGGAGTATTCCCAACTATGAATCATCCGTGTTCAGGCCTCAAAGACAGCAGAGAAAAGATTACTCGAGCTGTTTAAGATTTAAATTCCGCATTAACCAATAGAAAGTGTGTGTGCTGCCATGGAATTACACAATAAGAGATGAAATGTGCTGTACAATAAATAAAATTTTAAAAAATAACAAGAAGAGGACAGATTTAAATACGTTTAGAGCCTCTATCCATTATATTTAATTAGATTTTGCTCAATGTTAACAGAAAAAGGTAAGTTGGAAATCCAAAAAAAAAAAAAAAAAAAAAAAAAAAAAAAAAAAAAACCTGGTTAAACCTAAATTTTTTCATAAAGCTTCCTTCAGTCAGCAAAGTACAATATCCATCAACTTATATTTCCAAAATATTAAATACATTTTTTAATATTTAAATCATTTCTGTCTCTAAATAGAAAGTATCTTAAATTAAATATTTGATGATGATGTTGATGATGTCGTATCTATGACGGGACCAAATCAGATAGTACAATGGGCCCAGATGACTGTTCTGGCAATATGTTTAATATTGTCCACATAGAGATTTGTTGACGAAAAAAAGGACTCCTATTTTTTGTAGAGCAGCAAGAATAGCCGGACAGTCAAAAATATGAGCAGGTGTCAGCCTGTATCTAAACAGTTGTGACGAATCTGTACGGAACTTTTCCACTAATATTCTTAGACGTCTTTTTGGGGATTATAAATTCGCGTATGTTTCCAATCAACTCCAAAAAGCGAACAGCATATGCGAAGTAGATAGGGTATGTAAGTAGAACGTTGTAAGCTAGCAAGGATGAAGGCTATTGAGCCAGCAGCAGTAGCCTCAAGTTTGGAGGATTCAATTGGATTGCGATATTGAAGAGTTACGGTTAGTAATCTACAAAGGCATCTTGTGAAGATACCTAAGTGTTGCCAGGGGTGATATAATATAGTTTATTATCGCTTAAAATAATCGTTAGTTTAATGAAATTAGTTTAAGTTAATGAAAGCTAATAATTCGAGTTACGTGTATTTCTCGGACCTCCTATTTCGGTAGACCTTATTTGATCTTACGCGTAACTATTTATTAATTTCATAATTCGTAATTTAATTTAATATTAAAGGTAAATCCCTTTTGTTTGACGTAACATAGAAATATTATATGTTATTAGAGTTTCTAATATTTGAATCAATATAATAAATACAAGTTATTACTATACAAATGGCTCTTAGTGATTATTTGCCTCAAATTAATCTTAGTGTCCAGGGTGAAACCCAGGGGGTTCTAACACAGTTATAATTCCTTTAAGTTGTGTGTTCTACTATCTCTATCAAACTTCATTCTTCTGTAATGACCTGTTCTTAGTCTAACAATAGCTTTTGTTATAAGGTGGTCTCCAGTCAGACTTAATGCTTTACAGGAATTGACCTCTCTCAATTTGAAATTTGCGACAGCATTTGTATCTAATAAGGTAATATTAGCAAAATTGTCATTAATGAGATTTCTAGCTTCTCCCGCCAGTCTATATATATATCTGAACTTTCATTGCCTGCAATGTCAACATGTGCAGACAATCATTCGAAGAAGCAGACTTTATCCAACTCCAGCAATCTAAACAGGCGAGAGCAAATTTCTTCGGTGATCCTTGAACCTCCATTTAGAATTGCCTGGAAGGCTGCCCTTGAGTCACAGAAAATGACGAGATCTCTAGTCTGTTCCAGAATAGGGAGAGTTTCATATAGATCAAGTACCTCAATTATCGCTTGAATTTCACAAGTGAAGCATGAGGCAATGGCACCAGCACCGATTACTCGTTGGTAGTTTGCATCACTTGGAGTCGTCATAAATACTCCGGAATCTCCATTCAAGAATGTTTCATCAGAAGAACCGTCTGTATAGGCAAACACAAAATCATGTTGTGGATATTTAGCAATAGTCTTGAGCCCTTTTTCTTTGATGATACTAGTACTCACTAGCATAATATATTAATAAATATATTATATGTATATAATCAGTAATGATATACTAAATTGCTATACATATAAAGAAGCAAAACGAAAATAGAAGTACACCGAGACAGTATATAAGCCAGTTATTCACAAAGTTGTCTATATAGACCCCCAGGGGTCTATGACGACCTGCAAGCGGTTCACATCAGCAAAAATATAATTTGGGGGTCCATGAGGGGTAAATAAGAGTCTACGATAGTGGCTCTCACTAAACCGGATCGTGATTAATATTAAAAGGAAATTTGATCAAGTGGAAACCAGACTTACCTCTAACATATTTATTTACTAAATTTAATGAGGTTAATCTGCAGTTACAAGGCGACAGCATACATTTTATTAAAACAAGGACCACATTTTAGCCTTTCTTGTGCCAGAATTAAGATGAAGGAGTATAATTTTAGATGTCGCCAACATTTAAATGACCTTTTTTTTAGATTTTGAAACTAGGTTTGAGAATATTGACTATCATAATACAACAGTAGACTGTGAATTTTTATGGTCCCTTTGAAAAAAAATGTCAGATTACAAGAATTAGGAACTAGGAATAGGCCCTAACGAAGATCTTAAAGTTTAGAAACGGATGCCAACAATTTTGACTTTAAAAAAAGATATACCTGTTATTTCTTCTATGGAATATCTTGAGAAAGTTTTTTTAATTGTTTTTATGATTGAGAAGTGCGCTTGCCAATCTCCAAAACAAAAAAGAAAGAAGAAAAGACTGGACACTTTTAACCGAGGAGATATTCAGGGTTTAACCTAATAAGATTGATGCCAAATGTTGAATATTTGTTATTTTGTATTCTCAGAATCATCCTTTCCACTAAAAACATTTGTTTGTTGCTCAGTTATTTTATGCATTAATTAAATTTTAATTTAATTAATTATTATGTGTTTTCTTTAAGTTTTAAACACTATACTTCACTACAGTTAAAAATTGTAATCTTTTAAAGTAAATAGCTCTATACCTGTTGTCAAAAACACATTTAAGTAGATAAATTTACAAAAATTCAATATTAGGTAAGCAGGGGGTCTACCCCAAACTGAAAAACCTGTCAGGGGGTCTATAAGGCAAAAAAAGTTTGGAAGCCTCTGGTATAAGCCAAGAATAAGTTAGCCACAGTAGTACAATAGCAAATTCTTAGCTTCAGGAACTAAGATTGCAAGTTTAGACATTATTTTCAGGTCGGCCAACCTTCGTCTGTAATTCATCTATACTACTGTGGCCTAAAGGGAAAAGAAATAAGAGTAAGAATAAACCCCTTCAATCATACTAAGAATTAAATTAGAAGATTAATATTGAGTATACTAAAACTATATATTAAACCAGGCACTAAGCGTAGCAAACAGTTTACGACCCAAATATATCCGATGACCCTATCCAACGATTGAGACATAACTCTAACTATGTACAAAACAATGTATCTATCAAATACTTATAGCTTGAGCATAACTATCAACCCGTCTCTAATATAATGCTTTTTCTGTATTATTACGTAGAACTTTATTTCTTTCCCTCAAATCAAAGACGAACTAGCCCACTTCTTTCAACTCGCTGAGCAATTTACAATCTCCTTTTACGAGAGGTTTGTTATTTATTTACTTGCTTTAAGGAGCGGTGATTTAGAGGTTATTCGGTTCCCCAAAGGTGATTTGACATGGTCAAAAGAGGGGATCTGATTTATGGGACACTGCAGACGACAAGGGAAGAAAGAAAGGGGTTGGTTCGTGTGGAGAACTTATTCTAAAGAGTAAGTGATTGCCTTTGTTAAAATACTCCAGGAAAGAAAGCCATTATACTTTATTATTGCATTTTGTCGGGAAACACAAAATAGTAATTGTGAAAAAATTTCAAGTGATTGGATTAGTTAATTGAAACGAAATTCTACAAAAAATCATTCATGTTGTGTTTCATTGTATTTAACTTGCGCATTTAATTAAATTATAATTCTTCTACTGATGTACGAGATTAAATAGTTTACTTTAATGTGAATGAAAGAAATGTACATAGTTAGATGAAAATAAAATTTTAACATTAAAATTTATTAACATTTTTCTACAGACTCTCTAAAAGATTAAACTTAAAAAATAACTCTAAACATGTGATAATTATTTTAAATTTTCTCTATTTTCAAATTAATTATGATCGCATTAAGATATCTTGTCTTTCTGCCCAACAAAATCACTTTTATTGCATAAAAAATTATTTTCAAGAACATTTTCATGACGTAATCTAACTTTTTTGGTACTTTCGTATTATACCGTAATCAAATGCTGTGGTATTTGGTAATGTAGGCCATATCATTAACCAAATAAAACACGTCGCCAATTATAAAAATGCCGCCAAATGCTGTATTTATATTTGAGTTCGAACATGCGCGGGGACGGGTTTCCACTATCGTCTGCCTATCGCGGCATTTGGCGAAGTCTTTTTATTTGATGAAATTGGTGAACAGTATAATATGTATACAGTATAACCTGCTTTTGTGCGATCATTTTTTACACAATTTCATTTCTGTGCGATCTTTTTTTATGCGGTATATATGAATTTCAACGGTTTTGGTGCCACTATAAGGTTTTCTATCAATGTTCATATATACACTTCAAGATGCTCAGTTCATTTGTTATAAACAGTCTCCCGACAAAGCACGTTCAACTACGTTCTCTCAACTCGCTAGCAGCACGTGCTAGATTGAAGACGAAACTGTGTCAATGACACAGCCACAAGCAAATGTTCATTCAAATATTTAGTAAGTGAAACATGGTTTGGATTAAAACATTACCGGTTGCTTTCTTTCTTCTGGACTGAAAAGTCCCCTTAACACAAACAGTCCGCCTTTTAATTTTGAATCACGGTGAAATGACGAGGTCGATATCCAAATCAAGACCCTTTTCTCCACATTCAAGCCACGCGAACACTTAGAGCTTTAAAAGACGTGTCACTTCTTTGAGAAAAACCTTAAAGACTCGACTATTTACTCTGAGAAATTAGTATAGAATGAATGATTAATTGCTTAGGAACGTCGCATTTCAAATTACAGAGGGAATTATTGGCGACGAACGCTGTTTTTTTAAATCAAGCAAAAAAGAAAAAAAACCAAATATCAGCATGTATGGGAGTAATTTTGTTCATTTAGAAACTGTCAAGACATTTAGCAACTACATTTTACCTTAATATATCTTTACAAAATACAATAAATTAGTTGCATCTGAAAAAGAAATTAATTTTAAAAAAAAAAATAGCTACTGATTTGCACGATTCTTAAATATACAAACAATATATTAAAATTGAAAAAAAAATAATAATCTCCCAAATACTATTAGTTTAATGAAAAAATAAAAACATTTATATTTAAACATATATCGATGTAAAACATACAAATAAATACATCGGTTCTAACAGGGGGGAAAGCAACGAGGCGCGGATGAAAGATCTTGCTTTAAAACCGATTCCAATTTTATTTAATAGCAACGTGCTCAGCATTCTCAGATCGTAATTTGCTTGAATTTAATCCGATGGAAAAGCTGCATCAATCTTAGGGAACACAAAGGAAGATATCTTCCCTCTGGCAAAGGTATGGCAAACCGATAAAAGTAAATTAATCCAATGGCAATAACAAAGAAGAAGAGTGACAGTAGGGCAATAAATTTTAAGGGGTGATATGCATAAAAGGATCTCCAGATCCATCATCTGTTTTATTCTGCGATTGTAGAATAGAAGGTAAATGGATTGTGATCCCGAATTCTTCAGTATTTTATGGTTAGTTACAACAAAGTAGCTGAAATAGTTATGCGACAATGGTAGCCGGATGGAATGTTGAACTTTCCAACATGAGCGATAGTATAAAATGATGGAATATTGGCATTAAATCCGATAACATATAATGACTAACTCCTTATTTAGAAAAGGTAATGGCTGTCTTTCTTAAATTTTGAATTAAAGTGAGATAAATGCTCTGTGTATGCGTAGTAGGTATGCTGGTCATGTTAATTAGCGTATAAAACACATTACTTCCAAAATGTGCTGAGCTTGTTTGTGGTTTATGTCAATTCGTTGCACTTCTGAGCATTGCTCAAGTCCATCAGGGCTACCACTTGCGAAATCTCTCGAAAGAGACTACTACTCTACGAAGAGACTGCCACTTGCTAAGTCTCTAGGAAGAGACTACTACTTTCTAAACCTTTTTGAAGAGATTACTACTTGCTAAAGGCCGTATCACACGCACACGTTTCAAGCAATTTTTCGTCCAATCCGTGCAATTTTTACTTACTTGCCATAGCAACGGCATTAGAACTTTGCTAGTGAACTCAAAAAGTTGTTCCAAAAAAAAGTTGCTTCAAATTCTAGCCAATAGGATTTTTCGGCACCCTACGTCATAAACAAGATAGCGGTTTCCGTTTCGTCTCACACAGAGGTTCCCAAACTTTTTTGCCTCATAGACCCCTTAACAGGTTTTTCAGTTCGGGGTAGACACCCTGCTTACCTAATATTAAATTTTTGTAAATTTATCAACTTAAATGTGTCTTTGACAACAGGTATAGAGTTATTTACTTTAAAAGATTACAATTTTTAACTGTAGTGAAGTATAGTGTTTAAAACTTAAAGAAAACACATATTAATTAAATTAAAATTTAATTAATGTAAATTTAATTAATGCATAAAATAACTGAGCAACAAACAAATGTTTTTAGTGGGAAGGATGATTCTGAGAATACACAATAACAAATATTCAACATTTGGCATCAATCTCATTAGGTTAAACCCTGAATATCTCCTCGGTTAAAAGTGTCCAGACTTTTCTTCTTCCTTTTTTGTTTTGGATATTGGCAAGCGCACTTCTCAATCGGAAAAACAATTAAAAACTTTCTCAAGATATTCCATAATATAAAATAAATAACAGGTATATCTTTTTTTTAAAGTCAAAATCGTTGGTATCCGTTTCTAAACTTTACTTTAAGATCTTCGTTAGGGCCTATATCTAGTTCCTAATTCTTGTAATCTGACATTTTTTACAAAGGGACCATAAAAATTCATAGTCTACTGTTCTATTACTATAGTCAAAACATTCTCAAACCTAGTTTCAAAATCTAAAAAAAAAAGGTCATTCAGATGTTGGGGACATCTAAAATTATACTCCTTCAGCTTAATTCTGGCACAAGAAAGGCTGAAATGTGGTCCTTGCTTAAATAAAATTTGGCAAATTAACATTAAATTTAGAAAATAAATAAGTTAAAGAGGTAAGTCTGATTTCCACTACATCAAATTTCCTTTTAATATTAGTCACGATCTGGTTTAATGAGAGCCACTATCGTAGACTCTCATTTACCCCTCATGGACCCCCAAATTATATTTTTGCTGATGTGAACCGCTTGCAGGTCGTCATAGACCCTGGGGGTCTATAAAGACCACTTTGGGAATCACTGGTCTAACACATCAAATACTATGTACAATATTTTAATGGTGAAAAATATTTTAACTGCGCATAATATTTTAAATAGGATGGTGCTCCATTTCTTTTCACATCCATGAACAAAAGCGCAAGCGAAATAAAAAGATAATTTTGGATGTTCGTTTTCCGAAGCAGAAAAATTGACTAGTAATTTTTCAATGCGGAGATAGAGCGCGGCTAACGTCAGAGCATGTCGTTTTGTTTACGGCAACCCTTCCCCCTCAGATTAGGCCAACAATTAGACGAAAAAGTTGCATGGAAAATGTACGTGTGATACGGCCTTTAGTCTTGCTAAGTCTTTCACTTGCTACGTCTGTCAGAAGAGAATACTAAAGGGTGTTTTTTTTAGAGGTATAGAACTTTAAATTGCAATAAAACAACGATGTATTATTCGATTGACGTGAATTTTTTTTATTCGAAAGATAATCTTGTGGCATTACATTTTACATATGATTTCTGGCATATGACTGCTACGGCTGGCTCGGATGTAGTCCAATCTAGACGTCCAATTTTCGATGACTTTTTCCAACATTTGTGGCCGTATATCGGCAATAACACGATGAATGTTGTCTTCCAAATGGTCAAGCGTTTGTGGCTCATCCACATAGACCAATGACTTTACATAGACCCACAGAAAATAGTCTAGCGGTGTTAAATCACAAGATATTGGAGGCCAACTCACAGGTCCAAAACGTGAAATTAGGCAGTCACCAAACGTGTCTTTCAATAAATCTATTGTGGCACGAGCTGTGTGACATGTTGCGCCGTCTTGTTGGAAACACAGCTCCTGGACATCATGATTGTTCAATTCAGGAATGAAAAAGTTAGTAATCATGGCTCTATACCGATCACCATTGACTGTAACGTTGTGGCCTTCATCGTTTTTGAAGAAGGATTCCACCAGCCCATAAAGCGCACCAAACAGTCAGTTTTTCTGGATCTAACGGTGTTTCGACATACACTTGTGGATTAGCTTCACTCCAAATGCGGCAGTTTTGTTTGGTGACGTAGCCATTCAACCAGAAGTGCGCTTCATCGCTTAAAAAAATTCGCTTATGAAAATCGGGAACAACGGCAATCTCGTTTTGGGCCCATTCGACGAATCTACGCCTTGCTGGATGATCGTTTTGATGAATTACCAAACCAAACTGAGAATAAATCACTTGACAGCTGTTAAATCGGTCGCCATCTTGGAAAGTAATGCCAACTTAAACTTCTATACCTGGAAAAAAAACACTCTTTACCATTTGCTATTTGTCTTGGAAGAGACTACCACTTGCTATGTCCTTCTGAAAGGACTACTACTTGCTTTCTGAAGAGGCTAGCACTTGCTAAGCTTTTTTTAAAAAAGGAACTACCATTGGCTACTCCTCTCTGAAGAGACTGCCGCTTTCTAAGCATTTTTAAAGGGACTACTTATATTTATACTTTCTAGTAACTAAAATCTAGCTCTTTGATTTGTTTTACTGGTAATTAAGGCTTTAAATTCCTTTTTCTTAGGATTATATTTTCACGATAATCGTGTATTTAAAAAGCAAAGGGTTTATTTAAAATTCAATATAAAACATATATAGAAACCTTTTTTTATAAATAGAACAAATATTCGAGTTTTTTAAGAAATCATCAGAATTAAATATAGCTGTTTTTTTACTATTTTTACAGTGTTTGGCATGAAAAAAATTCTAAAAATAAAAGTATTACTAATAATACCAACCCCATGAAAAAAAATTGAAGAACACTTCCAAGAATATTGGTAAAAAACTGTTGAAAAATATTAAAATTCGTAAAAGTAGTAAAAAATTTAAAGTATTGAAGTATTTTTAAAAATATAAAATAATTGTTTAAAAATGTTATTTTTTTATTTCTGAAATGTTTACATCATGTGTGTTCAAATAAGGCCATATATGTAAATATTTTCATATAAATATATAAATACAAAACATAGCGTACAGGGTACCAGGTTACCTTTACGATAATACCAATTTTATCTAGCAACGATGAAAACTAAAATAAGGATTGTCAACATTTTTTACAGTAGTACAAAATACACAAAAGAAGGGAGTAATTTTACAAATAAACATTCTAATAGAACGATTAACTTTATCCATAAGATTAAATGGTATAAAATAAAAGAGTATTATGCATTAAATAATGAATATATTATCAAAGCATAACGTAAACGTGAAAATTTACTTCCTGTCTATACTATTTCCTTCGTACTCTGTGAAGTGGCGAAATAGTAGAGTTGGCTCCTAAGAACAAAAGGTCCCTCCCGAGTCAATGGAATAGTAATTACTCGCGTGAAACGAAGCAGTTAATCAGAGAAGCAGGATTAAAATACGAATCCAAAAGAGAATGCTTTGTTTCTCCCGATCCCGAAAATAACTCCGGAATTCGCATTGTTCCAGATGGAAGGAGAATTAAAAGACAATTTTAAAAGCGTACTTAGGGATGTTATCTCGAACGCACTTAAGTGAAAAAGTAGTTTATCTAATTAAGAGTCCGTTTTGGAAAGATTGAAGACAATTAAAATCGCTGCTTTTGGAATGAATTAGCTTTTGGGAGGGGGGAGGGTGCGGATGGAAAGCGATGAAGTAAGCAAATAGCAAAGTTCGGGTAATTTTTAGTAATAGTTTGAAACACGCTTCGTGCTCAAGTAATTTTTTTAATTAGTTAGAAATGGTTGAGTTCTGTGAAAAGTTAATTGTCTTGTTTTTTTTTTGTACTGCATTGTTTCAAAACCTGTAAAAAAGAGCAAGAGAATTACAGCTAATTAATTATTATAGTATTTAAGTAATGGCCCAATCAGATGACATAACATATCCACTAGGTAGAATTTTTTTTTGAAATTTCAAAACCTATTTAGGCGGTAAAAAAAGACAAGGTGAGTGCAAATGAATCCTATTTTAAAAAATCATATTTTCGAAACTGCAACACTAATTACAATAAGTGATACGTGAATATAAAAAATATATATACCAAGTTTCTTTTCTGTAACTAATGTTTGATGTATTTCCCTTTTGTTACACGACATCCGTCCAATCTGCAATCCAGTTCGTTCCCTACATTTTGTAGCATCACTATCAAAGGTTCGTTATGCTGCACAAATGCTTAATTGTCATCCTCTATTATTTATTGTGTCAGTTGCAAAGGATACGGCTTGAAATTTAATTTTTATCGTAACATTTTTCATATTATTTTTGAGGCACTCCATGTTTACAGCCCGCAACTTTTCTAGAATCTTAAGGCCGTATCACACGTACACGTTTCAAACAATTTTTCATCCAATTTGTACTCAATTGCCATAGCAACGGCTTAAGAACAACTTTTTGCTAGTGAGCTCAAAAAGTAGTTCCAAATAAAAGTTGCTTGAAATTCCAGCCAATGGGGTTCTTCGGCACTCTACGTCACAAACAAGATGGCGGCTTCGGTTTCGTCTAACACAACAGATATGCCGTATAATATTTTAATGGTGCATAATATTTTAAATAGGATGGTACTCCATTTCTGTTTACACCCATCAACAAAAGCGGGAACGAAATAAAAGAAATAATTTTGGATGTTTGTTTGCCGAAGCAGAAAAATCGGCGAGAAATTTTTCAATGTGGAGATAGAGAGCGGCTGACATCAGAGCATGTCGTTTTGTGTACGGCAACTCCTCCCCCTCAGATAAGGCCAAAAATTGGACGAAAAAGTTGCATGGAAAATGTACGTGTGATACGGCTTTTATGGACTTCGAACAAAACTCTGCCTCACCCTCTCCATTGATACTTCCGAGACACTTGGCCTGCCGCTGCTAATCTTTTTACATAAGCAACCTGTTTCCTTAAATTGATTATACCATCGTAGTGCATGATAAAAGGAACGCTTTCATGGAGCTAATTCGAGGGTGCGAGAACAGAAATATGAGGAATGAAATGTTGCAGAATGCATTGTTGTACTACTCAGTACACACCAATCAGTAATCGTCTATATTTTTTATGTTTAATATATATTTAATTTAATTTATATTGCAGGAAAATAATAGAGAGAGAATCTAAACTCGTCTAACAAAAATTAAGTCTTTTCCCATTTTTTCGAAAATTCAACCTTTTTTTTTTGTCACTCTCTCTATTAAATTTTGCAATAATTATTTTTAATTATTTTTCTCCGAATTTCTTTACCATATAATATATTTTCCACATAGGTATGTTTCGACTGATGCCCCTCCCCATATAACCGGTATTCACCCTAATATCTATTCTAAACTGTTTTCCGTGGTGTTGATTAAATATCTTTTCAATTCTACACCTTCAGAATGTAACGATGACTCTTACAAGCAGGGTGAAACAAACATCATAAAATTGTTACTGTTCTTTCCTGATTTGTTACTTCGTCGCTATTCCTGATGAGGAAAAATTTAATGAAATCATCAATTAAAAAATTAATTTTCACAAGTAAGCAAACAAAAATTAAGTATTAATGCATCTAAAAACCTAAGAAACTTATTCACACGAAATCATTAAAGAGAGGGGAAGAGAAGAAAAAAACTACTGTGTAAATACAAATTTGTTTTTCAAAAATAAAACATTTCCATCAGTAATTTTAAAAGTCATTAATTAAGTAATTAGAAAATGGCATCGGTTGATGTAAGGCGTGATTTTTCTTTCATGTGAGCGGGGCGGGGACATAAGTCGGAGAAGGGGAATGAATCATTGGGGTTCAAAAACAAATATCTGCTTATTTGTATAGGAAAAAAGAAATGAATCAGAAAAGGAAACTAATTTTAAAAAGAATACTTCAGATATATATAACCTTAGACTTTCACATGAATAGTTTAATTCGTAATTTATAACAAAGCACACTTCACTAAAGCGAATGAATGTGCTCTCAAAATATCAAAGACCAACTAAAATTTTTTATTTTTTTTACTTTGCTAAATAACTTTTAGAAATTGAAAATGAAAGATTGGAACGATGTTGACAAGAGATCTAATAATACACAGATGATGTTTGGTCATGCATTTATCAAATACTTAAATTTCAAATAAATTTCTTTCAGTTTTTTTTTAATAAACAAAAAAGCTTGTTTACATAACAGTGAATGGAACTTTCTAAAAAACCATGAAAAATTACGCTTTTTTTTATAAATAAAAAAACGCGTTTTAAATTCAGTTTTTCTCCCGATTTTTATAACTCATTTACTAAAGCTACTACAGTTTTATTTTTCCAAAAAGGATTTTTCTGGGATTAGAAGAAAATAACGGTTTATTTTAAATAAAAAATCAACTTACACTAGTTCTAGAATAATAATAATAAAAAAAACCTGACAGAATATTTTTGTTCAAGAAAATTGACTTCAGAATTTTACAAGACGTAATAAACATTGAGAAGAATAAAGGCGGTTAAAATGTACTACATTATATAGTTTAAACATTTTTAAAAGCAAAAAATTGAAAAAAATAAGCATTTTATAAACAAATATCTATAAAAAATATTTTTTAAATTTCTTATTGAAAATTACTGTTGTACTTAAAAAATATTAGAATGGTTGGTTCGATATTTTTATTGCTGCCAGGTTGCGTCAAACCCTCCTTAACTACTCAATTACGAAATGCATAATGCAAATAATTAATTACAAATGCATGTTTGTAGTTTGAAACGTAAGGTGAAGGGAGAAAAAAATTAATGGGTCGACAAGAAAGAGGATCTAAAATAACCAGGACGAAACACACAAATTCACGAATTTTTTACACGCTTTTATAAGTTTCCCTTTTATGTAACGGAATCTTTGAACTCAATTTCTACCCATTTTAAAAGAATAATTCGAAATTTTGCACACTAATCAAGGACCGATGAAAATACAATATATTCATAATTTTGTTTCATTGTCCTGATGAGGGTCTTCAAAAATAAGAGTTTTCAGATTTGGCGACTAATGCATTATACCACTTCCAAATTCGGCGACTTATTGCATGTACCATTTTCAAATTTGGCGACTAATTCCATATGCCATTTCCAGATTTGGCGACTAAAAGATTAAGGTGTATATAATGCATAGATAAGTGACACTTGGATCACAAATTAATATTATTAAGGCATCCGATTACATTCGGAACCGTGATTTTTAAAAAAGCGCATAAATGGATAATTTTCATGATATTTAGTGTCACTTTGATTAGAATACATGTATAAAATTGTTTTAAGGACATTTTGACAAAAAAATTTATTTAAATATAATATTTTGGCAAAAAATTAACTTAGAATAATCTTTACTCCAAATGTTCTCCTTTTGTGAAAATGGTTCTATTATAATAATAGTTTGCCTGTATATAGCTCAGACCTCTCTACAGAGGTTCAACTACAATTTTTGAAAAATTCACATTATTTTCAGAGTTACCACCCCTTGAAATAATTATTCGCGTTTTTTTCTTAAAATTGCTCCCCTGTGTTGTCGTAAAATATGAATAAACCCGCTTCTAAGTTATATATTTCAAAAGTTCTAGTTGAGCCTCTGAACAGAGGTTTGAGCTATATACAGGCAAACTATTATTATAATACCTTAAAAGAATTATTTCAATGAAAATAATACAATTTTCAGGACAAAGTTTAAGAATTAAACCAGGCGTGTTTAAAGTGGGGAGGGGGTGCGTATTTTAAATGGTACAGTAATATTACACAAATAAGGACTCCGGAACGCTTGGATAGGTTACAATTGCGGATAAAATACAAGAAGACACATTGTAGCAGTGCGAAAAACAAAGCAACAATTAATTGTTAAAAAGTACTAGATAGAAAAACAGATATAACATCGTAAACTATTTCCTTCCCACTGTAAAACAAAGTCTCCTGACCCGAAAGTAGCGCCGTGTAGTCAATGGAGTAGCAATTAATCGCGTGAGACCTAGTAGTTAATCAGAAGACTAGATTTAAAACGGGAAAGACTGTTCCAATTCCCACACAAAGCCCAAAATAACTCCAGAATGCAACACCGCTTCCTGCTAAGGAATGGGAATTAAAAGACAAGTTTTAAAGTGTACAGTTGGAGGGGATGTTTACTTTAAATCCACTTAAGTGGAAAAGCAACTCATCTAATTAAAACACCATTTTAAAAGGTTGGAAACAATTAAAAGTGGATAATTTGTGGAGCGATAACCTCGTAAAATGAAATTCTAATGATTGTTATAAACAGTAAAAGTTCGAAATATTTTTAATTAGTTTGAATCATGCCTCAAAGGCACATAAATACAGACATTAGAGCACACAAGGGGTACCAGGTCCACGGGGTAAGGCGGGGATCCCCCATCACCCTTGATTTTTTTTATTGATTATAATCCCATGTATATGGTACATAAAATTTAGTTATAATTTAAAATAATTTTATTACTTAATGCTAATTATTTAATATTTTTTCTGTATTTTATTCCCGACTATCGACAAAATAAAAAGTGTGTTGGGTGGCGTATTGGGGTACGATACGCGCGAGAATGGTAGATTTACAACCCTCGAAAAATTCCTGTATGTACCATTTTATAAAGTAATATCTCGATATCGAATACTTATAGCAACATAAACGGCCACCGACAGTGGATCATGCTATCTTGGACTACAAAAAAAGTGATGAGGTAGGGTCAATAAATGCCCCTCTACTGTATTTGGATTTGATATATCTACTACACAAATATTGGATTACGGAAACAAAACCCCTCTGATTGAAATGAAGTATGTACAGCGGCACACACTAGGGGGGGTCCAGGGGGTCCGAACCTCCCCAAAGCCCTCGATTTTTTTTCCGATTCATTATAATTTTAAGTATATAGTACGTAAAATTTAATTAATTACTTGTTATTAATGATTAATTTTATTAATTAATGCTAATTATTTATTCCAAAATTAGTTTTTTACTGTGTTTTGTTCCCGAAAATCGACAAAATCAAAAGGAGCATAATACAAGAATGGAGAACTTTCGACCCCGGACCCCCCCCCCTTGATAAATTCCTGTGCGCGCTACTGAGTTTGTATAATATGTAATGATAATTTGATGTTTAGATATATAACGACAGATTACTATAAAAATAGAATGATTAAATTGCATTATTGAATAATTAGATGGAACAAAAATTATTTTTCAGAACATTAAAACCTACTTATGTAGAAAAGATGTTCTCTGATACAGAAGATGAAGGGAAAATAAAAAGATACTTATATTTATGTTGTGTACTATCACAAGGGGAATAAGTTCAGATATTAGAGTTTTTTTTTTTTTTTTTTTTTTTGCTAAGAAGTCAAAGTAATTTGTATTAAAGAAAAACGGGTATTTTAGTACTTTTTAAGCTTTTTTGCGATGAGAAGACATTTACTTTACTAGAAAAAAATATGTACATTTAATATAGATTCTTCAGTATTAAGTTTTAAAAAGTCGACTGGCGAAATTGCAATACAGATCAAGTGAAAGACGGAAAAAGCTTAGATTAGACCAGTAGCGTACACAGGAATTTTTCAAGAGGGCGGGGGTCCGGGGTCGAAAGTCCACCTTTCTTGTATCATGCTCCTTTTGATTTTCTCGATATTCGAGAACAAAACACAGCAAAAAACTAATTATTGAACAAATAATTAACATTAATTAATAAAATTAATCATTAATAACAAATGCTTGATTAAATTTTGCGTACTATAAACTTAGAACTATAATCAATCGGAAAAGAAGCAAGGGCTTTGGGGGGGCGGACCCCCCTTGTGTACGCCACTGGATCAGACTGATGTGCCAGTGTGGGGGTTATGAAACGTAAAGTACACTGCCTTATTCACAACTCAGTCCACACTCATCAATAATCATTGCTTTTAGTTTATGCATATAAAAGAAAAATAATATAATTTTGATTCTAAAATTATCTAACTAAAAAAATCAATTTTTTTTTCTTTATTTTTTCTACAATTAATTTCTGTGGCAATATTAAACTTTGAAATTATTCTTTAAAGTATATTTCTCTTAATCTGTATATCACAGAACATCTTTCCTGCATAGGTAGGTTACGATTAATATTTTTTTTCTCTCCAAATAACCACAAGCCAACCCTTTTGTAGAACGAACACAAATACTCGAAAAACACCTCTTCTTCAAAAACATTAATACATTTAAACTAAGTAAATGACAAGAATAAAAGCAAAATACTCCCGCATAAAGAGAAAAACAGCGTATTTATTTGGTGAAAATAAAAACACATCCTAAGAAGGTTTAAAAATCATTTATTTAGTAACTAGGAAACGATATCAAAGCAAAACGCAACGTGATAATTTTCTTTGGTGCAATAAAAAAAGAGGGGGTTTTTGAGAAAAGGCAGGAAAACCAAAGAAAAAGAGAATTATCAATGACGAGAACATAAAAAACAAATCTGTACAAGGAGGCGAGGCGGGAGAAAATATACAGAGAATTTTTTTAAAAAAAGGGAATTAGGTATCTTTCTTTTTTACATCGATAGTGTTAAATGATCCCCAGATTTAAAAAAAAAAGACTTGTTAAAGAGTTTTAATTCTCAAGAAAGAACATATCTACACGGAAAATCGAGGATTACATCTCACACAACAGATGGAAAAATACATAACAAATCGAATAGAATGTTTAGCAAAATAATCGTTTGGCATTTAGCTTAAGAACATAAGTCTTCCACGTTTAGTTGTCTAGTTGAAACATTTATTTATTTATTAAAGATATAATTAAAGGAAGAAGAGTGAAAGAATAAGTAACGAAACGAAAGAATTTTTTGTAAATCTAAGGTATATGTGTGTGGGATATTTCTCAAAGCTGTTTAATACTTTTTTTTAAAAAAAAAAAAGAAAACTCCTAGTATTATCGATTAATACGCATATATAGAAGGCAGGGGTAATTGTGTTTTTTTACTTTAAGAGTCATTCTCAAAAAAAAAAAATTTGACGATCTTATATGGATTTATAAGGACAGATTTTTTTTTTTTTTTTGCTGTTTTAAGAAGCCAAATTTTCACAAAAAATAAGCATTTAAAAATATAAATCGGTTCAATTAACAAAAGTTTAGAAGAAATATTTTTAATCATTTAATAGTATGGATAGACTCATTTTCGCCCCTCCCCGATTGCGCCATTACTATTTACAGTTGAACCCCGATTAAAAAGATAAAAAAAAACTCCATTTCACGATTAATAAATTGTGATTGGATTTTTTTATCCAAATGACAATTCATTTTTGTCCGGAACAGAAGAAGTTCTTGTCAGCAGCAATATCGACGGGAAAGAGGATAGACCATTATTAGATTTTATAGGTACAGATAAGTCAAGAGTTTACCTAACGTGTGAGTTTTGAATAGGAGAGGAAATTCCTTTATCTCATCCCACAGCACAATGCAGGAGATATTTTAAGATTTTAACGACTATGTTACTCTTGATGAAGGACTGCATATCAGTGCAACTGAAGCTGAGTATATTGTTGGTTTGTCAGACCCAGTGGAGCACACAAGGGGGTGTCATAGAGGTCCAGACACCTCCCCCTAACCCTTGATTTTTTTCGATTGGTTATAATCCTATGTATATATTACGTAAAATTTAATAATGTGTTTGTTATTTATAATTTCTTTTATTAATTACTGCTATATATATAATTATGTATTCAATAATTAATTTGGTGTTTTTTTTTGTTCCCGAAAATTGACAAAATCAAAAGAATATGTTGGGCGGCGTATTGGAGCATGATACCGAAATGGTGAACTTTCGATCCTGAGCCCCTACCTCGAAAAAATTTTGTGTGCGCTACTGGACAGACCCAATGAATAACAAATCGGATGCAGAAATTGTAAGGAATCAAAAAAATAAATGCTCTATTGCTTTACACTGACTGGACATTGAATACATACTTCAGGCAGCAGGATGTAAATGGCCCAGTATTTAACTCCCAGCATATAGTCGAAAAGGAACTCGTTTTTGTCAGTCAAACATCAATTAGTGAGTATTTTAAAATTTCCTATTCACTGATGCGTAATAATTTTTAGCTGTTGTATAAAAAGTGTGTAATTTCTAACTATCGATATTTTTGTGTGTAAAGGCTCATAATAGAATTTCCAAAATATAAAGAAAAAACTTTTGTTTTGTTTTGACTTCAGTATAACGAATAAGCCCGAATTAATGAACAAAATATTAAATCCCAATGAATTTGTTAAATCGGGAAGAGATCCATAGGATCCGAACCCCAATAAGTATTAATTAGTTCCTGTAGAAAAAACGATAATTTTAAATATCAATACGTATAATTCTCAGCTTTTATCTTATTTATCTTATTATTCCACGACACTATACAGTAAGATTGACGATTTGAGGTATAATAATTGTTATTAATACATAAACTTGCTTGTCTTTTAAGTTGTTTTCTGGCTATTTTCAAACGCTTTATGCACAATGTATTTTTACACTAAAAACATTTTAAATCAATGATTCCTCTGTTTGGTGGAGTTCAGGAAAATGGAACATAGCGAAGAAGAACAAATTTAGAGCTCTATCAATCATATAAAGAATCTGACATTGTTCACTTCATCAAAATACAGCGAATTAAAGGGGCAGGTCCCGTTATAGCAAAGACCGCACCACTAAAAGAATTTTCAATGCTCAACCAATTGGCACACGAAGAAAGGGCAGGCCAAATCTTAGATGAATTGATGGCGGATCTAGTTTTAAGAACTAGGAATTGGAGAACACTAGTTTCTGGCTATTTTCAAACGCTTTATGCACAATGTATTTTTACACTAAAAACATTTTAAATCAATGATTCCTCTGTTTGGTGGAATTCAGGAAAATGGAACATAGCGAGAAGAAGAACAAATTTAGAGCTCTATCAATCATATAAAGAATCTGACATTGTTCACTTCATCAAAATACAGCGAATTAAAGGGGCAGGTCCCGTTATAGCAAAGACCGCACCACTAAAAGAATTTTCAATGCTCAACCAATTGGCACACGAAGAAAGGGCAGGCCAAATCTTAGATGAATTGATGGCGGATCTAGTTTTAAGAACTAGGAATTGGAGAACGCTAGCAGGAAGAAGGCTGGCCTGGAAAAGCTTTCTTGAGAAGGCCAAGGCCAACCCTGGGCTGTCGGGCCACTGAGGAAGGATCCCCCCCCCTGTAAAGGTTCATGAAAATTTAAAATTAATTTTAAGATGTGTGGATAACTTTAAGGGGCCCCTTCTGCGTAGGGCTGATTTAGGGCCCTGAACGGAGAAGATGTGTAGAACCCCTTGGCAGAGGCGGATTGAAATTTATAGCCAGAAAATTTGGTTGTCAAGCTTATCCGGGCCCCTGCCCCAAGCGCCAGATGAATAAACAGGCACTGGGTATGCGAAAGGTTTGACATAAAGTAAAATATTTGCGACACATTTTTTTTATTATGAAAATAAACGAGTTATGTTTTTCACGTGTTAAAATATTTTCTAGAGTAAAATATTACTGATAGATTCATAAATACAAGTAATAAGTAATAACAAGCATTGCACTGCGGAAGTCGAGCCGATCACGGATCAATGAGGTTTAAATAAGAGAACGGTATCTTTTTTGCCGCTACATGCAATAACTTGTTCTAAAATATAACAGCATCAAATAGTCGAGAGATGTGAAATGAATGCAACAGATGTTCCTTAGTTTTGAACTGAAAGCAGAATTATTCTTTGCACTGTTACGGCTGTTTTCGGTGAATGTTAAAGAATAGGACCCGAATTTGGAACATTTTTTTCAGATATAAAAGAAATGAAACATTAATATGATATTCTGGCTTCACTATCCTCTAGAGAGCAGCTTTTTTTTAATCATACTTCCCGTTTTTAACTGAGTTTATTCATTTTTTTCTGGTATAAAATGTGTTTCGCGCTTTTTCTCCTATACCGTAATGTTAAATGGGCTATGCCTTCACGTATTATAACAAAAAAAAAGAAAGTATTCATGGAATATTTTGGCATTTTTTTTAAAACACTATATTGTTAACAGAGGTATGAGTTAAAATAATGCAAATTTCCATAGAAATTGAGGCATTTTTTTTCTGTCTGAAAAAATGTGCTTCGAGTTTAGTTCAAGCTCTCGTACTTTTACCGAAGACAGCCTTAAGATAAAGTACATTACGAAAGTATATTTGAACACAATTGAAATCCCGTACATAAATGTATTGACCAAAGCTATACTTTTGTTCAAGTTCGTTTATAAAGTAGTCTTGTTACAGCAGAATGTCATTTATACGAATCTATTTGAACCGGATACCTTTCGGATACGCGATTGTTCGGATAACCGAAAACCGAATGCGATTCATGCAGTATATGAAACCGGACACTATACAAATATTGAAAATCATCAGATGCGGGAAACGTGCTTGAAGAAAAAGCAAAATAGGTGTAAAATGTCGCTATTTAACCTATGTTGTGGAAAAAAATCAATTATTTTTCGCTGTAAGGTCTTCTTGAGTAGTTGAGTAGGACAGCACTCTGATTGGTGTTCGTACCACTCCTTAGCTGTCTCTAACGCAGAAAACGCGTCAGCAGTTTTCCTTTTCTTCGAGCCATCTTCCGAGTTAAGTTTTGACACAAAATTTAAAATGGTTTAACAGTTAGTTTCTTTTTATGTCAGAAATTGTTGACTTGACAACATTATAAAACTGTGCTAGAAACACTCCACTTTCTCCCTTCGCGAGACGCGGTTCAATATTTCAAGTCTTGTCTCTATGTCAGTGCTTCTCAAACTTTCAATACTGGCGCCCCTCTTTTCAATCACAATTTTTAACGCGCCCCCTTATACATTAATAATGTACTGAATGCAATAATAATGCACTTTGACGCTAAAGCTACAATAGGCGATCTTAATTATAAACCATACAAATTAGTAACATAAGTCAGTGTTTCTCAAACTTTCAATACTGGCGCCCCTCTTTTCAATCACAATTTTTATCGCCCCCCACCTGTACAACAATAATGTATTCACTGCAATAAAAATGTACTTTGAGATAGAGACGCTGAAGTTACAATACGATTTTAATTATAAACCGTACAAATTAATACAATAAGTATATTAAATTTTGTATATGTAACTTTTAAGCAGTATATATTTTCAGAAATTTTTTTTTTCTTAAAATGTATATTACTTACTAATTATTATGTTATTTTTCTTTCTCTAATTTTTAAACTGGAACAGATCGCAAAAAGATATATTTAATTTAAGATTTATTTCCTTCAGCATCCATTTCTCAAAGTACAAATGTCATTGGAAAAATAGTCTAGTCTATGTTGCTCTCTATCATATCCATCACATCTGGCATTATCGGATACGTTTGCGTGAGTCTGGGCAACCTATCGGATGTCTGCGCAAAACATGTAAAAACGCTTTTCCTCGTACAATTCCAGTCAGTTTTGGTCGTCTTAATACTTCTATAGCTATTGAATCTATCTTGAATGTACATTTTTTAATTTGCACGTTAATTGTAATTCACGGTAATTAAGTATTTACGGCAGTAGATTAAAACAAATTCATACATACATTTTTAAGTCGTAAGCAAACATTCGATGATAATAAAGGATCAACAAGTACACAGACGAGCATGGTTCCGAAAATTAAATCAAGGAAATATTCTCAAAAATACTTAAATTTTGGATTTACCACTACTGAAGTAAATGATGGGAAAAAAAGCCCCAGCTCGTTATGTGTTAAAACTTACAAATCTGAAGAACAACATGTGAAATTTGTTTTTATAACCATGTAAAATCATTTAGTCATGCTGGCAAAGAATATTAAAAAGTATTTTTTGGATGAGGGCAACTTGGTTGCAAGTTACAAGAGTGGATTAGGGATTTATTTCGAGATACTCCAGAAGGGCTCTCAACTTCCGAACTGGATGCGAAATCTAGATTTCACATCAGTGAAAAATTAAAAGGCAATTTTGTAATAAATCGCTCTTTGAATTTTGGGTAGAGGTGGATGATGAATTCTCTGTACTGAAAACCAAAGCACTTCATATACTATTACCATTTTCAACATTCCACCTTTGTTAAACTGGATTTTCTGCGGTGGCTGCTTTGAAGACAAAATATAGATCTCAGCTAAATATAGAAAAATAACTCAGAGTGTCAATTTCTGATGTTAAACCTTCCTTTGAAAAATTTGCTCTACAAGACAAGCCCATGAAAGTCCCTAATAATTATTAAACTTGTTCTTAATTTAGTATTAAGAAATTATTTATAAAATACCTTCTTCAGTACTGATACATTAAACGCATACTGGCTGAAACACCGGCTCTTCGCACGAGTTCATTTTTTTTTAAAAAATAAAACATTATTCTTGATATAACAGCTGAACTGTAAGGAGAGTAAAACTGCGTGCACGACATTGTATACAAAAATGTAAAATGATTTTTTTTTTAGATAAATGCTATAACTGTAAATAACTGTTTAAAAGAGAACTGTAATTGTAAACCTCACAGAATTAGCATTTAGAATTAATGATAATTTATGAAAAAGAATATAAAATTCCGATGAAGAATAATAATTGTGTTACTTTTTAATATTTAAAGCGAGAAGACTTAAAAAGGTTTTAATCCGGGAGCAGGCGCGCACTCGATACTAACGCTAGTCTAGTGCGGGGGGGGGGACTCAGTGACCCCAATCATTTGTTTATAATTATTTTTACTGTATACGATACAAATCGGAATTCCAGTGAATAATTTAATTAAGAGAATGTATACTTACCGGCTTTCAAGGACTATTCAATTTTTCTTCGATGATTTGAGAAAAAATCCAATAAAACTGAACTAAAATGATTCATAAGTGCAAGACCTTAATAAAGGATGCAAATCAGAGACACTTTTCACTCTTATTACAGAAATGTTATTTGCTGGCAAAGGTGTCATATTTTGTTCAAGTTATTGTAGTTATAAAGCTTTCATGACCGAGTAAATATTAACATCGCACTGTTCAGCTACACGAGGGCTTTTGGAGACGGACCTCGTAATTTTAAACCATGGTCAAATGCCGAGGACGATACTTGAGCTGGCCTCTTTTAACTACCACGCCACTCCAACAAGAGGACGCTTGAACTGGCCTCTTTTAACTACTCTTTTGAGTTCTACCCGTCTCTACTCGTTTGAGCTCTCGACAGATTTAACGTGCATCTCTCCCCTACATGGCGTGTCTTTAGTAGTACTGGGCTCGAACTCGTGACACCTTTGATGATCAACAAATAACAAGTTGAACTTTTTCTTTCTTGTGTCTTTTTGACAAGGTGAACTGAACCTTGTGGTACACTTATGACTTCGTATTTTAAGTTGATGGAGTTCTTTAGAAAGCATTTGAAAATTTTCCTTTCGTTTCATGTTCATCGCGTTTCTCAATCATGAATAATATGCATCTTTCAGCAGGTTCTTCTTTTGGTTGATCAGTTATAACTTCCTTCAATAGAGATCACATGATGCCCCGCGCAACCGCAGCCTGACTGAAAAGTGAATCATGTCTTCCTTTTCTTCTTCTATAACTAATGTACGGTATTTCAATAATAATTACAGTGATGAATTGTTTATCTTCTTAGAATTTTTCTCAGGGTCTGGGTTTCGTTTTTTTTCTCTTAACGAGTAATATTTTATGTTAAAACGTAATAAAAATATCTATCATTAAACAAAATGTTTTTTTTCTTTAATTTGGTTTTGGGATCAAAGATAGCTATTTGATGACGGAAAAAGGCCAGATAATAAACAAATTATATCAATGTTGTTATGCAATTTTTATTATGGAAGAAAGTATTTTGTTTTACTTCTCTTTCCAGTTATATTTTTTAAAAAAATCTTTAAATTTTCGATATATGCTCGTGCCCTCTTTGTAGGGTTATCGCGCCCCCAGGGGGCGCGCCCCACACTTTGAGAAACACTGCTCTATGTTCAAGACGTTGCGTTTCCGTTTTGAATTCGATGCCATACCAGTTCGCAACTCAACAAAGAGCACATATACACCCCCTCACTTGGAAACAAACTGACTTAATATTCGGAGATGTTTACCAAATCACACAACTGAAATTCCCCAAATATACCTGACCTTGGTTTTTACCGTCTCTTTTGACCTCACGCGAAACAACTGTTGAGCATTGCACTGTTCAAAAACGTATTCATATACAGAACATGTAAAGGGTGTTTTTTTAGAGGTATAGAACTTTAAATTGCAATAAAACAACGATGTATTATTCGATTGACATGAATTTATTTTATTCGAAAGATAATCTTGTGGCATTACATTTTAAATATGATTTCTGGCATAGGACTGCCACGGCTGACTCGGATGTAGTCCAATCTGGACATCCAATTTTCGATGACTTTTTCCAACATTTGTGGCCGTATATCGGCAATAACACGGCGAATGTTGTTTTCCAAATGATCAAGCGTTTGTGGCTTATCCGCATAGACCAATGACTTTACATAGCCCCACAGAAAATAGTCTAGCGGTGTTAAATCACAAGATCTTGGAGGCCAATTCACAGGTCCAAAACGTGAAATTAGGCGGTCACCAAACGTGTCTTTCAATCGATTGTGGCACGAGCTGTGTGACATGTTGCACCGTCTTGTTGGAACCACAGCTCCTGGATATCATGATTGTTCAATTCAGGAATGAAAAAGTTAGTAATCTTGGCTCTATACCGATCACCATTGACTGTAACGTTGTGGCCTTCATCGTTTTTGAAGAAGTACGGACCAATGATTCCACCAGCCCATAAAGCGCACCAAACAGTCAGTTTTTCTGGATGTAACGGTGTTTCGACATACACTTGTGGATTAGCTTCACTCCAAATGCGGCAGTTTTGTTTGTTGACGTAGCCATTCAACCAGAAGTGCGCTTCATCGTTAAACGAAATTCGCTTATGAAAATCGGGAACAACGGCAATCTCGTTTTGGGCCCATTCGACGAATCTACGCCTTGCTTGATGATCGTTTGGATGAATTGCCAAACCAAACCGAGAATAAATCACTTGACAACTGTTAAATCGGTCGCCATCTTGGAAAGTAATGCCAACTTAAACTTCCTATACCTGGATAAAAACACTATTTAGTTGATAAAAAAAAATAACTGGTCCGGATAATAAACGTTCGGATAAACGACGTTCTAATGTATATCAATATTTTTCATTTTTCTTAACTACTTTCAGGACACATCCAAGTTAAATTTGAAATTTTCCTATTATGAATTTAATTAGAGTTGGTTCATGGGGGTTCATAGCCAAATTTTTTTTTTGGAATCGAAAGGGCCTAACTATGCCCATGGGCATAGTTAGTGCGGAAAATAGTATTTTAAAACATTTTATAAACCCTCTTTAACATTTTCTTCTATGATACACTATTTCTAACTCGATAGATATTTTTTTAGCATATAGAAAAAGTGCATTGAGAATATGTTCAAAAAAAAATTCTAAATAAATTTAGTTTAGTTAAAACTCAAACATGTCTTTTTAATTAAACTAGCTACCTTATCATTTTGCTGCAGGAATTTTCTTTTAGAAATTTTCCCCAGGTTGTAGACGTCTCAAAAAGACAATACAACAGTGCCTGCAGTGTTATTAAAAAAAATGCGAGCAATAAGTCAAGCAACACCGAATAATCTCCACTACAAGTATTTCGAGTTGTCGAACACGGCATCAGATAACACCGACGTCACATCCCACTCCAGAGCGCGCGTGACAAATCTAGCTGATTGGTAGAAAAAAATAATTACCAAAATTCTGACGTAGCACAGTCTACACAAAAGAATGACACCCCCCACACATACACCTTAGAAGCTTTATTCTCGCCTGCACTTGACGCGAACACTTTTCTTCTATATTCTGCTTATTCTTTTTCCCTTTTCCTCCCATCCTATAGCCTTTTGTTTTCAGAGAAAGCAGACCTGGTGTCAGGACTTGTCTGAATTTATTGCGAAGCAATAGTTTTATTCCTTTTTTTTTCAGTACTGGAGTAGAAGTCATTTTGTGCTTTTGGATGGATGTATCTAGATACGAATGGATATGGGATGTATCTAGATATAAAGAGTTATAAGTATCGATAGAAAAGGAATGTTTTGAAGTAACAAAAAATGTACAATATTTCTTTCTCAAGCTCTGTTACTAGGGTTTTCTAAAGAGAAAATCCCCAAAATTTCGAATTTTGTCAGAATATATTGCATAAAATGTAGAATAACGGAGCAATATATTAGAATATATTCTGGTATGCATTCATTCACCGTTCAGTTATTTATATTGAATTTTAGAAAACTAAATGTCTTCAGTATTCTACGATATATTGGAACACAATATATAATCTGAATCAGAAATGTGCAAGAAAATATTTTTAGGAAACAAACTTTATTCTGATTTGTAGATTTTTTAAAAAAGGATAAGGACACCTCTAACAACAAGTTATCGATTTAATGTAACATTTATGGTGCCTTTGTGATTATTTAACAGTTAGTGCATGATTTAACGAAGGGGTACTGAACCTTTTTTTCTGCTGTGCCGCATACATGTCAGCTATTTCACGTGGGCCGCAACATGAAGATAAATGGGGGAAGGCGGGGGAGAGAGATTCTTTAAGACCAAGATAACATTCGAAATTTAAAATGTGAATAACTCCTGTTTTGCTTTTTTTAATTATTATTTTTTTTATATTTTTTTTCTTTTTGTCATTAACATCAAATTAGAAGCATTTAAGGAACACTCCACAATTTTGGTATCAGTAAACGGTTTCATATGATTACCAATAATGTGAAAATTTCGTAGGATGTCTTTGTTACTGCTTTGTTACAACTGACAAAGCACTTTGTTGTTGTTGCAAAGATTATTCAAGAAAGCCTATTTATTACCTCTTGAAAGAGATCTCCGAGAAAAAGTGTCATTAAATGATTCCTGTTTATTGATGTTTTTTTTTAAATACAGCACTTTCGTGACAATTCAAACAATTACTGATCCATGTTTGTTGTTCACAACAAAACCAGTCAGCCTCCCAAACGTCTTGAAATGATATATTTTCTTCGATTATTTTTCACTTGCAAGATATGAAAGATAGTTAAAAATTAGTACCACCAATAGAGCGCACACAGTAATTTTTCAAGGGGGGAGGGGGTCCGGGGTCGAAAATTCACCATTCTTATACCATGCTCCTTTTGATTTTGTCGATTTTCGGGAACAAAATACAGTAAAAAACTAATTATTGAATAAATAATTAGCATTAATTAATAAAATTAATCATTAATAACAAATACTTAATTAAATTTTTCGTACTATATACTTAGAATTATAATCAATCGGGAAAAAAAATCAAGGTCTTTGGGGGGGTCCGAACCCCCTTGTGTGCACCACTGAGTACCACCCATAAAATGGTCGCTACTCCACTGCTGTCTGTTATCACTAACCGTAACCTTTCCATATAGGAAAAGAATATCAATTCCAATTCATACCATACGACACCGACAGCAAAAAGCAAAATTTTTGATTTTGACAAAGAATTTCCTTGTAAAATTTTAATACAATGTTCTTAAATAAAAGAATTTATCAGAGCAATGGGCCATGACCGGGTTAATAAAACTGATTAAATTAAACACTTTCGACATTTTTCTCAGTCTTTATATAGAAATAATTTTTCTTACCATTTTCCTTAACCACTTCTTTAAAAAAAAACGCCACCCTATTAAGTACCTTGTCCCTTTCCAGAATTAAGAGGATCTTTTATACAATATGTATAGGTTTCAATAAAAAAAAACTTAATAGTCACCAATAAGTTTATCTACACGAGTGATAGTAAGTATAGTTAGTAATGCCACACACATTCATTTTCAAAAAAACATTAAATCGAATTCAATTATATATGTACTCTGTTACCCGTTTACTTCATTAGGTATTTTATAACGCTGTGTGTCGTTATATATTGATTAAAATTATTGATAACTGCGTCCTAGTATTAAGCGTTCGATTGTATTGAAAATCAGTCTTACATCCTCCCCCTCTTGATTGAAAAAGGACAGAACTTGAACTGTTTAAACGGAAGCGTAGTTCCAAAAAATTTGTTCTTAGTGGGATCTCTATTAAACCGAACAAACATACTTAATAAATTTTAAGACTAAAGACCGTATCACACGTACACTTTCCATGCAACTTTTTCGTAAAATTTTTGGTCTTATCTGAGGGGGAAGTGTTCCCGTAAGCAGAAGGACATGATCTGACGTCAGCCGCGCTTTATCTCCACATTGAAAAATTATTCGCCGATTTTTCTGCTTCCGAAATCGAACATCTAAAATTATTTCTTTTATTTCGTTCGCGCTTTTGTTGATGGGTGTAAATAGAAATGGAGTACCATCCCATTTAAAATATTATATTCCGTTAAAATATTATACAGCATTAAAATATTATCCGGCATATTTGATGTGTTAGACGAAACCGAAGCCGCCATCTTGTTTATGACGGAGGGCGCCAAAAAATCCCATTGGCTGGAATTTCAAGCAACTTTTATTTGGAAACACTTTTTGAGCTCACTAGCAAAAAATTGTTCTAAAACCGTTGCTACGGCAACTAAGTAAAAATTGCACGATTGGACGAATAATTGCTTGAAACGTCTACCTACGTGTGATACGGCCTTAAGTCTAATAGTTCAAAAGCAGAACTTCTATTTGTAACGCCCTTTAATATCCCTTCGGAGTCGATTTCAGCAGACCTCGTTCTTAGCGGATCAATACTGAACAAAAGAAACATATTCACCAAATTTGAAGTCTGTAGGTTAACAATTCAGTAGATTTCATGACGAGTAAGTAAATAAGTGAGTCCTTTTCTCTTTCATATACATATACTGAGTTTTTCTCTTTTATATACAAAAATTGAATATAAACTTGTTTTGATAAATTTATAAGTGGAATTCTTCTCTTTTGTCAAGTGCACAATCATATAATTCAGTACAATTTTCAACATGATGATCTTATATACCTTGATGTGTATAATGCGAAAAACAAGTTAATGATTTAAAATATACATCCTGAAAGTATCCATAAACATACTAGAATATAAATGTGCGAAATGACACCGCAATAAATTCGAGCTTCTGTATTTACAATATACTTTGCCGAGACATATGACATACAATTACTCTACTTTAGGGTAACCCACTTTTGTTGCGCTAAAGAATAAACCACCACATTATACAATTTGAGTACTTTATGTTCTTTTCTCACCAGATAAACGATTATGAACAACTTTTGTCAAAGTTTTAATTCTTAGTTTTCTTTTAAGAAATGTTAAAATTTTCAACGAATAATTTAAAAGCAACTAAATGGCTTTTAAAAAAATACTTCTAAAAAATAATCTTTCATGTGTACTATTTACATTATTTTAAGCGCAACATATAAAATACACGAATTTTCTACTCGATATAAATATGATTTTCACAATTTTTTTAAAAAAATACATGAACAATAAATAAT
Organism: Trichonephila clavipes; assembly: GCA_019973935.1. Taxonomy (NCBI): domain Eukaryota; kingdom Metazoa; phylum Arthropoda; class Arachnida; order Araneae; family Nephilidae; genus Trichonephila; species Trichonephila clavipes. The sequence goes on from BMAU01019845.1 coordinate 596,055, forward strand.
AGGACAGAAAAACTTAATGCTCATGTCCTAAAACGAAATTTATAAAGAACAAATAACTGAAAAATATTTACATCAGAAATAACTGTTTTCATCCACAAACCAGACGAGATACATGTAATAAAAATTAACTATAATCCATTATTTCTTTAAAAAAAATATTTCCCCTTTTCAGTTAATTTTGAAAAAAAAATTAGAAGTTTTTCCCCTCTTAATTCAACCTTTAAAAATTTCTTTGCTTAAATCAACATAAAATTCTTTAGATGCTTCTTACACTAACTATTTTTAAAAGTTCAAAACTAATAATCAAAGGAATGTTTTCCATTACACATTATTTTCGATTAGATAGCATGAAAAAAAAAGAGAGAAAAGATAATAAACTTCTTGATTAAAGTCCAAAATTTAACAAGAAAGTCGTTTTTAATAATACTCTTTTCTTTGCTCTTATATGTACATTCCCCTCCCCTCCCGTTATAAAATTGTTGACTTTCATTTCGACATAATCAAGAAAGCAGACGATATTTTCAGATTCTTTCTCATTCCGAAGTATTAAAGAAAGTGAAATGAAATGAAAAGAAAAAAAGCAGACGATATTTTTTAACAGAAACTGAGCACATAGATGTCAGTATCTACTTTGCATTTCGGAATTAAATAAAAATACCCTCAAAGTTTTGAAAAGCTTATAAAGAAATATAATAAGAAAAAATAATTTAAAAATCTTTTTGCCAAAACGCGTTGTTTTAATTTTAACAATTTTTGAAGATATATATGAATCGCAATTCGAATGTATGTTATTCTCATTCAAATTGATTTTTTTTTCTAACTTTTGAATTTCGCTCTTTTTTTCATATACATATACATAGAATCATAAAAATTGTTCTATCTCATATTTTGCAGAGATAGATAAAATAAAAATAAGTTTTTTTTTGTATCTGGAAATGGAAATGTGTATGAATTTTACATATAATTGGAATTCAAAACTACGAATAGTAAAAACGTTCATCGGGAATTGGAACGGATAGAAGAAATTACAATTATAAATATATTGACACAATAAATAAACAAAATGTATGAAATAACTTATTACTTATTTAAAAAAAATTTATTATTTTGTCCCCCCCCCCTCAAATTTGTTATAAGTCTCCAAGTCCAAAAATTTCTTTCTTTTCATTAATAGAATTTTTATTTTAATGCAAAGTTCGATACTTTTTAAAATTTTGATAAATAACAAAATCTCATTATTCTGCACTTTCGTAATAATTTATCGAAATATTTGGATACCTTAAACAGTTTTCACAAAAAGAAATAATTTGCAAGCTATATATTTCATTTTCTCTCTACATATAAAAAGGCTTTTCGTGATATTGTAATTAATTTATTACGTATTATCGGAACAATGCCAACGTTCAAGATAACTCGCCAAGTTGATAGCCCCGATTGCGCATGAGTCGTACGCGCTGAATTACAAATACTTTTACCAATACGGTTACAAAAAGCAGTATAACATGGTTAGTATGATGGTTAATACGAAGTATGTCACCCGGACGATGCAATACAGGCCTTACAACGCCTAGGCATGCTGAGTATCAAATTATCAATCTGATCTTGGGGAATATTACACCACTCATCAAGCAATGCCCTCCGAAGTTGACGTGCTGCAATTAGTCGGCCAAGCATATCCCACACATGCTCTATTGGATCAAGTCCGGTGAGTATGATGGCCAATCCTTACGGGTGATATCCTCCGATTGAAGGCATTCGTCTACAATGTTTGCACGGTGAGGACGGGCGTTGTCATACATAAACAGAAATTCAGCACCCATGGCGCCCCGAAACAAACGTACATGTTGTTCCAGAATGACATTCCGATAGATGTGGCCTGTCATACTTACACTCTGAACATGCAGCTCAGTTCTGGAACCAAGAATAATTCCTCCCCAAACGAGCCATCCTGCACCAGCGTAACGGTGTCGTTCAAAGGTGTTCTCTTGTTGGTAACGGGTACGTGACGCTCTCCATATTAAAGTCCGGCTAGAATCAAACTGCAAACTAAACCTGGACTCGTCGGAGAGAGAGAGAGAAAACATCACACAAGACCACTGTTGATGTGTCCACAATGCATGCTCTCTACTCCATGTTAATAGCAGGCGACAATGAGTTGCGGTAAGTGGAACACATCTGACAGGCCTACGAGCATATAGACCAATGTGCCCTAAGCGTCTGTACACGGTCTGCCTTGAAACTGTCGTACCGGTAGCTGAAGAGAGCTGACGAGACAGGTCTGATGCTGTGCTCCATCTGTTTCTTTTGGCAGTAACTGCCAAATATATACCGGTCCTCATTCGGCGTTGTAACTCGGGGGTGACTGTGCTGTAACATCTCTACTCACATTACAATCATATTGGAATCGTTGCCAAAGCCTAGAGATGACACTCTGGGCGATTCCAAGTTCCTCGGATACTTCCAGCTGGGTACGTACACACATTCCAGTCATCCAATAATTCTACCACTTAAAAAAACATCCAAATGCTTCCTTTGTGCCATAACTATGCGGTTATTGCACTGAAAGGCTTTTAAAGCGCTTGTGAACAATTTTACTTCTTTGCCACCATTCCTTATATACCCCTCTCTTACACTCTCGTCATTGTGACGTACTATCCGCGCCATCTGGTGGTTTCCTGTAATTTGCATATTCTTCAAGATGTGTGATAATTCTACAGGTGAAATTTTTATTTTAGAGTTCAATTTTCTGTGTGATTCTGAATTATCCTTAATTTATAGACATGAGTGTACATGAAAGTTACAGTTTTACAATTTGAGCAATGAGTGTGAATAGTCATTTTATTTGTACAACATGGGTTGGTTTTACTATTTATAATAAACTTTATTGAGAGTAACAAAAGGATTTCTATGAATTGCTGCACTAGAATAGCTTAGTCATTTATTTGAATCGTGTAATAATGTTATCAATTTTGATAAATTAAGTATTTTTCCATTTTTTTGTATTTCATATTATGGATCTCGAAGATCTATGCACTATAATTACACAAATTTCACTCAGTAATATAATCAAAAGGTGAAAGTTTAGCTATTATATAAAGCAAGGTCTAACAACACTAAAAGTAGTGTTCAGCGAGTTGCGCTTATTATGCAAGGTATCCATATTGAATTTTTGGTCAATACTATGATGCTTTATATTTTACTCTCTCTTACATTATACTATGAATTTTTGTTAATTACTTTTGAACATTTCTTAACGAATTTTAGCACAACTGGTTTACATGAATTCCTACACGGAATTTATACAGATACACAGAAAAATTCATAGCAAAAGAGATCTGTTACCTCGTTCTCTCAATCTGTGGGAACCCCCCTGGGTTCCACCCTGGACACTAAGATTAACTTGAGGCAAAAAATTACCAGACGCCATTTGTATAATAATAAATTATATTTATTCACTTATATCAAAATATCAAACTTCTAATGACAAATATTAGACTATATGTCTACGTCAAAAAGGGATTTACCTTTAATATTAAATTAAATTACGAAATATGAAGTTAATCAATAACTACGCTCAATATCAAAAGGGTGTACCGGAATAGGAGGTCTGAGAAATACACGCAACTTGAATTATTAGCTTTCATTAAATCTGAACTAATTTTATTAAACTGACGCTTGTGGTAAGCGGTATGAAGCTAGAATATATCACCTGGTTCTACTTATGATCTCTTCAGGTAGAGTAATCCTCCTAAGTCTTCTTCGCTGAATGCTAACAGCAATACTCCAATATCATAAACCAGTTGAATCCTCCAACTAACTCCAGTTGAATCCTCGAAACTAACGCTTATGGTAAACGGTACGAAGCTAGAATATATCACCTGGTTGTACTTATGATCTCTCCAAGTAGATTAATACTTCTTAGGCTTCTTCGCTGAATAATAACAGCAATACTCCAATATCGTAATCCAGTTGAATCCTCCAAATCTCGTCACTACTTCTGCTGGCTCAATCACCTTCTTCTCCGCTAATTTGCAACGCTCTCCTTAAATACCTTATCTACTTTACAAATCCCATCTTCTTCTTTTAGAGGTGATTGGAAATATACGCGAATTTACAATCCCCAAAGACGCCTAAGAATATTAGTGGAAAGGTTCCGTAAAGATTCGTCACAAATCTGTATATCTTAAGTTGAAATTTAACAGAAAAAAAAATTCAAAGAAAAAAAATACTTTTTAAAATATACCAACTGAAGATTTAAAAAATAAAAAGAAAGCGTGTATCAGTGTGAACACGCGTTAGAAGTTAACTTCTTTGGCTTATATGTATTGAATTGTATAATAAAGTTTTATTTTTTGAAGTAATCTTAGATATAATTAACAAATTTATTATTATCATTATTGTTTCAAACTGTATTTTAAAAAAATAATTAGGATGGAAAAGGTTTAAGTATGGACAAAATTTTCATTTTCAATACATAATACTAAAAAAATTTTTATTGTATGTATTTTGAGAGAAGTATCATCATTATTAGTCTATTTCCATTATGCTTATGGGTGCTTCAGTACATACTTTTGTTATAAAAGGCTTGTGGTAACTAGAGTAAGAAATGTAGGTTTTGCACTCAATATCGCTTAAGTATCTCGAAAAGACTGCATCAATCGTAGTATTTGATTTTGTCGTTGATATTATTCTGTCGTTTTGTAGAGATAAGGTGAAATTGTCTTTTAAAAATTCAATCAATTGTAGAGATTTGTCTAAAGCAAAATTGACATTAAAATCTCCACTTAAAATCATAGGTATTTTATCATAATTTTTATTAAGTAAAGCAGAACCTCTTGATGTATATGGTAATACTGATCGATGAAGGAACTCGATAATGTCATCCAACTTTTTGTACGGAGTAATATATACTGCTGCAATAATAATTTTTTGTCCATTATCTATTACGGATTCAGACAAGCACAAATCCCCCACTGAAGATTGTATGGTACCATAAATATCGGATTGACTGACAGAACATTCCATGGATGGAGTTACAATGTTAACAGCATCGCTAGAATTTTGATCTATCGCAACTCTTTCTGCTCTCGTATTTGGTCGTTTATTCTTTACAATGCAGTTGAAATTTGGAATAGATATATCAGTTTCATTGCCCATCCAAGTTTCTGATAAAATTAAAATATTTGAATTTCTTATTACTGAATCTTGTAAGTCTACAGCGTGAGCTGTAAGACTTTGGCAATTAAAAGTAAAAATCGATAAACCTTGTCTGTTCGTCATGAAATTAATCAAATCTTCATTGACATTTTGTAAATTGTTCAATGAAAGTCGTTTAAACTATATATGATTTAAAAACTCACTTCTTAAACTGGATTTAGAAATTCCATTCGATTGAAAATTTAGTAAACACAATCTTTTATTGCCAAACTATTGCAAAAAAATGCTGTGTTGCCACTAAATTTTAAAACAATAGATTGTTTGCATTATTTCCTTAAAAGAATTTTAAAATTCTATATCCAACAAACTCACCTTAAACTAATTTTTGACAGATTTTGAACCATTTAAATGCCTACTTCGGGTAGATTAAAGACTCACTTCCGATTTTTTTTTAATTCATAAAATGGATTATATTTTGACTTCTAGGTAACGTAAAAACAAAACAAAGTATGTATCGCAAAGCTAAAAGAGGAAAGGCTTGTTAAAGCTGTTGTTGAATGAGGAGAGGGGGTGGGTGCTAGTTCAGGGCTAATAGACAAAAAACACAAGAAATTTTAAAAGCCGTAAATTTTAATCTATTTTTTTTCAATCTTTGAACAGATTACGGATAATACTATTCTACATATGGAAAAAAAGTTTCGTTAGATTATTTTTATAAATAATGAAATTATTAAATATTTAATTAAAATTGAGTATTTTTTGAAAAATCGAAAAAAAAAAAAGATTTGTCATTAATTTTTTTTATAACTGATTCTAAAAGAGAAAAGCATGAACTTGTTTAGAATAAAATATCAATTCATTAACTCGAAAGGAAACTTAAAGGGAATGAATAATTTAGAAACTATTTTTATAAAAGCGTATCAATTTTGACTCATTTTTAAAAAAAATCGTAAAATAGAAAATATCATTATTTTGTTAAAAAATATATACCATATCGTGGCGAAAAGAATGATCTTTCCGATTCTGTAATTATTTTTTGTCTGAGATAGATAGTATGAATTAGATGGTGTTTTTTAAAACGAGGGGAAAAAATTCGGAACTTCATTCATTTCTACCTTACATTCATCGCTAACCGTAGCTGGTAACGCGTCACAGAAATTTCTCCCTACCGTGCCATAAGAAGTGAACTTAAAAAAAAACACAATGCATGAAAAATATTTTACAATATAAATGTTACACTACTACATATGTGTTGAAAAAAGTAATAGTTTTATATAATAACCATTGTAAAATAGTTCCAAACGAGTTATGGAATTTCTTCAAAAATAATAATAATAATAATAAATAAATAAATACAAATATCATGGCAGTAGCAACATCCTTATATTAACAATTTAACTAATACATGTAAGCACATACTTATACATAACAGTACACAAACGTTTGGGGATGTGTTCTATTGTGTGTATCATATTTTTTAAAAAAATTCCATCCTACTTCTTTCTTTTAATAATAAAACACACGATTAATCGCAATAAATAATTTCTATAATTTATCTTAGAAAAAAAAGTAACCAACTTCACTTTCCTTACACAAAGAATACTTTGTACTAAATGTTATTTAAAACACTTTGACAAAATTGGCCACGCAACATTTTATAAAAAAGTATGAAACTCCTTTAAACACTTATTTTAATTCTCGTGAATCTAATTTCCACATTTTTTTCAGAACAATGCATACGAATAAAAAAACATGTTTGCCCCCCCCCTCCCACCTCAAAGTTTCCAAAAATGAGAAGAAAAATCTTGCATCTTGGCGGTGTTACAAAGCGCAGTTCGAAATTTCATCATTATTTATAATTTAAGACAGAACGTGTATTTTTTTATCTGTTCCATTTTGTTGCTTTTTATTCCATCTATTCTTTTTCTACTTTACAGAAAACTTGAGAAGACAGACACGAAAAAACATTCGTCTTTTTAACCCCCTTAAGTGGCAACATCATTTGAAAAAGTAACAAATAAAACAAAGCTTTTGGTAAATTGGATTTTGTTCCAAAATCTTTCGTGTTCCAGCCATGAAAAAGATAATACTGCTTGTTACTGCAGTGTTTTACTGGAGATTATATACCCATACAAAGTAAAGAAGGATGAATATAATAATTATCTAAGCAGCAGCTTTTTTTTTCTTTTTAAAATTTCAATACTTTTTCACACATAAGATGTAAAAAGTATAAGAATTGAGTTGCTATAGCAACAAATAATCCACATGTAACAAACAACGGAAAATCATTTACTTGTAATTGTTATTCAAAATAAACACTGATTTCCACTCTACCATTAGTTTAATCTATACTTTAAAAAAAGTTAATAAGATTTTTAAAACAGATAAATACATTTTAACAAGATGAGAAAATGTAAAAAAATGAAGCTATATTACATGGTCAGAATATCTGTATTAAAATAAGCAAGGTTTTTTAGAAAGAAAAAAAAGATTTATCATTAGAAATCCAAAAACAATACCACCGATATATTTATATTTAAAGTAGGGTCACACACATTACTGATTTATTCGTAGGAGATTTATAACTAATTCGAATCTTCAAGAACATTTTCTATTAAAAAATGCCGTATTAAATACTCGGAAAGCTCGAAAAAAGTTTTAAGTGAAAAACTTGGAAGTCCTAAATATTTTACCCGTTTTTAAAGACCTTATTCGGAATCGTGATTTTTGCAAAAATGTATAAATTAATAGTTTTTTGGTATTTAGGGGGAGTTGAATTAAATTTTCATGTAAAATTAGTTTAATATTATTACTAGAAAAAATTACTTCAATGGAATTTTTCAGCAAAAGATGACTTTCAATCTACTTTTATGGAAAATAATTCTATCATAATATTTTGCCTATATATATATTTCTAGGAATTTAATGCAGAATCTGAAAAAAAAAATTTGAAAAAAATTCGCATAATTTTCAGTTACGATGATAATTTTAAGAGTTGAGAAATAATAATCGATGGTTTTTGTTGAAATATATATATATCGACACACACTGGGATAGATTAAAATATGAATAAATTTACTACTAAAGTATATATTTCAAAAATTCTAGTTTAGTCTCTAAGAAATCTTATTTATATATAGGCAAAATATTATTGTAGAAGCAACTTCCATCAAAGGAAAACGTTTTCAATATGTACCTTTTTTTTCTTTTCTAAATTTGTTTTTATAAAATGATTCAAATAATTTTTTTTCTGTAATAAAAATTCTTAAAATAGTTTTAGATGTATGTTCTAATTCAATAAACACTAAATATCAAGAAAATTATTCATTTTTATGTTTTTGAAAAAATCATGGTTCCGATTATAGTAAGCCACCTTATGGGTTATTTTTTTGTCATAGACATCTATCAATTTATCTAAAGACTGATAATTTAATAAAAAACATTGAGCAACAAAAAAAAAACCCCGCAAAAAGCGAGATTTGTAATCAGTTATAAAAAACAAAATTCAAGAAAACTCTTGGGACTGCCTTATATCTTTCGGAAATTGTTAAGAAAAGTTCTAAGTATTTCCTCCAGTTCTGAGTGTTTACACAATAAAGTACAAGAGAATTTTGCAAGAGAAGTTTATTCCAGGTACTTCCCAGTTCTAAGTGTCATACAATAAAATACATAAAATAAATTTGAAAGAGACGGTCACTGAGGCCTGCTGCACATAGTATTTGCAATTGAGTTTAGTGGAATTCAATTTTATACAGCTTTATGTATACAACAACAACAAAAATAATAATAATAATAATGAGAGAGAAAAACAAGAAATTCCTGGAAAAATGATCGAAATTATTATAATCGGGAATGTAAAAAGATAATTTATAAAATAGAATTTTATATATATTAGGATATAAATTTTCAATTTCCGAAAGCGTATTTGAGCTTCAATAGCTTGCATTTGCTTCGATTATAAACAAAAATATGTAAATATACTCTACAGTACGGCAGTTTTTATCAAGCTTTCAACATTTGCGACCCAATATTCAATCAGAACTTCCATAGCACCCCTTTCCATACCATAACAATGTTTTGAATTCAATAATACTATACTTTGATGCAAAGCTACAATACAATTTTTACCTCTTTAGTGCCACTGGCGTATATATACGTCTCTCTTGGCCAAAACGTTTATTGTTCCAGTCTTATATATACGTCATTCCGAAGTACGATCTTTTCTGTGCACTGCAACGAATGCAATAGTGTTGTAATGTCATGAATTACCCTACAAAACATGTATGAAGGGACAGTCATGATATAAAATTTTGAAAATTAGGTCACGTGAACCTTTATGCAGTGTCTAAACAAATAGCCCTCTATATGTGCCTAACAATTTTGAAGCAGTCAAACAATTCACAAAAAACTTATCAAGTAGACCTCTAGCTCCAGTGAATGCAACTGGTATATGAGCCCTTATACAAATCGTGGCAATGCGTAACGCAAACCACGCGTCTGCTTGCTCCTACTCCCATTTCAATTAAAGAACCAAGGCAGGTGTAATCAATCACGAAAGACTCCCCCTCCCCTTGAAACCAAATATCATAATCTGAACTATCGGATACTTTATGCAGGTGGTTCATGCCTCACTCATTAAAGGCTGTCTCTTGAAAACAGAACGTAATACTTCTATTTTTGATGGATATACTTTCCATTAAATAAGCAGGAAGAAAATGTTTTGAAGCATGACATACATTGTGCATTTAGCAGCATTCATTACACAGGATGGCAGTGTAAAATGGATGAAGCCAAGTTTGGTAGTGGATGATTAAAGTTCGATGTAACCTTGACATAATTACTCATATTTGGCACACAAACGAATAATTGTTTTGCTTTTTTACAAAACTTTTGAGATTAATATTAGGTTGGGGAAATAGAAATCCATTATTTTTTCGGTAGATGGCTGTAGTGTCGATATCTCGATGGCTGTAGTATCGATCAAAGAATTTCAAATTTATGCTCATTGTCAAAAGATGAAATTTCACACTAAAAAATTATATTCCTTTTTTTATGCTTGGTCCATTCAGTTGTGAGTTACAGGGTGTTAAAAATGCAAGTCATAAAAGAGAAAATTTGGTTATTTATAAAATCTTTCTTTCAAAAAGGCGAAAATGCAAGCCAGATGGCTGAAATTGCGAATGGTGTTTATGGTGCCGATACTTTAACAGCTAATTACGTGCAATTTTGATTTCGTCGACTCCGTTCAGGTATTTTTGATGTTAAAGATGCACCTCGCACAGGCATGCCCGTCGTCGAAAATGTCGATAAAATCACAGTTGGCCGGCTTGTTAGTAGTCATAGTATCACCCAGGAGCTAAAGATTGACCCTAAAATAGTTTAAAGTCATTTGCGCTAAGTTGGATTAAAAAAGAAGATCCATGTTTGGGTGCCACACCAATTAACACCAAAAAACATGATGGATCGAATTTCCATCTGCGAAGCCTTGGCCAAATAGAATGAAATAGACCCATTTCTTAAACGGATTGTGACTGAGTGAGTGAGTTAATATTAACGTCGCACTGTTCAGCTACACGAGGGCTTTTGGCGACGGACCACGTAATTTTGAACCATGGTCAAGTGACGTGGACGACACCTGAGCTGGCACCCCCCTCTCCTAACTACCACACCACACCAACGAGAGGACGTTTCAGCTCTCGACAGATTTAACGTCCATCGCTGCCCTACACGGCGGGTCTTTAGTGGTACTGGGATCGAACTCATGACGTGCGTGCCATGGTTGGATACCTTAACCACTGGGCTACCGCAGCCCCCCGGATGGTGACTGAAGATGAGAAATGGGTCACATGCCGCAATATTGTGTGAAAACGATCGGGGCCAAAGTGCGGTGAAGCAGCTGAAACGGTGGCCAAACCAGGACTAACGGCCAGGAAGGTTCTACTGTGTATTTGGTGGGACTCGAAAGGAATCATTAATTAGGAGTTACTTCCTCATGGCCAAACACTAAACTCATATCTCTACTGTCAACAACTGGACCGTTTGCAGCTAGCGATTGACCAGAAATGACCAGAATTGGCCAATAGAAGAGGTGTTGTGTTCCATCAGGACAAAGCCAGGCCACATACTTCAGTAGTGACTCGCCAGAACCTCTGGGAGCTTGGTTGTGAAAAGTTATAATCCATCCACCATATAGTCCGGATCTGGCATCAAACGATTACAACTTTTTTCTCGCATTTCAAAACTACCTGAGTGATAAGAAATTGGGATCAAGAGAGAAGATTGTGAAAATCGATTACTAGATGTTTTCGCCAATAAGGGCCAAGACCTTTAAGCGAGAGGCATTATGAAGCTACCTTTAAAATGGTAAAAAATTATACAACAAACCGGTACATATTTGACCCAAATAGGACAATCGGAAGCATGTTAAATAAAGTCTTGATTTTCATGCAAAAATAATGAATTTCTTTTTTCCCAACCTAATGTAATGCGGAATGGTTGTGAGTCAACTGCGAATTTCATCACATACATGCATATACAATAAACTGCAAGCAAAATCACACAGAATTGTATGTAACACTACGGATATATTTTACAGAATAGTTTAATAAAGAAAACAAATTAAAAGTAAAAAAAAAAACTTTTTTTTAAAACAAACTTTTATTTAAACGCTCTAAAAAGTATAAAATCCTGTGCTATCGATAGGTGGTCTTTGTTTGCAAGAATTCCTATAAGTTGTGGAGTCACTGAGCCCCTTTCGAAATCGGGACCCATCACTTGGAGGGCCCGGCTTCAAGACTAGAATCAAAACAATTATATTTTTATAATCTACTCGACGAGACCTTTCTAAAAATGTACCACTTAGTGAATAACGGCGTAAAAGTTTCGGAATTATTGGCGAAATCAGATGAAAAAAAGCAGTTTTTTTTTATCAGATCTGGAAGGGCCCCGTTTTACACCAGAGCTTAGAAAATTGAATCATGCACGCAACTCGACCAGTTCTATCTAGTAGTATTTTTTGTGTGAAAATTCGTATAAACTCAGTAGTTGTGAGTCCCTATTTTCGATAAGAGACCCCCTTCGCGAAGCCAGGGCCGAGAAAATGCATTGCCATCCAAACTAAAAACGTGTATACAAAATTTCAGCTCCATCGGTTAAAGATATCAGCTTCAAAATTGAGTTGCGAAATTCTGCCCGTACAAATTGCATTGCAAGTTAAATAAAAGCTTGTAATGAAAGTCTTTTTCTATAACGGTTCTGTTTATTGAAAGATATTTCCGAAGAAACTGAATTAATTTTACTTTTGAAAGAAAAATGTAGGATAATCAAATGCTATTAAAATTAAGAATTTAGGGACAGCTTATAAATATATAAAAATGGATATAGTTTAAAATTTGGATGCAAAGAAAAATAAAAGAAAAAAAAGATGATTACTTGCAACATGGAGAAAGTCACTCACTACGATATCTTAGAAATTATAAGACAATAGACCTCAAATTAGAAATGCATCTTCCTTTTTTTTTAAGAGATCCGCTAAGAACAGTTTTTACGGAAATCGATTCCAGGAGGGTGAGTGAGTGAATATAAACGTCGCACTGTTCAGCTACTCGAGGGCTTTGGGCGATGGACCTCGTAAATTTGAACCATGGTTAATTGATGAGGACAACACCTGAGCTGGCACCTAACTCTCCTAAATACCACATCACACCAACGGAAGGACGTTTGAACTTTCGACAGATTCAACGTGCATTGATCCCTAACACTGAGGATCTTCAGCGGTACAAAGCTCGAACACATGCTACGCCAGCCACGAGCCATTACCTAGACCACTAGGCTGCCACGGCCTCGACTCCCGGAAAGGAAGGGGGTTTGCGGAGTTTTATAAAAATTTCTGTTTTTCAATTATAAGACCAAATTTGGGGGGTAAGCATATTTCTTTTCTTGAGTAGCTATCCAAAAAGAACGTGATTTATGGAAATTGACTAACAAGAAAGGTTGCAAGGGATTCCGGTGTGTTAGATAAAAAAATAGTTTTTTAAGTATACAAACTTGAAATTTGGCATGCATGTTTCCTTTATTGAAAAGAGATCCTTTATAAATGGATCCTGTCTAATTTAAATCAAGAGATGAGTGCTATATAGAAAGGCGTTTCAAAACAATCGAAATTTTAATAATTAGGTTACAGTCAGGGACGCCTTGAGGCATGGGCTAACTGGGCCCATGGCCTCAGACACAATGGGGCCTCGTCTTGTTCTCGACTCAGCCTTAATAAGATCATGATTCGAATAAATTCAATGGTCAAATGTTTTTTCTGGATATATTCTCTAAAAAGCTGTGAATTTGGGAATATGTCAACTGGGCACTTGTGATGACCATTCCCCATGTCTAGGCATAGGCCTACCACCATACAGGCGGCATTCGGTCGAGCCGGTTTGTGCCAGTGTATTTCACGCATATTTATTTGTTTCTTGTTATTGTTTGTACGAGTAGTTGACAACGTATGCTACGTACTGTCATTTTTTAAGGGTCATATGTGGGGCCTACATTTGTGTAAGAACCCTGGCCTACTTTTGCGTAGGGACCCTGGGCCTCGAGAAGTCTTAAGACGCCCTTTATTACAGTCTCTCAATAACTTAGAAACTATATACAGTAATATAACATCACAATCTATACAACGAAGCGGTAAGTTACTGCTAGTATATGCGTATATGAATAAATTTTCTGTGTACTCTATTTGTGAAACACAAATTATTTGAGTACTAAAGATCAATACAGATAATTGAAATTTTGCAAGAATAAAAAGAGAATACTACAGATTATATATATTTAAAATCTCGAATCAAAGAACACCCAATTACACATAGCTTTTCTTCGGCAATGAGCTTAATTTGAAAACAAGTATCATTCAAAGTCACTCTACAATAATTATCATTAAATATATCAAGATCATTATATTGGCAGTGCACCCCATGGGGGAAACCACTTACTTTATTAAATTAACAAATAAAAACTACCCCTCGTCGGGAAAATTACGCACCGTCTTATTTTAACTTTAACCACAAACCACACACAAGCTCATTCAATTACACATATAACTAAAATACCACATCGCTGCCAAAACCGAAATTTAATTTGTTCCATAACTCACTTATAATAAGATAGGCAGCCCACTCAAATCGATGCAGATTTATTTTTAACTCATTTTGATGAAATTTAGCAGCGATAGCCAAGCCTAACGAGCAAGCCAGCGTATCGGATGAATCGATTCCGACGAAGCCTAATTTGATAATCGATTCTTTTATTTCAGCTATTTAAGTAATAGAATAAAAATACCCTAGATTTTTCGCTAATGGTGCGACTTCATACTTAATCGACATGGCAGGCATCCAACTCCGAGGTGTGGTTTGGAAGAAGACTTAGACTAAAAGGTTTTATAGTGAGTGATACTTTTTTATGAGTTTTAAGGTTTGCGTTTTTGGCATCGTTATTTTAGAACTTAAGTATGGCGGTTATTATCCGTAGTTGTCATGGCAACTAATCGAAACAAACATTTGGATGTGAAAGATAAGATGGAGACTGGTTTCAATTGCACTACATATTTTCTACAATGCCCCCTTTTTAAAAAAAAAACAATTGTAAATATTAAATACTATTTAACAATATATTTCCATGCATAAAATAGAAATATTTATAATATTTATTCAACAATGTTTGATCTAAGGCAACATAAAAATTATGAACACTAATAATTTTAATTAAAAAATATGTAGAACAGGATTTATTTTAGTTATTGAAGATCAATTAAACAATTAAACAAATTACGCTACCGTACAAATCAGCAATCAGTTCGTGACTGCCTATGTTCGGAACCGTGATTTTGGAAAAGCGTATAAATGAATAACTTCCTGATATTAAGCGTCAGTTGAATTAGAATTTACATGTAAAATTGTTTTAAGAATATTTTTTGTTCCTTTAAATGAGGCTGTGGATTGGTAATTACCACTGCAGACCTAGTACATTCCCAGGTAGCTGGTATCACTTGTTAATGCGGCCACATATAGGAGGATATCAACTGCCAAAATGTAGTTTTAACTCCGAGTCCCACCCCCCAGAGGGAGGCACTTGAGGTTGGATGATGCGAAACCGTACCAGGAATTTAATTGTCTCGAAAGCACCCAAGCCAAACAGACATTCAACGGATCTATTCCATGCCGCATAATCATACGACATGGGCGCAGTCAATTTTTTGCATTATGAAAATCCACCAACTTGAGCCGGGGTCGAACCCGCAAACTTGGGCATACAGGGCCAGCGAATAACTAACTACGCCACCAAAACGGCATTTACAAGACATTATTACATATTATTACAAGGAAAAAAAATTGTAACGCAATTTTTTGGCAGAAAAATGCAGAAAGAATGACATTTCCAAATATTCTTCTGTAGTTCGACTGCTTCCGTAGTAATAATATTTTGCCCGTATATAGCCAAAATTTCTATACAAGGCTTGAATTAGGACTTTTGAAATAATCGTAGGTATCATTTTCTGAGCTATATATATATATATATATATACGATCAAATGATGGTTTTTTACGATCAACAGGTGGTTTTTGTTAAAATTTCTCTACTTTATGTATTAGAATACAAATAAATCTACTTTTAAATTATGTACTTCAAAAAATAAAATTTTAAATACAAAAATAAAAATAAAAACTTCTAAATTCAGAATAGGGTGTGACGATTCCCGAGGTGGGAACCAAGAGTTGTGAGGTAACTGTGAATTTCCCGCCACGTAGCTACGAATCGGCGTCTTTGTGGAACACCACCGGGCATTTCCACCTGCAACTTTAAAATTGATGCTTGGCTCCGTCTTGGATCACCCCGACAGCCTTGGACACCACGAGGGATCTTTTTCCCGCCACTAACTGGATGTATCTGGCAAGATGGCGGAAACCGATCCCCGAAGTAAGAAAGGGCAGAGAGAGAGAGAGAACACACAGGAGATGATCTGAAAAGCTTCATTGAGAGCGGACCTCAAAGAAACTCCTCCCTCGCAAACTACGTCATTTGAACTTTAATTATCTTTTTCATAAGTTAAATAACATTAATCTGTAAATAATGGCTGTGACGTAAATAAACTAAATGTTTAAATTAATCAATATCATGCAACCGATATTTATCTCAAACTTCACAAGGGCAACCGTTCAACCAGAGTTTGGCATCAGTCCACGGATAAGAAGTTCATAAAAAAATGTTAAATGAAATAAAACAATGTTAATTTAAAATTTTTATAACAATGCTGGGTCAACCAAGATATTTCTTGGTGTGTTGAAACTCAGGTTTGGAATGTATTTTAAAAATTTTCATCAAGGATGGGTTATGTAAATAATCTACATGTTTGAAGAGTTTTAATGCATTTTTACGTATTGTTTGACGTATGGTAAGAATTTTGCTCGCTGATCTAAGGTCTGAGTTTTTCATGTATCAGCGAACATAAAGGATTAGTTATATAAAATTATGGGATCCTTCTAGTATATTGACCTGGTTTTTTGAAGCATGTCCCTAGACTCAGGAGGGGTAAATCAGGATACGAGTAGATTTTGGGATATACGGATTCCTAAGCAATCCTCAATCACATGTCAGCGTCTTATGATGTGGAAGCGACAAATGTGAGTGGCTTCGCACTTGTTAGCTGAGGTGATAAAATCCAGGAGGAGTGGCCGAAAGTTCGTTCTGGTCTTCGAAAATCGAAAGTTTTTTTGCTTTGGAGAGAGCCGAGAGACTGCTTACTAATTGGTCGACAGAAGGTGAAAACAGCTCTCATTGGCTGCTAGTGGAGCTTGTCCATTTGGGTAGAAAAAATTTCAGAGAAATGATAAATGGATTTTATAAATACTGAAATTTTACTAATGATGAAATAATATTAAATTATTGAGACTGAATATTTAATACTATGGAGGATTATTCGAGTCGAGAGAAGTTTTAAGATCAGTGTGTAAATTAGATATATCAAATGAGCGAATGTATACATGAGCATGTTATGAAATAAAATAATTACTTTACTGTTTGTGTTTGTATTCAGGTAATAATGTTACGGGCTTTTTCATACAGAATGAAGAGGGAAGATTGTTTGGGGAAACTCAGAGTTGCAATACACACACACATACATTGCAGGAAATTCAATATAACCACTTCATAATATGAAAATAGATTCTGCTGTTTCGATACGTCAATTGCTTTTGTAATTAACTACCTCTTTAGTAACAAGAAATATTCTCAGGCAATTTCTAAAAAGAAATTATTTACCTCTGAATGATACCAACTTGAAAAAATGGAAACATCAATTCACACTTACCTGAAAAAAAGAAAGAAAATAAGTAAACAATTATGAGCATAATGTGAACTAAATACACCAATAATACTTTAGAATACACATTCATAACAGTGTTTATAAACATTCGATAACTTTTTAAGTTTTTAATGACTGAAACATAATCATGTAACACATTCGAAATAGAAAGTTAGTCTTATGTTCATAATTATATTTGTAGATATAGCTCTCAAAGTATTAGTTATAATTTATTTTATAAGTATAAAAACATTCATGGAAAAGAGAATACAAGGATATAAAAGTCCATTAAATCTTTCAAAATTATACGATTTAAAATATTGTTTCTTTAAATAATTGTTCTATGCAAATGAATTTTACAATAAAAATCACAGCATTTGTTTTATCCCCTACATCATTTATTACACAAAAACTGCTGCCAAAAGATGGAGATGAGAACAATAAACCAGCTACAAATTCCCAGTTAAAAACTTGAAATGGGAAAATTATTGACTTTCTCTCACTAATTCTGCACCAAAAATCAGTTACAGAAAGAATTAACAGGTAATGAATACATTTCAACAACCAAGCAATTTTCAAAAGGAAAAGATCTAATTAATTTACTGGAAATATATTTAAACAACTAATGTTCTCAGATATGTGATCCGATGTCGAATTCACACCATACAGAAAACAAAAGCCTCTTAAGTGTCTAAAAAAATATTACGCAAATTCTGCTTCGGATAAATACAGAGGTAGTTGCTTAGTACACAAGCTGTTTAGTTTCTGCCAATAGTCTTGACATTTTACTAAGCAAACTTTTCAATTATGCATTCGTAAATATTCAGTTTTCATAGATTAGTATTAAATTTCCATCTAAAACACACACAGGCGCTTTGTAAAAGGCATTGACGTAACTGTGGAACCGATTTAATTTCTATTAATATCCTTCGACATTTACTACGCGAGCTTTTCAATTATTCGCTTTTAAATATTTAGAGTTTTCACAGATTAGCAGGAAATGTTGTAGATATTTCCTTTTCGGATTGCACGTATCATTTAAATGAAACTCATAACGAATTTTTTATCTTGGATCGGAATTTTTGAAACGTGAGTACTGTAAATAATCTTCTTTTGGATCAGAAATAGTATTTTAAATAATATTTTCTCAGACTAAAAACAAAAATATATGTAGTATTTAAGTATAGAAAAGACATTTATACAGTACAAAATTTTACTAACAATTGTTCAAACAATGAATTGTTTACTGTTTAGCAAAAATATGAAGACAGTGTATGATTGCAGTGGTTCCTCTAATAAAAATAATAATAATAAAGGCCTTTAGTTGAAAAAGGTAGCAAATTTTTAGATATTAACTTGAAATCTTGTTACATTACAGATATACAGGGTGATTACAACTTAAGTTCCACCTTCAAAATGCTGCAAAAAAGAACCACAGCTCAGTAAGTCTTGAAATTTGATCTGAATATACTTAAAAAAGAGGAAACAGTCTAGCATTAGCAAATAAATTCGTTGGTACTTTTATTGTTGCTTTTCATGTAGTTTTTGGTCCAAGGCCAATATTAAAAACCTTTTTTTTTCGCTCGAAGCGGTACGTCTTTGTCGTGGTGGGGAAGGCTTTTCATTAACACTGCAGCAACTGTTGCACTGCCAAAACAATAATGCACATTCAGCAGTGTAATTGGTTTAATACGGAATTCATGACACAAAGCCATCGTAATTCGATTCAAAATGCCACTTGTAGACGAAAACACTTTCGTTACGTCACTTACAGCGCTATCTATTGGAACTTTGGAATAAACACTTGGGAATTTTTTTTTTTGTTGTGTGAGTTCCAATTTTAAACAAATCTTGAATACTGCTATTTTAAATGTCAAATATTTTTAATCAATTACAAAGAGCAATCCTCCCCCGTGCATAAGAAATGTTTTAAATGATATGCAATACAATAATAATAATTTCTAAAAATTAAAGGATGCGAAAAACATTACGTTTTATTTACCTCGTTTGTTTACAAATACAAATAGCAAAAAAAAAAAAAAAAACATTTTAAAAGCAGCACAATTTATTGATTTCATTTCGGATCTTTAAAAAAAAAAATAAAAATCGTACAAGCACACAAAACAAACGGAGAAAACCAAATCCAATAAGAAATAATCTTTCCTTCGACAAAACTTTTAGAGGGATCTGTTGAGAAACCTTACAGTTCTCTCCCTTCGAAAAAATCTCAAATCCAAGTAAAATACTTACAGACAACGAGGCGAAAAAAAAAAAAGTCACCACCTAAGGGTACACGCAAGCTGTTAGAGAATTAAGAACAACCTGACGAGGCAACAAAACCAAAACAAAAAAAAACCTATTCCCTTTAGTAAAACACTCCCCAATGTAACTGCACTTTAATTTAAGAGTTACGACAACCGTTAAAGAAAACAACGACGACGAAATTTGTCTTTTGAGACTCCAGTGTTTCTTGTCGTGTCCCCACGGGGGCGCTGCAGTCGCTTGACTGCAAACACACGTCAACCCTTTCAGGGTCTCTACCTGCAAGTTTCAAATTAGATTCTTGTAAAATTAAATGGCAACTAGGAAGTAGAAACTTTGTTGCGGATAACGTTTTTCTTTCTTCTCAGAGCATTGGGGGTGTAAGGATCGGTTTAAAGGGATGGAGGAAATAAAGAAAACGAAACTCTAAATCCCGACCGTAACTTCAGATTGGTTCAATTAAGTTTCGGTTAAACGGCGGTCTGAGACACAGTTTTCGGTGTTAATTAAAATAAAGTTTGTGTCTTTTCGAAGTTTGTAACCAGTTGTCCGAAAGAGTTGTCTTTGTGTAGAAACAAAATAATAGTAACAAGTTTTTTCTACCCTTTACCGCTCCCCGCCTTTCACTTTCCCAGCTTACAATTCTTAAAACTCGTGAAACTTTTTTTTCTCTCGACATGTACGAAAGTGATTGGAACGATTGTTTACACATACGATTTGTTGCAACGTGGGATTTAAGAGTTGATTGAATTCGAAACAGAGACTAGTTCTATTTAGCTACGATTCCATTTAGACGAGATTTTATTCGGAACGCATGCGAGCCTTTTAAACTAAAACCTGCCTTTTTAATCTGGTGTACAAGAAAGAATTTATGGGAGTGCGAGATGAGAAAAAAACAACTTAAAGTGAACAAACAAAAATTCTAACTACAGACAATTACATAAAAAAAAAATAGAACACACTTTGAAAAAATAATTTCTTTACCTCTCACCTTCGTATTATGTGGCTGCAATCCACGAGTTTGCTATTTTGACCATTCCAATAGCGGAATGGTCAAAACAGCAAATTCGCGGATGACGTTGTTTCGTTATGAACTGGAGTATGATGTACTGAAGTCAAATGTACTGAATATACTGGAGTCTGATGTACTGAAGTCAAATGTACTGAATGTACTGGAGTCTGATGTACTGAACGTGTACTGAAGTCAAATGTACTGGACGTGTACTGGACGTACTGCAGTGTGATGTTCTGAACGTGTACTGAATGTACTGGAGTCTGGTGTACTGAATGAGTCCTGAATGTACTGAAGGAGTCCTGAATGTACTGAAGTCTGATGTACTGAACGTGTACTGAATGTACTAAACGTGTCCTGAATGTGTACTGAACGTGTACTGAACGTGTACTGAATGTACTAAACGTGTTCTGAATGTACTGAAGACTTATGGTATAGAGTAATGATTCCTGTTAGACTTATCGAATGAGTTAGAGTTATATTTACATTGCACTATAAAGCAGCACAAGAGCTATTGGCGACGGATCTCGTAATTTTGAACCATGGTCAAGTGACGAGGACGATGCCTGAGCTGGCGTACACGAGTTCGGCTCACTCGATTACCTTTGCTAAAAGATTAAACTTTGGGGGAAGGGAACTGGGATATTGATATTTTGTAGAGTTGTAGGTTTATAATTAAAGAGTTAAAGATTTTTAAACACTGTAAAGTACACAAATATATTCATTTTAATAACACTAAAAAAAAATATTGGAGCATTTTGACGCAAAAATAAACACTCATTGCCATACAAATTTACGCACCAAGAAATAACTGTGAAATCTTAACGAAACTTGATATGAAGGAGCATGTCGGGCAATGATTAGAATGCAGCGTGATTGCGCATTGCCACTAGAAGGCGTTGAACTTCGTTCTCCTTGGAGTATGAAACAGGCAAGTAGAGCTTGTTTCAGTGTACTTAATATTTTGCAAAGAAAACGCAGAGGTAGACATGCCGTTACACCACCATCGAAGGCAGTATGAGCAGCTGTAAGAGTTGAGAGGGGAAGAATCATCGAAATGATGGAAGCTGAGTGGTCAGCTAGGCGAGTATTTCATCAATTAGGCTACTCTGATTGTTTTGTGAGGAGGTGTTGGGACCAGTGGATCCGAGAGATGTCATTTACACAAAGACCATGCTCAGGACGCCCTGGACAGACCATTAGTTGAGAAGACCACCACATCGTAAGAAACGCACGCGTACAGCCAACTGCCTCTTTGGTCGCAGTCCAAAGACAGGCAGCACCTTCACTATGGGGCCCCTGAGTCTTCTCGAACCATCGCAAGACGCCTGGCAGAAAAAACATATAGTATCGCAGCACCCATTACGTGTGCTGTCAATGACAACCACCCACCGACGCCTCCATTTGGAGTGATGTCGCGCACGACGGGATTGGACAGCAACGGAATGGAACTAGGTCGTCTTCAGCGACGAATCGAGTTTCAATTTGAGCAGGGATGACAATCGTAGTCGTGTGTGAAGGTCCCGTGGTGAACGCCTCAATCCTGCGTTCGCTTTACAGCAACACACTGCTCCCACAGTTGGTGTGATGGTATGGAGTGTCATTGCTTACGATACACAGTCACCCCTAATATTGATCCATGGCACAATGATGTCCATGCTAAGTCCATGGCATCCTTCAGCCTCATGTGTTTCCAATCAAGGCAGGGCTCACAGGAGCCATTTTTCAACAAGACAATGCTTGGCTACAAGCAACAAGGATATTACAAGACTGCCACCGCTACCCATCTCTGGCCTACTAAATTCCCAGATTTGTCACCAATAGAGCATTTCTGGGATCCTTTGGGATGGCAAATTAAACAGCCTGTGAGTTTTGTCGAACTAGAGACACGTTTACAGCAACTGTGGAACTTGTATGTCTCAATGCCCGCTCGTATCAAATCGTGTACTCACGGTAGGGGGCAACAGAGTACTAAAACCTCCGTTCATTTGTACTTTTTTCAGCACACAATAAATGATTTTTTTCTTTGGTTTTTTAATCGCTTTCTTATATCAAAGTAGTACTTACATGTGGCCTTTTCTTGGTGCGCAAGTTTTTATGGCAATGAGTGTGTTTCAAAATGTCACGTTTACCAACAGAAATATTCAAAACAAATTGTTTCTTAAATAACAGCAAGAGTAAATTAAAAAGAACGAGATTAAAAATGTAATTTTCAATTTCAGGTCTCAGCAAAGTTTCGGCATTTTTAATGCTCGAAATTCAGGAGATATTTTGAGGTAAATCTACGAGTGGAATAACTTTTATTTAAAAAAAAATCGAAGAAAGAAACTGAAGTTCAAAAGAAACATATTCAAGACATTTCTACAAAAAACATACAATAGAGAAACACAAAATTTAATTCCAACGTAATACTACTCTTGGAAGAAACAAAGAAACTGCATAAAAACGAAAATTTGCGAGTTCTTAGAATACGAGAGCTTTATTAATTATTTCGACGGGCGATTTAATTTACGAAATATACCATCATTTCGCTTCTTAGAAGAGAGAAACAAAACATAGTATACTGCAGTTAAGTATGAAAACAAAAAGAAAGACTCAGCACAACTAATTTGAAGAATGTTTCTTTTTAGCAAACATTCCTGACAAGTTATGTTTTCGCACAATATTTAAGCTGGAAATATGCATTCTTAAATTTACATACAATTTTCTTTGTCTTACAGAAATGAAAAATAAGAGTACCCCTATTTTTTTGAATGCGAAATTATCAACAACAAAAAAAGAACAATAAAAGAAAATTCAGAACTTGGGAAATAAAAATATTTAATGTTCGAAATTTCTAAAATTTTTTACTTTACTTTAACTAATTCCGAGCTCAAAACACTTTCAAATTTAAACTAAAAATAAACATAATTTTAACTTTTCGATCGAAATTGTGTGAGTGAGTGAATATGAACGTTGCACTCTTCAGCTACTCGAGGGTTTTTTGGCGACGGACTTCGTCACTTTGAACCATTGTCAAGTGACGAGGATAACATAACAGGCTATTCCCTCGCCTAACTTCCACACCACACCAACGGGAGGATGTTTGAGCTCTCAACAGATCTTATATACCGTCCTCCTACACTTCAGTGGTACTAAACTCGAACTCATGACACACCGCTCACGAGTCCGTTACCTTGATTATTAGGCTACAAAGGCCACCTAAATTGTGTGAGTGAGAGAGAGTTACATTAAAGTCGTACAGTGAATCATTCGCGAGGGCTACTGGATACAAACCTGAGCTGGTACCTCCCTTTCCAAACAACCACATCACGCCAACGGGAGAACTTTGAGATAGACAGATTTAACATGCATCAGACCCACTATAAGGTGGATCTTTAATGGCACAAGGACTTCTAACTGTGTGAGAACAGCATGCCTAAATATATTATTTATAGATGTTGAAAAAAAATCGCCGAACTAGCTTGATATCACGGGGCACGCGCCAAGTTGTTGTTTATGTTCGCCAAGACGGGCGATAACAATACAACATGGTTACCTTGATGTTTTTTGGAATATTGCAAGAGTTTCCAATTGATATTCATTACTAATGTCAATATATATTATGTAATTATTTTATTCATATATATTGTGGGTGATCGGTTAACGAACATAATCCGTTCCAAAACTATGTTCGCTATCTCAATTGTTCGTTAATGGTTCACGTTAGCACAGCACGTGTGTTATTACCACATTCAGGGTTCCCGGTAGCCACTAAAAGGCGATTGACTATTTGGAGAGGTGTCTGCCGTCTGGAATTCATCATTCAAGACAATGAATGGGACGGGGAATGAACGAGTAGGGGGAGTGCTCAAAATGAAATAATTTTCAGTTTTGAATGAAATCAAAACCGAAACTGATGGTCTAATTTGTATGAATATTCTGTTGGAACTTTTTTTTTTCAATAT
The DNA here is from genome assembly GCA_019973935.1 of Trichonephila clavipes. Lineage (NCBI taxonomy): Eukaryota > Metazoa > Arthropoda > Arachnida > Araneae > Nephilidae > Trichonephila > Trichonephila clavipes. Next base: position 620,781 of record BMAU01019845.1, read on the forward strand.
AACTTTGAAGTTTAATAGGTAAGCAACATAATTCAGGAGAGATGAAAAACGATTTTTAGTCCGTTTCTCATATTTCATGGTGGCCGTGGTAGCCGAGTGGTATAGGTATCGGACCGTGGCTTGCTTTGTCACGGGTTCGAGCCCAGTACCACTAAGACCCGCCGTGTAGGGCAGCGATGCACGTTAAATCTGTCGAGAGCTGAAACGTCCTCCCATTGGTGTGGTGTGGTAGTTAGGAGAGGGGGGTGCCAGCTCAGGTGTCGTCCACGTCACTTGACTATGGTTCAAAATTACGTGGTCCGTCGCCAAAAGCCCTCGTGTAGCTGAACAGTGCGACGTTAATATTCAATCAATCAATCAATCTCATATTTCATGTATTTTTACGGCGGTAGCGCGTCATCGGCACCTTTATATTTTAAAGTCTGCTGCACTGTTTGAAAAAATTAAGAATTCGCTTAATTTATTCGCCATGTCAGCAAATCCACTCGCCCATAACTTATTCGCTGTCAGAAAATATTGATATTGATATTCAAGTATTCAAGTGTGTATTGATTTTAGTCATAATAATAATAAGTGAATGACCTTTAAATTCATTGTTAATTCAAGTTTCATTTAGTAATTATCAATAGTAAGCATGCTTTAAACATTTCTCCTTTCAATGATCTTATTTTGTATGCAAAATGATAACAAATGTTTATTATTAATTTTTTTTCAGAGCCGAGAAGTGTTCGTTAGAATTTGTTTTGTTCATTATCCGAATATGTGTTCGTTCTCCTAACAAAAAAAAAATCTTTCTTGAAAATGTTCGTTATCCGAATATGTGTTCGTTATCTGAACACAAAAATCTTTCGTGAAAGTGTTCATCAAACTAGCAAAGTTGTCTTTACCATCGCGTAAGGATTTGAGGGTAAAGAAGCCTATTTAAAGGTGGAGCGAGCGCTGGCGAAGAAGAACGCAATAAAGTAATATTATACAAGCAGATTCTGAGCCCAGTTATAACTTATGGATCTCCCGTAGGGGGAGCCTCAGCCACCAACCACATGAAAAAGATTCAAGTAATTCAAAACAAAATACTCCACGTCATGACGAACGCACATTGGTACGTACGAAATGACCTGATACGCAACGACCTACATATATATAACGAGCCGATCACTAATTACATCACTAAACTCTCTAGAAATGTATTTAAATCTATTGAATCTCATGACAATCCAATTATCAAAGCACAAACACTGTTTACACGTATCCACATCCTAAAATTAAATAGGCATACTCTTCAACGAAGTGGAGAAACCCGCTCCGCCCCCATAACACAACATAAACACTCTTTTCACACTCTTAACAACATGATTTAGCTTCACTGCACTGCATCTTTCACTCTGGGTTCTGAGGTGAATAGTCACCTTCGGCCGTCCCGTCTTCCTTCCTCCCCCCCCCCGCCGGCGCTCTGCTTCGATAGAACGCTCGTGCTTTGGGGTACGTCATCCCTCCCCGCTTTTCGTTGGAGTATTCGGTATTTGTTTTTAATTTCAATCATGGTTTTTCTTTATCTCCCATCCTTCTGGGAATAGGCGCCTACGGCACCCGCGTCATCTAATTTTCGTTCGTTCGTGAACGCATACTCGAAAAGGTTTAGCTGGTGACTCCTCGCCGAAGTGTTGATAATTGTTCTATTCGGTTGCGCGCCAAAGGGCCACCATGTTGGATTTTATGTGATTGAAACAAAATAGGAACGTTATTATAGAGATGATGCCCTCCTCATTTTACCAGAAGGCCTGGGGCCTGTCATATATATTAAACTTATTGAATAAAAACAACCTAATATACAAGCAATCAACGTCCCACCTTCAGCGGGAACTATCCAAAGTTGACCAGTCTGCGGCGATAAAAAGATTGGGGAACATTGCCTTGGTGCACAGGTTAGAAAGCAATTGAGTTCAAATTAAAGAACAATAATAGTGAGGTTATGACTGGAATTACATTTTTCCTTTAATTTTTTCTGATGATACTGCTACGGAAGCTTTTAGACTTTGTTCGCTTCTCTGCCAGAGGGGTATTAAGGCTGGAAAGGTCATTCGAAAGTTAAAAAAAAATACACTTGATGGCGACAGATATGGTCACTGTTGCGAATCCTCGTCTCGAGCCTTCGCAACTTGTATTATTTTAATTAAATATTTTCTATTGCTTTGTTGCAACGCGTTTTGTCTCACGAGAAACCACGAGAAATGTTTTCTATTAGTCAGTTGTCAACGTTTCCCACCTCCCAGCTGTGAATCGGCTTCTTTGTTTTAAATATTCATCACACGTGCATTTTGAAAGTTATTGCGTGGTCCCCCGCAGCTTTTGACCCACGATGGACCCCTTTATTTCCACTAGCAGAATGAAACTGAATGCTAAGAGGCCGGCCGCTGATCCCCGAAGCAGAGAGAGGGAAAGATGATTTGAACCTTCGAACTGAGCAGACCCCGAAAAGAGCTCCTCTCTCCCAAACCACATCATTTAAACTCTAATAATCTTTTTAATAAGTTCAATATCTTCAATGCATAATTTGTAAATAATAGCTGTGACGTAAATAAACTAAATGTTTAAATTGATCAATAACACGCTACCATTATTTATCTCAAGCGTCACAGATTCTACTTGTATACTAAGGTTTTAGCTCACTCATTCTCTTAAGTGTGGTGTTTCTTCTTCGAACTTTTCATATGAACTAACTGAATTTTCTATGAAATAGATGACCAACAGAACTCTCAAAATTCTCTCACCCCGATATAAGTTAAGGTAAGCTTGGCTATTTTATTATTCGAAGTTAAGTTGACAGTCACTAAATGTCCTCAAGTTGACATATTTAGAGACAAAAATAGATCCCCCTAAAAATGTAAGAAAGGATAAAGAATGATTAGTTGGTTAGAGAGAATTTTAGAAGCTACAAAAAGGTTCTTTATGGATTATATAAGAACAAAACAGGGAAGCCTGATTAATCAGTGTAATCCCCTACAACCCTTCTGGAAGTCAATTTCTTCGATAACTATTCTTAGCACGGGTCTCTACTCAACTAAGGAAACATGCTCAACACATTTCAAGTCTCTCTCTGTAAGTCTGATAATCTTTTTAATCTAAAACTCTCCCGTAATTCTCCTTGAGAGTCGATTATCCATAAAACTCGATCTTGGCCGTCTAATAGATCAAAAACGGGAACTTTTAAATCTGCAATTACAACTGCAATTTCCGCGTTTGCAGTCGAATTCCGCAGAACTCGTTCTTTTAGTGGGATTCTACTCAACAGATGTAACATGCTTAGCAAATTTCAAGTTTGTACTTATATTTCTCTAGATTTCCTGATGAGTATGAGTCGATTTTCTTTTTTATAAAAATAGACTCATAAATAAATGTAGATGTATAAGTACATGAAAAAATATGCGATATTCTTTGCAACTCATTACTAATTTGTCTTTTATTCTTTTTTTTTTTTTTTTGAAAAATTAAAGTACGACACTTTAAAGTACACCACAAACACTTTATCACGGCAAGTAAATAAATAATTTTCAAAACGAATGATTGAAAATAATTCTGTTTTTAAAACAAATAATTAAATACTCTATTAAATAATAATTAACATTCGGATCTAATTTTCATTCGGAAAAATCCAATTATATTTTTAAAAACAAACTTTCTCCTAACTTAAGTAAAAATAATTATTACACTGTGAGCGAGAAACCACTGGAAGTACATATCTACAAAATAACATCCCAACAAAAGAAAGAATAAGAATTCAAAATAATTTCTGTAGGAGAAACGCACGAAAAAAGGAGACGCAAAAATTAATCTTAAGAGAACTTTAATCCGAGAGAAAACACAAACAGCTGAAAACAGAAAACCGTATGTTTCATTCACGAGTTTGAAGAGAAGTCTTATTAATTATTACGACGGGCAATTTCATTTACAGTACATCATCTCTTTCTTTCAGTTCGTTCTTCATGAAAGAGAAGAAAAAGAAAGAAACTACAGCTCGCGCCGTTGCTAAATTCAAAAATGAAAAGCGAGACTATGCAACTAATCTCAAAAAAGCACCTGCTTGCCGAAATAAGAATATATATACTTTTTTTTCACGAAAATTCCAGACGAGTACAGAGTTTGCAATAAAGCAAAATAAAATCTGCGTTTTTAATTTTGTTTTTATTTTTGTTTTCTCTGCTCTTTGAAAGAATAAATAAACAAAGAAAAACAGAAATCATAGCATAGTTCGTAACTTCACGCTATAATATGTAAGAAAATATTTACTTATACTGCTTAGAAATCTTGTAATAAAAACAATTTAAATATATTAAAAGAATTAAAAATAAGTACAAGAAAAAAGAATTCTTGCTTAATATAGCAGGCTTCACACTTTATAGAGTTTTACTTATATTTCCTTCTTTTTATTCTTTCGACAGTAAAAAAAACCCATTGAAAATATAAAAGATCTTATGCTGACTATTTCACTTTCAAAGGAGAAAAACAAACAGCTTTCAAAGATGCAATGCGAATAATAAATCAAACAAAAAAGAGAAAAATTAGCATAAAATAACATAAAACAAGATATTTAAATTCAAGATCACAGTTACAATTCATATTTCTTAAGGTATCCGACTACGTTCGGAACCGTGATTTTCAAAAACCCATAAATGGATAATTTTCATGATATTTAGTGTCACTTAAGATTAGAATACATGCATAAAATTGTTTTAAGCACATTTTAAACAAAAAAAAAATTTATTTAAATATAATATTTGGCAAAAAATTAACTTAGAATAATCTTTTTTCCAAATGTTCTCCTTTTGTGAAAAATGCTTCTATTAGAATAATATTTTGCCTGTATATAGCTCAACTCAGAGGCTTAACTAGAATTTTTGAAATATATAACTTAGATGTGGGTTTATTCATATTTTACGACAACAGAGGGGAGCAATTTTAAGAAAAAAACGCCAATAATTATTTCATTGGGTGGTAACTCTGAAAATAATGTGAATTTTTCAAAAATTCTAGTTGAGCCTCTGTAGAGAGGTCTGAGCTATATACAGGCAGAATATTATTATAATAGAAGCATTTTTCACAAAAGGAGAACATTTGGTAAAAAGATTATTCTAAGTTAATTTTTTGCCAAAATAGTATATTTAAATAATTTTTTTTGTCAAAATATCCTTAAAACAATTTTATACACGTATTCTAATCTAAGTGACACTAAATATCATGAAAATTATCCATTTATGCGCTTTTTTAAAATCACGGTTCCGAACGTAGTCGGATACCTTAAGTTAAACTGGACAAATAAACCCTAATGAAAATGCACTACACTTTCCATTTCCAGAAATAAAAATGTGTGAGTGCAGAAATCATCATTCAAAATCGTTGTTTAACTGATTGATGACTAAATCACATTTTGCAAAAGAAGAGATGTTGTCGACAGTCCTAATTTCGAGACACAGTCGAGTGGCGAAGACAATCTAAAACCTTCTGCGCCGGGGTGGGCATTACGTCGATCGCGATTGACCTATGGACCGCCAAGACAATTTGGGGTGACCGTCTGAAGATTAACAGTTAGTAATTATGTACGGAAATATTCAAGATTGGCTGACAGTAAGGGGACTAAATCTTCCAATGATTATAATTAGGGGAACTAACTTTAGATGAAAATGTTTTATTTTTTAATTTTTTTTAATTGTTTTATATTAAAGCATCATTAGATATTATAGTTGTGGCTATTATTATGTTTGCATGTTGTGTCTTGCTTTAAACGCGGTCTTAAAATTGTAAGGTTTCTTTTGTTATAGTTATGTTTGTATGTACACACACTGTGTTTATTATTATAAGTTCTAATAAATATTATAGACCTTTTTTTCTTACCTCTCCACACCTACGATATTGAGTGGACCGCAACACTTTGAAAAAAATCAGAAGTAGCCCGTATTTTGGAAAAGGTTGGCTGTCTCTGCGTTCTGTATTTTGCATTTTTCGTTAAACGTGGTTTCGAAAAAAAGTGAGTTTTTTTAATTTCATTTAGATAAGTACATGTCCCGCATTCATTATTAAGTTATAATAAATATTGTTGACCTTTTCCTTACCTCACTAACCCTACAACACTGGGCAGTGGGGACACTTGTGGATTTTTTAAAGGAGACACGTCCTGGGTGTCCAGGGTCGATTGTCTACCATTTTTATATCCTACCCCAATACGCAGTCAAACACTTTTTTTTTCATTTTGTAGATTGTTGGGAACAAAGAACAGTAAGAAATAAATTATTGAATAGATAATTAGCATTAATTAATAAAATAACTTATTAATAACAAATACTTAATTAAATTTTACGTACTATATACATGGGATTGTAATCGATGGGGGGGATGACAGGGTATGGAGGAGGGTCCGAACCCGTGGAGCCGACCCCCTCTTTGTGTATGCCATTGATATTGGAGCGACGGCAACAACTTGAGAAAATTAGAAGCAGCCCGTACCCTGGAAAAGTCTGCCCACCCCTAGTCTACACCATACCAATGCCAGGACTTTCAGCATTGAAAAATCGTTTTACATAACGTGACTTTAAGGGCGCAAGCACTCGATTGAGTGTTTATAAACATCGCGATGAAAAGCATCAAGAGGGCTGTTGGCGTTGGACCTCGTAATTTTGAGCCATAGTCGAATGGTGAGGACAATGCCTGATCAAGCACCTTGTGAAGCCCCCGCCCGTGGGAACCTCAGTTCTACATTATCTACGCGACCTGTTTCTGTGGAGAAGAACGAAGACCACTCAAATAATTCATTTTAAAATCTGTTTATTAAGATCTTATCTTAAACACAAGAAACAACAATAATAATTAAGTAAGATGATCTAGAATGAGAACACGTAGCACGTATTACCAAATAGTCGCGTACTTGACCAATGAATCTAACTTTATAGATTAATTCCTCTATCATTAATATATGCCTTCCCCTCTTATAGCTTATATAAAATAGTTTACCGCTATATCCTAGATAATCAGCTACGTTCGGTATCTGTTCTGATGTGCCTTTAATCCGACAGTGTTCCTTATAACCTCGAACCCACTTTTGGTTCGGCAGTACCGGCACGGCTAGGATATTTCACGGAGTTAGGATTCTTCTAACTTTATCTCAAATCACTTTACAGCTACCTCTCCACTTAGCGACTTCACTTCCAGCTTAATAATCACTTCTGCGCATAGACTCTAGCTCTACTGCTAACTTTCAATATATATAAAGGGTGTTTTTTTGAGAGGTATAGAACTTTAAATTGCAATAAAACAACGATGCATTATTCGAGAGATTGACATAAATTTTTTTATTCGAAAGATAATCTTGTGGCATTACATTTTAAATATGATTTCTGGCATAGGACTGCCACGGCTGGCTCGGATGTAGTCCAATCTGGACGTCCAATTTTCGATGACTTTTTCCAACATTTGTGGCCGTATATCGGCAATAACACGACGAATGTTGTCTTCCAAATGGTCAAGCGTTTGTGGCTTATCCGCATAGACCAATGACTTTACATAGCCCCACAAAAAATAGTCTAGCGGTGTTAAATCACAAGATCTTGGAGGCCAATTCACAGGTCCAAAACGTGAAATTAGGCGGTCACCAAACGTGTCTTTCAATAAATCGATTGTGGCACGAGCTGTGTGACATGTTGCGCCGTCTTGTTGGAACCACAGCTCCTGGACATCATGATTGTTCAATTCAGGAATGAAAAAGTTAGTAATCATGGCTATATACCGATCACCATTGACTGTAACATTCTGGCCTTCATTGTTTTTGAAGGATTCCACCAGCCCATAAAGCGCACCAAACAGTCAGTTTTTCTGGATATAACGGTGTTTCGACATACACTTGTGGATTAGCTTCACTCCAAATGCGGCAGTTGTGTTTGTTGACGTAGCCATTCAACCAGAAGTGCACTTCATCGCTAAACAAAATTCGCTTATGAAGATCGCGCGCGCGCGACCATTATTTTCGAAATAAAATTGCACAATCTGAAAGCGTTGTTCAGGCGTGAGTCTATTCATGATGAATTGCCAAACCAAACTGAGAACAAATCACTTGACAGCTGTTAAATTGGTCGCCATCTTGGAAGGTAATGCCAACTTAAACTTCTATACCTGAAAAAAAACACTATATATATATATATATATATATATATATATATATATATATATATATATATATATATATATATATAATGATTCATAGTTTACATAACCACGTTCATGAGTTGGTTGAAAAGAATTGCCACATTTCGGCCCTAAAGAAACCCGAAGAGGACATTAAGGGGTCACAGGGGTGTTAATCTTGGATTTTTTCGAATTTTCGAAAAAAATATATGTTGTTCCTCATTTTCTTTTGAACATTTTGATACCAACCACGTGATAGTACTACAAAAACTTTTCGAAAGTTATTCGAAAAATTCCAAACAGCAATTTAGTAATAACAATGTTTAAATGGCTACATGCCACACCCACTTTTTCTTGATTTCCGCATACGTTTTATTTTTCTGTTTTTAAAAAGCCTCATGAAATATTTTATACACTTGCTTAACTGAGAAGGAAGCTTGCAACTCAACACACGCTTTTTTAATGTGTTTTGATTCTGTTTTGGTAATGCTAGCACGTTGTTTGCTTATCGAAATTCAAAACAGCGTTGTTTAAAACCGTTTATCAACATTGAAAACAATAGAAAATTCTCGATTGAAATGGAAAATACTCATCGTAGACCTTCAGGTAAACGTCCTAAGAAAAGAAGATTTAGAGGGAATCAATTCATGAAGGTATGTTCTTATACATATGTTGCAGAAAGGAAAGACACAAGTAAGTGTGCTTCCAGTAATAAAATCTCAGGAATTCAGACTTCATTAAAGTCAAATCTTGTTAAGGTAAGTGAAAAAAAAACTTCAAAGGATATCGTATTTTGACTTTATTTCAACTTTTAGCTCTATTTTATCAGTATCATGTTTGTTTAAATGTCATAAACCATTAACAATTAATGAAAAGTCCACTCGTGGTTTATGTTCGAATTTTGAAATACGTTGTAAAAACTGTGGGAGTGTTTGTACTTTTCAAGCTGTGAAAACACTGGGAATAAAAATAATGCTCCAGAAATTAACAGAAGATCTATTTTAGCAATGATATGCACAGGCCAAGGTTGAGAGTCATTAAAAACCTTTTGTGCTTTAATGAGTCTTCCTAATCCTGTTGAACAAAAATCATATGATGTTATTAATAATAAACTTTCACGTGTTATGAAGGAAGTCGCTGAAGAAAGCATGAAAAGGGCAGCTGTTGAAGAAAATTCTTCGTCACCTGATAACCTTTAACGGTAAGTGGTGATGGTACCTGGAAAACAAGAGGACATTCATCGTTGATTGAGTATGTACTGTAATAGAGGCCGAAACAGGTAAGGTTTTGGATAGGGAAGTGTTGTCCTCATTTTGCAAAGGATGCGACAGTTATAAAGGGTAAAGTTTGGTATCAAGTACAATAAATGGCAAAGAGCGCATAAGATTTCATGCAGAAAAAATTATTCTGGCTCTGCTGGTAAGATGGAGGTTGACGGGATGTTGAGGATTTTTAATCGATCAGAAAAGCTTCACAACCTGAAATATTCGAACTACATAGGAGATGGCGACACAAAAAAATTCAATGCCCTTTCTGAAAACAAGCCATACGGCGATGACCATCTTATTCAGAAAATAGAATGTGTAGGCCATGTGCAAAAGAGAATGGGTACAAGACTTAGGAAGCTTAAATTAGTATATAGTAAAAGAAATTATCTGATGGTAAAACTATTGGCGGTAAAAAGGTAGGTTAACTGATAGTTTAATTGATAAACTTGCGCATTACTATGGTAATGCTATTCGATGCAATTCTACTAGTGTAAAGGAAATGCGGAAAGCCATTTGGGCTGTTTGGGGTCATTCTTGCAGCACTGATGATGAACCGATGCACTGGTTTTGTCCTACAAATCCAAATACATGGTGTAAGTATAATGCCACCAATTAATAATAATTTACAAAATTATAAACACAAACCCTCAGTTGCTAAAGCTGTTCGAGATGTAATTAAGCCTATATTTGCAGACTTATCTCATTCGGCACTCCTGAAGAAATGTTTAGGAGGTAAGACACAGAATCCTAATGAGTTTAAATTCATTAATTTGGAAGTTTTGTCCTAAGACGATTGGTTCTAGTCTTCAGATTGCAGAGATTGCTGCAAATCTAGCAACCAGTGTTTTTAATGATGGAAATCAAATACTTATTTCTATTTTAGAGAAATTTGGCTTGAAAATTAACAGAAATGTTTGTGTGTCCCTGGCTGAACGTGACAATCGTCGAATCTTTACGTCAAGACAGAGGCGCTTAGAATCATCTTTTGAAGCTCGCAGAGCCAAGAAAATTAAAAAGAGTAAAGAAATTGAGCTGTTTCAGGAAAAGGAAGGTATGTATTATTATCCTGGAGAATTTTAGCGTGTAAGTTTTAAGATTTATTTTCTCAAATTCAATTTTAAAACTTTAAAGCCCTTTTTCTCAGTTTGTGTTTTTTTCAATTACGCGCACTGCGTTTCAAAAACTATCATACTTTGATGCATAAAACTTTACACAGAATTATAAATTCTATCATAATCTTCAAATTCTAGCTATTTATAGTATTATAAATTTTTTTTTGAAATATTTCAACAAAAATTGAATTTTTTAAAAAAAATTTTAAAAAATGTATTTTTTTTATTTTTAAAAATATTATTTTTTATTTATATAAGATAAGCTAGCATGTAATAAGGATATATTTGACTTTATAAATCAACTTATTGCTAGTAATTAGAATGATTATTGCAGAAAATATCATGCGCGTCGTAAAACTTACTATTTGTTTCTTACAAAAAATTTTCTTATTTTTATGTGCTTATTATTTTTAAAATTATGATTATATTTTAGATATTTTATACTCTTTTGAAACTTTATTCCTTTATAAGAAATGTGTGAAAGAATCAAATTATTTCATTATAATCTCAAAGAATTATTTGTAGTCGAAAATTGTTTGTATTTTGTGCTCTCGAAACATTTTTAACACCCCTGTGACCCCTTAATAGAAATCGCGATAAAAGCCCCGTCACACAACCTCACTCTCTTTACTTCCACATCACGTCAATGGGAGGACTTTCAGCTACAGCAGATTTAACGGGCATCGGTCCCTCTACACCTGTGGTGGGCATTAAGTCGTTTGCGATCGACCACCAAGACATTTGGGGGTGACCGTCTTCACATAAAATCTTAGACGCGCATACTAAAAGAAACACAGGTGGTTACCAAGATAATGAAAACACCCGTGAATAAATTGATTGATTGATTGAATATTAACGTCACACTGTTCAGCTGCACGAGGGCTTTTGGCGACGGACCACGTAATTTTGAACCATGGTCAAGTGACGTGGACGACACCTGAGCTGGCACCCCCTCTCCTAACTACACCACACCAACGGGAGGACGTTTCAGCTCTCGACAGATTTAACGTGCATCGCTGCCCTACACAGCGGGTCTTTAGTGGTACTGGGCTCGAACTCGAGACAAGGCAAGCCACGATCTGATACCTATACCACTCGGCTACCGCGGCCACACCCGTGAATAAAACTCCAAACCAAATTTGACAGACGGTTTCAATAATTTACTAGACTAGAATTCCACAAAAGTTGGATTCATGGGTTATTCATTTGGCAATGTTGATGTGGAAAATATAACTAAATATACACTAGCTACAAAAAGTCTGCGTTCACGTACTATTGCTTACATGAACAATGAAAAAAAGTTTAAAAATCGGAATTTAAAAAACTAATTTTAATTAGATTTTTTTTAGTTCATTTTAAGTATATATATTAAGAATAACGAAAGTAAATTTGGTTTGCATTCACATAGATTTTAAAATAAAGACAGGTAATAACAAAAGTTAACGGTTTGTAACGGTAATAACAAAAATCAAGTAGAAAAAGTCTGCGTTCACTGTTTTAGTAGTAATTATAAAAATTATTTAAAAAGAGAATAATGAGCTATTTAGTAGCTCGTTGGTTAATCTCATTATTTGGGAACCTCCTAGAGTCGTTTCGGCATTGAACAAATCTTGGGGTTTTTTCAGCACTTAACTTTTCTCACTGGACCTTAAGAACACTCTTCAGCATATTCTTGCTAGATACATTGTGTTGACGAATCCTGCGTTCCAACAAATCTCATAAGTGTTCTGTAGGATTCAGATCAGATGACTGTGGGGCCGTGTGCAGTTGATTTGGGACACTATACAAGAGCCAAAGTTTCACAATCTTTGCGGTGTGCTTAGGATCGTTGTCGTGTTGAAAACGAAACGATTATCCTAAGCCGAGTTTGGTGGCACTTTCCTTTAAATTGTTCTTAGGACATCAAAGTAATCATATTTGTTCATAATTGATTATATATACTCCAACTTGCCAACATCATTGTTCCCCATGCACCCCCTCACCATGACTCCACTGCCGCCGTGCTTTACAGTTGGTACTAAACGCTCTTTTTGAAGCGTACTGCAAGGTTTTCTCGAGACTAATTTACAACCTTTTATGCCGAAGATACAAATTTGCCCTCGTCAGATAATATAGTCCTTCAGAACTCAAGAGGCTTATGAATATGATCTTTTTCAAAAGCTATCCGCTTAAGCCGGTTGGTCATTGAAATGTAAGGCTTTTTGCGAACCACTCGACTATGGTATCCGGCCTTTTTCAAGATTTTTCTTGCAGTATCCGCCCAAATATTTTTGTTAAACTGCTCGTGAATGTCTATTGCTATTTAAGTTGACGACAAACATTAATTTTTTTTCACCATTGATGTCATACTGCGTTTTCTCTGATTGTGAGTTTAGATGGACGACTTAAAAGAGGCTTGCATGTGTAAATTCTTGTAGATTTAAAGTTATAAATAACATGCTGGATAGAGATGAATACTGCTGTCCAACGGATCTGGCTATATCCCGACTTTCTCCATCTTTTCACATCGATTTTATGCTCACTGGTACTTAATTTCCTTTTTATTTTCCATGTCCTTGAATTGTTTTTTATCTCACAAAAACATAACAATTATTGCGTCACAATTTTTTAAGTTATTTTACTTGATAACTAATTGCAAAAATTCTGTTGCCTGTTGATACAAATTCAAAGAACTAAAAATATTCAAATAGTGAACGCAGACTTTTTCTGCCTACTATTTGTGTATTTTGCTACAAAACTCCCGTTATCCTAAGTAGATTTAATTCAAAATTAACGAATTCTTGCATGCTCAATATTTAAGTAACAGTAAACAAGTGAAATTTTCTTAGAAAAAAAATTAAATTTTACTATTAAATTTTACCTTAGCTATATGATTTCTTATGGGTGAACGCAGACTCTTTCTAGCAAGTGTATGTTACATGTTTTCTTTATCTCTCCGAAGAAAACGAAGCTTTTCTCTTTCAAAAGGACGTAATTTGTTAAGAATAACTTTTGGAATCTATTGGTCGAAGTAAAGTATCCCAATTTTAAAAAAGCTGCAATTCATTTAACATCGTTCTTTCACTCTACCTACCTGTGAGAATCTACATTTTCAACGAAGAATATAATTTAGACAACATACTCCCGTTTCACAGACGACCACTTAGAATCCAGTGTAAGGTTAGCAGTTAGTAATAAGATATCGAGGTATTCAAGATTGGGGCAGATAGTACAAAGACAAAGTCGTCTATTGAGACTATAGCAATAAAAACTATATAATTTTAAGGGAAAGTTACTTAATTTGTGATGTATTGTGAATTGAAAATGCATAATTTGATATTAAATTTATAGGTATAATTATTATGTTCGTATTTTTGTTTTACTTAAAACGTAGTTTTAAAAGAGTAAGTTTTGTTTTTCTGCTGCAGTTATGTAGGCAAGTATACACATTCTGTATTTATTATTCTTGTAATACAAATATTGTGTTGAGCTTTTTTTGCTTATCACAACTACGTCACATGGAGGACCGCGACACCTTGAAAAAAATTAAAAGTAAACCGTGCCATGTAAAAGTCTGCCCACCCCTGCTCTACACAGTGGGTCTTCAATGACTTCAAGGATTGAATTCATGACATGTCGGCCACGAATATGACCATGGTTACCAGACTACCATGACCTACTCACATGCGAACCCACACTGACCATGCACACGCAAAACCGGTCACGTGTTCCTGATCCTGAACACGAGGCTACCACATACACGTAAACACCATTGCGTTAAAAATTTAATGATTTATTGAGAGAGGGAGGGTGGGATTTTTCTGATGTTATTCTTTCACTAGGAATTTTTCTTTTCTTTTTTTTTAAAAAAAGTAATAGATTTTAAAGCTTAATAAGGAAAATCAGAATAATGACACTGGCATTAAATTTTCCCTACAAAGAAAATAGATTTGAAAAATGCATGTGACCAATATTATTTTTTTTTATTTTGTGTAAGATTATTCTGTTTAATCACTTCTATTTCGTGCAGCAGGCCTACAATCATTTCATGGAACCACTTATAATAATATGTTAACGACTGAAGTACAGTGGCGCACACACACACACACACACACAAGGGGGGTTCTAGGGCTCCGACCTCTCCCCCTTAAAGCCCTTGATTTTTTTACCCGATATTGATTATAATTCTACGTACTTAGTACGTAAAATTTAATTAAGTATTTGTTATTACTGACTATTTTTTATTAATTAATGCTAATTATTTATTCAATAAATATTTTTAACTGTTTTTTTTTCCGAAAATCGGCAAAATCAAAAGGAGCATGATACAAGAACGGTGGACTTACGACCCTGGACACCCCCCTTGAAAAATTCCTTTGTGCGCTACTGCTGAAGTACATGTATAGGGTGTTTTTTTTAGAGGTATAGAACTTTAAATTGCAATAAAATAACGATGTATTATTCAATTGACATGATTTTTTTTTATTCGAAAGATAATCTTGTGGCATTACATTTTAAATATGATCAAGCAAGGCGTAGATTCGTCGAATGGGCCCAAAACGAGATTGCCGTTGTTCCCGATTATCATAAGCAAATTTTGTTTAGCGATGAAGCACACTTCTGGTTGAATGGCTACGTCAACAAACACAACTGCCGCATTTGGAGTGAAGCTAATCCACAAGTGTATGTCGAAACACCGTTACATCCAGAAAAACTGACTGTTTGGTGCGCTTTATGGGTTGGTGGAATCATTGGTCCGTACTTCAAAAACGATGAAGGCCACAACGTTACAGTCAATGGTGATCGGTATAGATCCATGAATACTAATTTTTTCATTTCTGAATTGAACAATCATGATGTCCAGGAGCTGTGGTTCCAACAAGACGGCGCAACATGTCACACAGCTCGTGCCACAATCGATTTATTGAAAGACACGTTTGGTGACCGCCTAATTTCACGTTTTGGACCTGTGAATCGGCCTCCAAGATCTTGTGATTTAACACCGCTAGACTATTTTCTGTGGGGCTATGTAAAGTCATTGGTCTATGCGGATAAGCCACAAACGCTTGACCATTTGGAAGACAACATTCGCCGTGTTATTGCCGATATACGGCCACAAATGTTGGAAAAAGTCATCGAAAATTGGACGTCCAGATTGGACTACATCCGTGGCAGTCAGCCAGAAATCATATTTTTAAATTTAAATCATATTTTTTAAAATGTAATGCCACAAGATTATATTTCGAATAAAAAAAAAAAATTCATGTCAATCGAATAATACATCGTTGTTTTATTGCAATTTAAAGTTCTATAATTCTAAAAAAAAAACCCTTTACATACATTGAAGTACATCTTTCAATTTTAATGTATAATACTATTCTCAGACGTAGCCGTGTTAAAGGAATATAATAATATGGTAATAGAAGACGTTACCATTGAAATTTATACAGTTTTGCAGATGTAAGACCTTTTGTATTACAGCAGGGGTTCTTAAACTTTTTGCGGTGGCAACCCCATAAGCATTGTACAAATTTCCCACGCACTTCTATATGTGTTTTTCTGGTAGTATGTTATTGTTTTACAGTCATAAATGTCATTAGCCGTTACCCACCCACTTTGTTGGGTATTTCACGATGTTTTACGAATGTATACTGTTTACCAGTTTGAATGCAAAGAAAAACACTCTTATAAATCTCACCTCTTGATTTAAAAAGAAAAGGACTTGAAAAGCGGAAATATTCATCTATAACTCCCTTTAAGCTCCTGTAGCACCCCTTGGGGGTCAATGTTTTTCAAAACCCCTTTTGTTGTAGATCTCTACTCCAGGAAAAGCACGTGCCTACCAAATTTCCAAGTTTGTAGACCTAAAAGTTCAAAAACAGAAATGTTTATCTATAACGCCCCTTAAGCCCCCACAACGCCCCTTGGAGTCAATTTTCGCAAATTTCGTTCTTAGCAGATCTCTAATCAATGAGAGGAACATGCCTACGAAACTTCAAATCTTTTGGTCTAAAATTCCGGAGATATCGCAACGAGTGCAGTCGCTTTTCTCCTTTATTTTTGTGACGGATCTATGCGCGACTTTCTAACTAATCCTCTTGGGGAAATCTTTGGGCTAGCGATTCGCGTAATTCACAGCCAGCCCTTCGTAAGAAGAGAATCGTGATATGCAAATTAACTTAACATAAATAGGCGAGGTTTTCTAACTTCAGGAGGAGAAGGAGACTCTAGACAGGTGAGATTGAAATTAAAGGTATAATATTTGAATTACAGAGCTTAGATGATTAATAGAAGGAAACCTTAAAGTGACGATTGTTCCCTAAGATTGAATTAAGACTAGATTAAATCAGATAAAAAGTTAGATACTGAAATAAAAGAAGGATCTAGTTTGTTAGTCGACTAATTACCTATGTGTTACTGTCGTTGTTCAACTTTCACGATTTTTATTAAGATATTCTCTTAAGATTATTAGTTGAAATTGTGACTATTCTTAGCGTGGAAATAGATTAGATTTGAATCATATCGAGTGTTTCTTCCCTCCCCCACACACACATCTAGGTGCTCGCGGGAGAGGAGCGGGCCTTTTACATATATATCGATTACATAATAAATTACACATTAAGTATAATCTTCTTGTTAAATGTAGTCATTTTGATTTCACTTCTAAAACCATCACTTTTTATTAACCAACGGCATATGCAAGATTGAAGTATTAATGAGAAAGATTTGATTATTTTTAATCACATATTATTAAATATTGAATAGTCGACACTACCAGACGAAGTACTTCCTCGAAATTCCTTAAATTCGATCGATACTTTGATTTTAAGGTTGTGAAAGACGAAAATATCGTTGTCTCCCAAATACTTGTAAAGTGTAGAAAAAGGTAAATGATACTGTTTTGCAATTTTGGAAATTGTTGGAAATTCTCTATTAAAATTCTTTTTTTCTACAGTATTAAAGACAAAAAACACAATTTTTTTTAAAACAAATTTTTTCAATCTTTGTACAGCATTTAGATTATTATTAATGATGAACAAGCTATTTTATGAAAAAAAGATATATCAAAAATCCTAAAATTTTTGGCGACCCCTAGTTAAAGAAACACCATTTCACACAAATAGATGTTAATTTTACTTGGCATACGTCGAGTAGGGATCTAGAAGGTTTATTTTCAAAAACTGAATTAATTTAATGCAACTTGGATTTTTTTTCACAATTTTTTTTATATTTCTCTTTTTTTCAATTTAAGGTAAGTACTTTTGCAGCTTAATTTTGCTGATTATTTAATTGAATTAAAAATACACATAGTTCTTAGTTTGTCCTTCGTGGAAATGTTGTTTGACTTTTGAATCCTGGAACTGATTTAGTTAATTAATTAGAATTTAAATTGCATTTAGATCTTAGTTTGTCTTTTAGGAACAATTGACATTCGAATCATGAAACTACTTAAGTTAATTGAATAAAAAAAAGGAGATGTACAAATCAGATTTTCCTGAGAAACGTACGAATTGAAATGCAAAATGCATTCAGTCGCACAAAATTGAAAGTGATTTTTTCAAAAAATGTTAAGGTACCTTGACAACATTTAAAACCGTGATTTTGCAAAAAAGTATAAATGAATTATTTTTTTATATTTAGTGCCAATTGTTTGGAATATGCATATAAAATTGGTTTAAGAATACTATAAAATAATAGATTATTTAAATGAAATTTTTTTCGTAAAAAATAAAGAAAAAACGACATATTTACAAAACATTTCCTGGTTATGGAAAATGCTTAGTATTATGCTAATTTAAATAGATTACTTAAATGCAATTTTTTTGGCAAAAAATGAAGAAAGAATGACATATTTACAAAACATTCCCCGGTTATGGAAAATGCTTCTTAGTTATTATGCTAATTTAAAAAGCAAAGACTTCACAAATCCTAAACTATGATTTTTTGAAATATATAAGTTAGAACTGGTTTTATTCATATTGCAATTCATAACGAGAAGTTTTCAAAAATCATACGTCAGGTTCTGTAGAGAAGGCTAAGTTGTATACAATTAAAATATTATTATTATCATATAAGAATACTTCACAAAAGGAGACTATTTTTGTCATTTTTTCTGGATTTTTGCCAAAAAAATTGCATTTAAATCATTTTTATTGCAATTTTTAAGAGCTCACTGGACTCTTAAATTGTAAATTTTTCAATTTTTTGAAAAAAATATATGTTACCTTAATATTGCAGAGCATTTTGATAATAAAATTGTGTTAATAGTGTTAAAACTTCCAAAATTATCGAGGAAAAACTAATGAAACTTAAACAAAAACCCTATCTCTTTCTTATCTTTAATTTCCTTTTTCTCAAAACAAAAAATGTTAGCTTCCGCGCAGGATTTTTCAGAAACTATTTAAAAAGGAAATTTCATACACGTGTTCAAAATAAGACTATTCACAACTTATACACCAATTTTCAAAAAAAAATTTAATAGAATTTTTTTATTTGAATTTTAATTTATTGTTTTCTTAAAATTTTCGTTATAATTGTAATTAAAACATATTTTTTTCTCTAAATTTCTTAAAAGTTAGTATAACTTCAAACGAACATTTTTATACAAGGTAAAACTAATTTTGTAAATTTTCATCAATTTTGCACTTCACAATCCTGCGCGGTGTAAAGTACTGATTTTCACGTTTTTAAAAAAATGTCCAATTTATATTCTTTATAACTTTTTAAATTTTTTCTCAAATTCACTGGAAATTTAGAATTAATGTAAATGTAAATGATTATCATGTAGTAAAAAATTCTAATTATTATTTTGTCTTATTGCCAAGTTACATTGGTTTGAAGAAGGGTGTTTCTTTTTAGCACACTGATATCGTGTAAGGGTCCGGTGACCCCTTAAAGCAATTTTATGCGTACTATCAAATACAACTGACACTAAATACCACAAAAAATTCATTCATACGCTTTTGTAAGATCATGGTTCCGACAGTAGTCAAGGGCCTAAAAAATTAAAGTAAAAATATGTATTTATTTTATTTATTTATTATTATTTTAAATTTTAGAATTGAGCATGTTGAATAAAAAAATAGTTCCACATAAAATAAAAATAAATCCTAGCATTAGATAATACACTAATAATCAATCAGTTCAATGTATATCAAGTTTAATTTTTTTTTTTCAGAAAAGTAAACTTTGGATTAGAGTTAGATACCGCGAAGTTGAAAAAAATCAATAAAGTGCAGAAAATAAAGCATTTCTCTCTCCATATAGAAAACAGTTTTTCGTCATCCAGTAATAAATTCATTTATACATAAGGTATTGATAGTAAAAGTGGGTCGTAAAGAGTTGAATTTAACTGATTGATTGAATATTAACGTCGCACTGTTCAGCTACACGAGGGCTTTTGGCGTCGGACCTCGTAATTTTGAACCATGGTCAAATCATCGACACCTGAGCTGTCACCCTCTCCTAACTACCACACCACACCAACGAGAGGACATTTCAGCTTTCCACAGATTTAACGTGCATCGCTGCCCTACACGGCGGGTCTTTAGTGGTAATGGACTCGAACTCGTGACATGAATTTAACTGAATTGAAGCACCAAATACGATTTGTCTCGTGAGTCCACCCCCCTTCCAGCGCATTCTCGAAAAATCCGCTTACGTCATAAATCGTGATGTGATAGATTTTTCCAGTAATTTCCAGAAGTATCTATGTGATCACCAAGTCACCAAATTTGGTAGCCAAATATGATGCAAACTTGGCTGCATCGCCAAGTTGCTGCTAATATTATGGTAACATCGAAGGAAAGAATATGAACTCAGTCACTGTGCAAAAGCAAGGGCGGAATAAAATCTCAGTGCAATTTAGGAGAAAAAGTGATGAGGAAAATTATGTTTAAGGTATCCGACTACGTTTGAAACCGTTATTTTGTAAAAAAGTATAAATGGATAATATTAATGATATTTAGTGTTACTTAGATTCGAAAATGTATATAAAATTGTTTTAAGAATAGTATTACAATAAAAAAATATTTAAGTACAATAACTTGACAAAAAATGAACACAGAATGACCCATTTTCAAAATATTCTGCTTTTGTGAAAAATGCTTCTATTATAATAATATTTTAGCTGTATATAGCTCAGACCTCTGTACAGAGGCTCAAATAGAATATTTGAAACATAACTTAGAAGAGTGTTTATCCACGTTTTACGACAACAGAGGGGAGAAATTTTAAGAAAAAAACGCCGATAATTATTTCAATGGGTTGTAACTCTGAAAATAATGTGAATTTTCGAAAAATCATAGTTGAGCCTCTGTACAGAGGTCTGAGATATATGCAGGCAAAATATTACTATAATAGAAGCATTTTTCCCAAAAGGAGAACATTTTAAAAAAAGGTTATTCTAAGTTAATTTTTTGTCGAAATATTGCATTTAAATGATTTTTTTTGTCAATCTAATCTAAGTGACACTAAATATCATGAAAATAATCCATTTGTGCGCTTTTTTAAAATTACGGTTCCGAACGTAGTCGGATACCTTAAAGAGGCTCTTAATTGAAGTACAAATTTAAATGCTGGTGACGAGGACTTAAAATTTATTTAATTTTTTTCCTGCTTACAATGTATCAAAAAAAAACATTAGAACTACATAACACACCTAAATTTACAGTTTTACAATTCGAGCAATGACTACGAAGAGTCGTATAATTTGTACAATAAAGGTTAATCCACTCCCTCGTAGTTAGTAATACCACTTATTTTCCAACTACAAGACTTAATTTAGAACCGAAATAACAAAAACTAAAAAAGGGACGGGACTCATGTTGAAAACCAAATAATTTTAAGCTCTAAAATAAACAAACTTGAAATTCCATACGATAGAAAAAAGTTTATACTAAAACGGTTTTCCGAGGTTATTTTAACGTTAATGTTTAATGCCTTCTTGAATAAATTTTTACCAAATGGAAATAGCGACGGATATTCACTTCAGATAAAAAACATCGAAACCCAGGAGAAAAAACACACAGATAAAACACTGATAATTCTGAAAACCCAATTTCTTAAAAGGAAACCCAATTCAAACACCTAAATCAACAGAGAGAAGTGAAGAAAAAAGTTATTTTTCACGCGAAAGAGGGATATTCATTAAATTCTAATCAAATATTAATCTATCGACCTGTACTTTTAAAAACAGCAGTCAAATGATATGTTACCTACTCTAAGAAAAGCCTTTTTTTTTTGTATTAATTTTATAACGTTAAGATGGCGTAAACTTGGACGCTTTCTCTATAATAAAATAAATTTTTTTCAAAATATTTTTGAACAGGTATTCATTCCGCAAGCGTTCTAAGCATTTAAATTAGAAAAGTTTGAAAAGGATTTGAAACGAATTAAGGTATCCGACTAGGTTGAAAAAGTGCTTTTTAGGTGTTAGATGTTTGGTGTTGTTTGGGTCATTAGGAAAAAAAGAAATTAACTATTGAAAAAGAAGGACTAATAAATAAAACTACAGAGTTTTTAAGTTATTTTTATAGCATTTACTTTATCTAACTAAAACAAATAATTTTTTTAATTTGTTTTTTGAAGAATGAACTTTTCATGATAATATGTGCACAAAAAACGGGATATCTTCTAAATAATCCAATCAAATGCAATGAAATTTGTAACATATATGCTATGGGTCCTTCAGAGTGTAACAAATCGCATGTTTGAAGACAGCTGCATTTAATCACATTTTACAGCCATTTTTAGCTTAGAAAATGCAGTAATTTTCACGAAAAATCATGACCATCAAATTTAAAAATGCTCTCTAATAAAATACTTATTTCTTAAAATATTTTTTATCCTGCGGTTTGTGACACTTCAGAAGGATCGAGAAGTATATCAAGCACGTTAAAATTGCATAATGTGCAATTTATTTTTATTTATCACGTTTTTCTTAACTTAAAAATTTTTGCTAAATTTTCCTAAAAATAATTTTTTTTTAAAAAAAAAAAGGGCGATACATGTTAGTTATTTAATAGTTATGACTTTTTAAGCCTATTTATGTTCTTTAAAACATTACAATTATTCAGAAAATCAATTTTTGAAAAATTTATCTCCGAACCTGCGTCGGATACCTTAAATGTTATAAAATTTATTAATTTTTATCGACTCGAAAGCAGACTTCATAATTTTCAGGGAGTGCAAGGAAGACGACAGCCACCATTGAAAAATAGAAACACTCGTTTCACACAAGGGGACCAGTTTTTATCGATCCTTATAACTCAGAAATATATATACTGGCAGAACTTTTATGAAATTTAAAATTAAAATTTATTTCAAGGCAAGAAAATAAGATTTATGGATGCCCTAACGTATTGGTGTGAAGTTACACGAGTAAAAGTTTAGAGAACAGGGTTGTCAGCTCAGTTGTCATCCTGGTGACATGACATTGGCTCCAAATTACGATCTCCGTCGCCAATACCACTCATGAAGTTTGAGTGAGTGAGTGGATATTAACATGGCACTGTTCAACTACACGAGGGCTTTTGGCGACGGACCACGTAATTTTGAACCATGTTCAAGTGACGTGGACGACACCTGAGCTGACACCCCCCTCGCCTTACTACCACACCACACCAACGGGAGGACGTTTCAGCTCTCGATATATTTAACGTGCCTCGTTGCCCTACAAGGCGGGTCTTTAGTGGTACTGGGCTCGAACTCGTGACAAAGCCAGCCACGATCCGATACCTTGACCACAAGGCTACCGCAGCCTCGCGTGCGGTTTGAATGTACGCCAAAATTCCAAATTATACAAAATGGAAGCAGAGGTGAGTGAATGATTATTAACGTGGCACAATAAAGCAGCACGAGGGCTGTTGACTATGGACCTCGTAATTTTGAACCATGATCAAGTGACGAGGACGACACCTCTCAGATAGCACCATTCTCTATTTTCTACATTATTTTCAAGTGGATTTTGAGCCACGACAGATTTAACGTGCAGCAATTCCTCTACACAAGGGTCTTCCAGTGGTACTAGTGCTCGAACTCATGGCACTTAGGGAGCACCGTACCCAATAAACTTTCCAGGAGGTGTCCAGAGTCGAAAGTACACCATTTTCGTATCACACCCCAATACGACACTAAACATATTCTTGTGATTTCATCGATAGTCGGGAACAAAAAACAGTACAAAACATATTGTGGAATAAGTAATTAGCATATTATATTATCTAAAAAAGAGTATATTAACTAAAAAATCTTTTAATGTACCATGTTTTTATGATGGACTAAAAAGCATAATTTTTGTTTTCTTCCTCTTTCTCTCCTCCTTTTCGTTTTTTCCCCCCTTCTTTTTTCCCATTTTCATGCAATTTCACCCACTCCTGAGTTATGGTCCAAATTTGAAAAGTATCTAGCTCATCAAAAAGTTAGTTTAATATCAATTACAAAATTCCAATCGGACAGACAAGAAAGCGAGTTAATAAAAACATGGTAACAAGAATTTTTTTTTATCTAGTTATTAAAATAACGACTCATTGGTAATTAATATTCAGAATAAATAAAATAGTCTTTTTTATTTCTTTTTCATATTTTGCTTAAGTACAACGAACAGCCTCGCGTTAGTTATAAAACTTCACTCAACTTTTAAAACTGCACTCAAATAATTACTATTGCGGTTAGCTCAA
This sequence comes from Trichonephila clavipes, assembly GCA_019973935.1. Classification (NCBI taxonomy): domain Eukaryota; kingdom Metazoa; phylum Arthropoda; class Arachnida; order Araneae; family Nephilidae; genus Trichonephila; species Trichonephila clavipes. The sequence continues at coordinate 644,985 of BMAU01019845.1, forward strand.
ATCAACTTTAATTCTTTATTTCTAAATTCAAACTCCTTCACATTCAAATTGAACACAGGTACAATACATCAAGCAGCTAATAATAAAAAAATAACGAGAGGTTTTCGCGCGTGGCTATTTGCATCTGCTCTCTTCACCTAGCTGGCAGGCTGACTGGTTAAGTGTTCACATGGTCAAAAGAGCTATTGTCAATAAAACGATTTTTTGAAAAGCGATTTAATGAAAAAGCATGGTAACCTGAGGTCCCCTCTTTGATCCCAGAGCCACGAAATTGAATAAATAGACGCAACTCGACCCGTGCTATCGACAGGTGGTCTTTGTGTCATTTCGTGTAAGTTCCGGAGTTCCTCCAGTCGAAAACGGGACCCACCTCTTTGGGGGCCAAGGTAACTTCATTCTTCACATTTTCATGCATTGTTACCCACTTCTGAACTATGGTCCAAATTTCAAAAAAAAGTCTAACTCATCGGGAAGTTAGTTTAAAATCAATTACAAAATTCGACCCGGAAAACAAGAAAGTGAGTTAATAAAAACATGGTAAAAAAAAAAATCAACAATGAAGGGGGGTGGGGGGTCCAAACTTACGGATGAGTGAGTGAATGAATGTTAACGTCACACTAGCTACTCGAGGGCTTTTCCGAACACTTCCCCTCCCTCTCCCTTGTGTGCGCCATTACACGCACGCAACTGAACCCCTAAGCTGACGCGGCCATGCGAGTACTTAAATCCACGATTCCACAAAATCGTGCCCCGTTGACCAACAACCCCGTGAAGAGGACAATAAAAGAGCTGTCACCCCATCTCCTAACTTCCATACCACACCAAAAAGAAGACTTTTGAGACTCCACACATTTAACATGCAACGGCCTCCTCTACACGACGGGTCTTCAGCATCACTAGGCTCGAACTTATGACACGCCAGTCACAAGTCCGTTATCTTGACCTCTGGGCCAACGCGACCACTCCACACCACCAGGGTGAGGAAATTGAACTTCCATAGATTTAAGGCCGTCTTCGGTTAATGTTAAATAGGACCCAAATTCGGAATATTTTTTCAGATATAAAAGAAAACTCAAACATTAATGTTATATTCTGGCTTCACACACAAACTATCCAATAAAAAGAATAATTTATTCCATCATACTCGTCGTTTTCATTCGAGTTGACTCCTTTTTTCAGGAACAAAATGTGTTTCGCATTTTTTCTCCTATACCGTAATGCTAAATGAGTAATCTCTTTACATGTTGAAAGGAAAAAAAATAATTATTTATGAAATATTTTGAAATTTTAAAAACACTAATAAACAAATGCATGAGTTACAATGTCAAAAACATAAAGGCATTTTTTTCAGTCCGAAAATGTGCTCAACGTTAAGTTCAAGCTCTTGTAAAAATGGCGAAAAGTACCTTAATGTGTATTAGCCTTTCTGTACGGCGTGTCTTTCAATGACAATGATGTTCAAACTGATGACGTGCTGGCCACGCGTTCGTGAACATGACCACTAGGCTACCGCGGCCACAAATAGCAACACAAGGATTACTTTAGAGCAGTGATCTACAAACCGTGTTCCACGGAACCCTGGTGTTCGACGAATCTCTCATACCTAGGGCTTCCACGCGAGTCAGAATAAAAAATTTCAAAAAGTAAAATATAAAGCTTATCCCTGTCATTAAAAAACTGTAAATTTTATTTATACATAATAACTTTATTTTGCAATACTTTTTAAACTTTCATTATAATATAATAAAAGAATATTAAAACGTTTTATCGGTATATATATTACTTACAAGAGTGTGAATATTTTATTGTTTGCTATCCTGGGTTGCACGAGGTATATTTGCATTCGTTAGTACAATGTCTTGCAAAACTAAATAATTTTCTAATGGAAAATGCATGTTTTGGTATATGAGGAATTATTTATCACTTGGAATTATTGTAGGAATTATTTTGTATATGAGGAATTATTTATTTATACATAACTTTATTTGTCAAGACTTTTTAAACTTTCATTATAATATAATAAAAGAATATTAAAACGTTTTATCGTTATATGTATATTACTTACTTGAGTTTGAATATTTTATTGTTTGCTATCCTGGGTTCCACGAGGTACATTTACACTTGCTAGTACAATGTCTTGCAAAACTAAATAGTTTTCTAATGGAAAATGCACCTTTTTGTATATGAGGAAAAATCACTTACAATAAAGAAGAGTGTACAACTTATCAATATCACCACACATACGTAGTGACTGCAGAAACAAAGTACAGAAATAAATGAAACTCAGGATATGTAATGCGATTGCAGTTATACTCAATAGACTTATATTTCGACAATTTGAGTGAAAAAATGCAACCACATATCACAGTTGCTAAACACAATGCGTGGCTAGATGACACTTGGTTCATAAACTTTTATTATTAATGAAAAAATTATATTAAAAGTAGATCAAAATGTTTTAATAGTAAATGCAATACTTTTTTAATTGTCTTTACATTGATCTATTGTTGATCGATTTTTAATATTATTTTAAGATATGTCCTTTTAATTGTGTGTGTGTGGAATATGGTTCCACGAAAACATTTCTCTGGTTCTAGGAGTTCCATGAAAACACCTCCTAGTTCAAGGGCTTCTGTAAAATGAAACAGTTTGCAGACCACTGCATTAGAGAAAATAATTGCACTTAAAAAAAATCTTTAAAGATTAGAAGTCAAATATTTTTTTAAATGCCTTGTATGAGGTTTATATTGCAGTAATGCTTTAAAAAAAGAAAATTATTACATAAGTGAAACGACCTCTTTACTTACATCAGAAATAATTGCTCTTACTACAGAGAGAAGAAAAAAATACTGAATGTTGATAATAAAAATAATTCATATCGAATTTCCCCTCAAAAAGCGTGAAACTTTAACTATTCAAAGCAAAAAGGAAATATCAAAAAATCTGAAGAGGCTTTTAATAACTAAGTGGTATTAACCTACATAATATCCCGCAATTATACTCTCTAGGCTTTACATCCTACTTAGAAGTGTTACAAATTTCTACAAATGCTCTGGGTTTCTAAAAGGGGCGAGAGGGGGATTTCAGCGCTCTCTCGAAGAGCTAAGAATCCCACTTAAGTATCTTTTCCTAAATTAATTAAGAGTATTTTAACGACCGGATGACTTTTACGCCATTTTTCCTCGGAACCCAGCGTCGCCTAGCGGCACGGAATAATGTCTTTGACGGTAATTAGGCAAATAAGGCACGTAACAAACGCCGATAGAAAGTGTTAGTTAATTTAATCAAGAACACAAAATCTGGAATGAAAATATTAATATTGACGTCCATAATGCGAGAGAGTAAAATCAAAAGCAAAACCGACGGCACAAATTCTAACGCTCTTTTGCGAATGCGATTAATTTTGCTTTTGTGCAATCTTTTGCTGCTTTCGCAGTTTCACTTCGATCGCGGGATTTTAAAAGTTTCAACCTTTCAATTACTGAGATTGAATTTTCCGTTCTGAGCAGCGAGATGAATAATTAAGCGAGCTTCTATAGAGGCGATCTTTCTTGTTTCGTTAAGGAGTTATTCACGACAATCAACATCTAGTTGATGTGATAGAAGAATATTGGAATGCTGCAAGAAAATTAAAGAGACTTGTTAATGAAATTTAGATTGCTTTGTGTTTAGATTAAATATTAAATAGCTGCTCAGAAGTACAGGATTCTGTTATTTCAAAAATGAGGTAGGTAAAAAGATTCTGTGAAGTTTGTTGTTCTAATCTCAGAGAACGAACCGAAATTCCTGATTAACTCCATTTATGCATTTGGGATTGTTTAATAAGCTTTTAGGTTTTTTTAAACCCGATGTAAATGGGAAAGGCGTATACGTCAGCCAGAAGATGATGGTAAACAACAAAATGGCTAATGATTTAAATTTAATGTTACATACAGAGTGCCCCAACAAGATTTAAAAAACAAACGAAAGAAAAACGAAAAGCAATAGAAATTGTACGGTTTGCTGAGTTCACCTTTAATAACAAGGAGATTTATTTATTCTCCTCAAGTTTTAAAATTAGTTACAAAGTTCATCAAAAGATGACGCTTTTTACTAGAAGAAACTGCAAGACATTTTTTAAAAATAAAACCATTCCCTGCAACAAGATGATATGAAATTTGCAGATGCCCGCAGGGATGTCTTAAGATATGAGCTAACTGGGCCCGGGCCCAAGTTCATACTCGACTGTCTCTCAATAAGATCATGATCCGGATAATTTTATTGTGGTCAATTATTATTCCCGTACATATTCTCTGAAAAATTTAAAACTGCATGTCAACTGGCGAAAGTGGCAAGACAGTATCATTATGTGATGACGGTTGTCCATATCTAGGCATAGGTCTAATACTATAAACACAATCATTCAATTTCATTTAGTCAAAATGTGACTATAGCATCAATACTTCCAGGTTGGTGGGTCTGAATTTCGAAAAGAAACATTCGACTAATGCGACGAAATGTTTAGTCAAAGGGATCCGAAATAGAGAGGTAATACATTTATTGATGGGATATTTATATTGAAAATTTAATGACATTGGATATATAACAGCATTGCATATTGATATAACATTACAATGGACATAACATTACGTTACACTTTGACCAAGCCATTGATCAAAGTGCAATTTTAGCCATTGCCCTTTTATGTGTCATTGACCATTTTAAAAAAATGATTTATTGTTTATTTACTTCACATTTTGAAGTTGCTTAAGGGCTACTGGCCCTCAATTGGAGACTTTTAAGCCTCGTATAAGTGACGAATACGACATCTGAGCAGGCACCCGCACCCTCTTCAAACAAAGGCCTATGGTAGACTCATTAGATTTAACGTGCATCAACTACTCTACACGGAAAGTTTTCATTGGTACCAGAGCTACAATCCACGGTTCGATAGATGAAATTGCGGACACAAGTTTGCGACCTTGACCACTCGGTTACAGCGGCTACCTAATCAATTTTAAAGAAGAAATTTAAGAGGTTAAATGACCTGCGGAAACATAAGCGTGATTCATAAAAATATATAAATATAAACAAAAGGGCTGAAATATAACTATTAATTCTATACATTTATAATTATATATGTATCGAATTAATAAATCCCGAAAATGAAATGTGGTGTTGTTTCTAATCCCTAGTTCGGCTATCAAAAATTAGACCAACTACATGAGTTCGAATACAGTAAAACGTCTTTATCCGGACCAGTTTCTTTCTTTCTTTCTTTTTCTGTCAACCACATGTACTGTATATGAATACGTTTTTGAACAGCGCCGAAGCGTGGGACTCGCTCGAAAGACAGAGCCTGAAAAATGCATTGAATAAGATATGGCCGGGTTTAGAAGGCAAAAAAGACTTCAATGACGACAACAGGGAGGAGATTACCGACTTTGTCCAATCGATCGGGTTGAAGACTAGGACAACAACAACAACGAAAGTAGCAAGGGTCCATCAAATGCTAGCGCGTTTTCTTGCGCGAATGCTAGCGCAGCTAAGAAGTGGTACGAACAACAATCAGAGTGCTGTCCTATTCAATTACTGCTGCTCAAAAGAGAATCAGAGACCTTACAGCGAAAAAACGAAGATGTACAATGGGTACAGCGAAAAATAAGCAATTATTTCCAACAATACAGTTAAAAATGAGACATTTTGCCCCTATTTTGCTTTTTCTTCAGTCACGTTTCCCGCGTGTGATGATTTTCAATATTCGTATAGTGTCCTGTTTCATATACTGCATGGATCGCATTCGGTTTTCGGTTATCCGAACAATTGCGTATCCGAAAGGTGTCCGGTCCCAATTGATTCGGATAGACGGCGTTCTACTTCAAAAAATCCTAGAATAAAAGTTTTTAAGAATATCTCGTCTAACTTAAAATTTAAGCAATTGTAACGAACTCTAGGTGACAATGCGAATTGATCCGAAGCACTGCGCCTGCACGATCATTTAGTGTTTACCTCTCGACGAGAGAGGTCGTTGTTTTAGTTCCGTCAGTGAGCTTAGTGTGGAGAGTGGTTGTTGAGCTCCACCAGAGCTTTCTGAAGAGATAGTTTAGTGTTTGTCTCTCGAAGAGAAATCTGAGCTTTACCTGCGAGCGTTGAGTGAAAGTTTTTATATCTGCCGGAGGCAGATGTGTTAGATACAGCATGGGCCAATATTTTGCTTTACTTCTCTACAAGTGTCATCAAACTCGGAAGCTGTTGATTTTTACTTAAAATACGTACAAATTGTATACAATTTTATGTTGTGTGATCGTGATCCAATAAACCATTAAAACATCAATCAATTGACAAGGCTAGGACATTACATGATGTAAAATGTGTTCAGATAACGCCTGAGCATCATTACACTTCGTAAATATCTTAAAAACTTTTAGCCCCTGTTCGGAGATGAGAAATTTCAAATGTCCAATGGCATATATAGATATGAAAGCCTACTGACCTCTATGACCCTTAAAGAGTAGCGCACTACCAGGGCGCTTTCGTGGGTACCAGACATGCCCGGGAGGAACTCTCCAGAGATCTCTTTGCTTTTCCTTCTTGTTGTTATCCTGCTTGTCCACCTGTCTGATTATGTCAGATCAAAGCCCACGAAATTCATTGCAGCAAAGGACTATATGTACGCCAGTCATCCGTAGCTTTGAGCACTATTCACGTGACAGTACGTTTTGACTCGGATCCACTCCAATTTTGAGAGAGAACACCCTATGGGGTAGACAGGGGCCTCCCACATCTCTTTCCCATCCATCAACCACACGAAAGGACTTGTGGCTCGATGACTATTTAGAGTACCCCATGCAGAAAAGGCATTATATATTTACAAACACCTATACTTTCTCGAACCCAGGCCATGTGGCACAGCAGTCAGCGTCACTAACGACTATACCACATGGGTGACTCGCTTTTTCTTACTATCGGAGAAGACCGCGCTGAAAGTAGAAGGCATATAAGGCCAGGAAGTATCTGTGAGTGAGTCTTCAGTCTTTGCCAGTGAGTCTGCTATCTCGTTACCAATAATTCCGAAATGGGACAGAATACATCGAATATGAAATTCAAAGTTTGCAGATAATTTGTCAATCAAACCTTAAGGTAGAGATTGCAACCCTGTGACCAACCTTCTTCCCTGCTACTTAAGGTATCCGACTATGTTCGGAACCGTGATTTTCAAAAGCGCATAAATGGATAATTTTCATATTTAGTGTCACTTAGATTAGAATATATGCATAAAATCGTTTTAAGGACAATTTGACAGAAAAATATTTAAATATAATATTTTGGCAAAAAATTAACTTAGAATAATCTTTTTTCCAAATGTTCTCCTTTTGTGAAAAATGCTTCTATTAGAATAATAGATTGCCTGTATATAGCTCAGATCTCCGTTCAGAGGCTCAACTAGAATTTTTGAAATATATAACTTAGAAATGGGTTTATTCAGACGACGACAGAGGGGAGCAATTTTAAGAAAAAAACGCGAATTATTTCAATTGGTGGTAACTCTGAAAATAATGTGAATTTTTCAAAAATTCTAGTTGAGCCTCTTTAGAGAGGTCTGAGCTATATACAGGCAAAATATTATTATAATAGAAGTATTTTTCACAAAAGGAGAAATTTGGAAAAAAAGATTATTCTAAGTTAATTTTTTGCCAAAATATTATATTTAAATAAATCATTTTTTTTGTCAAAATGTCCTTAAAACAATTTTATGCATGTATTCTAATCTGAGTAACACTAAATATCATGAAAATTATCCATTTATGCGCTTTTTTAAAATCACGGTTCCGAACGTATAGTCGGATACCTTAAATGCTGGATGGTGGAACGACTGTCAGTCAGTATCCAAGAGCTTTTAAAACAAGGTTCAGCAAGATTGTCAACATAGTTAAGACACATTTTAAGACCTAGTTCTGATCTGAAAACAGAACAAGAGTCTGAGATGAAAAGTGTGGAAATGCATCGTACATGAAAATACACAAGCAGAATTTTATGGCCTGTATAAGTTTTTTTTTACATCCAATGTCCTTACCTTGCATACAAGACCTTTATATATAGACAGAATTTCACTCAAGTAAGACTATTAATTCAATAAATAGATAATTATAAACAAATGTAATCAATCACGAAGAAAAAGTTTAAGGAAATCCATCGTGTTCACGAAAATACACAAGCATAATTTGAAAAACATTACGATATTGTTCTAAAGCGAAAAAAATTTCCATTTTTAGATCCGACAAACTCGTCTTTCTGTGAAATCCAATATAAAGTATTTCCTGTTCACTCACACTCAATATTGCCCGGTAAAGTACTAAAATACACACTGGAACAAAAAAAAAATAAAATTGCCCAAATATAAAGAGCAATAAATCTTAATTTTAGTCAGCCAAAAACTGACGGTAATATCCTTCCATACCATTCCTCACTCAAGTATGGTCTCATTAGAACGAACAAGAACTCGCAAAAGTGGAAAGATTCTTGGCGATATTTATTTTTTTATTTCTTCATTCCGCCAAGAAATCTAATGCGCCAAAAAAGAAAAACTCTTCAAGAAAGTGCTCCAATTTGCATAATACATCAATCAATTCTGAAAGAGTTTGAGTAATTTGGATAGGAGGTAAAACTCAAGGGTTAGGAAACACTTTTTGGAACCCAATTCGGAGCACCGATCAAAGAGAATTTTATTATTTTCGTATTTTTCGAAAAAAAAGAACCGAGTTCGGTAAAAGCATTACCCTTCAATTTGTATTGGGTGATGATAGCTCAGCAAAAGATTGTTTCCTGAAACTTTTCTCCTCGAAATCGTTGATGTTGTTTCTTCCAAAAAGAAGTAATTTGGTACCCCAAACAGTACATGCAGTAATTAGTTCAAAATAAAAGATAGGTAATTGTTGATTGCTTTGCGTTTAAAAGACCACCGGCAACTTTTATCAAGAGGCGCATTCGGAAACGATTATAATAATGCGTTTCGAATTTTAGTGAGTTAAAGGAGAAAAAGAAGTAATTTTATGTAATGCAAAATGGAAAAGGATTCGCATTTTGAAAGTCTTTTGCGATCGAATATTTTCATTTAATTTCGAACTAAGAAATTACCGTTTCGATCCAACAATAATGTATCGCTCAGTTTATAACAGAAACAAAACTTAGTAAATATTAATTAGTCAGATAGGGATTGTCATTCACAAAATATCAGATATCTAACAATGTGAGAGATTAAAAAAACATTCATTCGGGATTTTTACTATAGTAAAGGTAAAAAAGTGACTCAATGGGGGGGGAGGGGAGATCACGGTATTATGGTGGGGAAAAATCATTATTTATCGGAACCGTAACTATGAGCAGAAAAAATTCTACACAGTATGAATAATAGAAGAATAATTTCAAAAATTAAGAATACACAGTACCATTCAATCGGTCAAAAAATCAAATCTAATTTTTTAAGCTTAAATTATTTTTTATATACTTTTCTACAGACTCACAAAGTTTGAAAGCTCTAAGTTTAAAAAAACGTAAAGCTCTGTTCAACTTTTAGGCACTGACCCACAAGAAAATTCAGTATACTTATATAACCATAACGATCGCGAGCGTTGGAACGAAAAATTAGAGACTATTCGAAGTCCCATCTTGAGAAGGAGAAACACAGAAATATTCCACCCTGAAAAACTTTTGCAGAAAACCAAACATCCGTCGTTTTTCTCACACTCCTAATAGGTAGCATTGGATGAGTGATCTTCCAATCGATGCCATCATCAAGATGATTGGTCAAAGGAGAAGGGATGCTTCGGTGGAGGAAGTCGCATTACAGATGGGCCGACCCCCGAGTAATTGCGGAGGGTGGATAAATATATTCCTTAGACCTTTAATAAGAAGAATTCGTTTGTATCAGTCCAACTTTCATTGATGAGCAAAGGTGCATAGATATAGATTGCCACAAATGAAACTTCTGCTGAAAGTTGAGCCTCCAATGAGTTTTTGAGCTGGTACATCAGCTTTAGTTAATTTATCGTTACGACATGATCCACTCCATATTCCCACAGAGAAGGTGGCTATTAACGTCACACTATAAATCAATAAAAGAGCCATTGATCTCGTCTCATTTTGAACCTCGGTCAAGTGAAGAGGACCACACTTGAGCTGGGCCTTGACAGATTTAACATGCATCGGCCCCCTCTACACGGTGGGTCTTCAATGGGACTAGGCTCGAACAAACGACTCTCCGAGAGAGGAGGAGGATATAGAGAGGGAGGAGATAGAGAGAGACGACAGAGGGAGAGGTGGATGAGATAGAGAGAGAGGGAAAGGAGGAGGAAAGAGAGAGAGGGAGGAGGTGATAGAGGGAGGGAGACAGAGAATGAAAGAGAGAGAATCCCCTTAATATATATATACTATGCATTAATATTCATAAGAACATTTTGAACATCACTCTAAAAATAATGTGATTTTTTCAAAAAGCATAGTTGAGCCTCTGTACAGAGGTCTGAGCTATATACAGGCAAAATATTATTATAATAGAAGCATTTTTCACACAAAAGGAGAACATTTTGAAAAAAAAGTTATTCTAAGTTAATTTTTTGCTGAAACATTGTATTTAAATAAATTTTTTTTGTCAAAATCTCCTTAAAACAATTGTATACATATATTCTAATCTAAGTGACACTAAATATCATGAAAATTATCCATTTATGCACTTTTTTAAAATCGCGGTTCTGAACGTAGTCAGACACCTTAAAAAAAACACTGATGACTCAAAATCACGAACTTCAGATTCCATCTCCTGTACCATTTAAAACTTTTCATCTCTCAAAACTCCAGAAACTGTTGCACTTTGAAATAAAGCAAGCCCTTCTGAAAATGGATACGAAATACTCCTTTCCATTTACCTCCTATCAGTGTGGGTCTTATCTCATCTCACTAAAGAAACAATGACAAAAAAAACTGTAGGACTATTTCATTGTTTACTTTGAACCTGAAAAAGGAGTAGACACTCGAGGGGAATTTACAATGCGCATTATTTATGCAGATGACTCGTGTGTTGCACGTTAGGACTCCATGAATCTAAGACTCACTTCGCGGAGGAAGTTCTCGAGCTCTAACCCTTTATATTATCTTTTTTGAGAATCGTAAGAAATTTTGTTTTGAGAAAATATATATTCACTAGCACGTGCTGTCAAAAAACATTTTGCTCCTGTAATGACTTCACACACAAATCTGGGATAACTATTTATTTCTCAGTAAGAAAATTATCAAAACAAAAGAAAATATTCTATCAAACTTGATTAGTAAACTGGAACACGAATTTTGAGCCTCTTTCGCATAAAATAATGCCGTGAATAACACGGTAGCGAACAGTCTTATAGTTAGGATACAAAAAAAAGGGCTCATTCTTGGTAATTCTACACCGAATACTGGGAGAGTTCACTGGCTCCAAATCCACCTTACGTCGCGGACATCAATCCTATCGCTGATCGGGACTCAGACCGTTCCCGGATCTCTCCAATTCGGATTCCGCAGTCTTCACGGTCTCCCTCTCTTCTACCGCGGAAGGGACCTCACCAGGGCTCCCTCAAAAGTCCAATCTCCTTCTCCCTGGTGGAGCTTCACAACCGAACCCTCAAGATCTCAATCTTCTCAGACTTTCTCGCTCCCCTTATATCCATTCTCTCTCATCTCATCAAGGTACATGAGAAATGACGACATTCGGAAAGCTATTAAAATCAACAGTTTTAAATCCTATATCCGATGATTTGGTCATCGTACCCTTCCCAGCGCTGTCAACTAGGTGAAACGCAGTATAATGCCACCTGATCGACAGTAACATCAGCTCAAGGTCCACGAAATTCATCGCGGAGAAGGGCTAGATTTTACGCCTGTCGTTAGTCTTGTCTTTGAGCACCATGTAGGTGACGGTACGATTTTTCTCGGTTCCACCCTAATTTTGAGGGAGAATACCCTAGGGGTAATCAGGGGTCTTCCACCTCTCTTCCCCTTCCAACAACCTCACGAGAGGACTTGCGGCTCGACGGCAATTTATAGTACCCCCATTCCGCAAAGGCACAATACATTTACAAACATGCATGCCTTCTCCGGGATTCGAACTCAGGCCCTACGGCACCGCAATCAGCGTCACTAACCACTATACCAGATGAGCGGCTCCTAATAGTGAATTATTACTTAAATGTTTCTCACGAAGACAACAAAGTTAATAAAAATGTATCCAGCATTTCCGAACGCGTAACTAAAGCACTCAGGATTTATTCAGAGCACTTTTCATTCAAGAGAGTTTTGATCTTAGAACCACGATTTTACACTCTCCGTGTCATCCGATTACTCGTACTTTACAAATCAAAACAGATTCCCCATTTAATTTTCAATAAAGATACACTCCCGCAAAATACATGCAAAACACCCTCACGTTTTCGTTCCGCTTCGAGGCATTCCGTGGTTTATCATTCCACTAAAAAACAATAAGAGAAACTGTGGGAGTGTTTCATTGTTCACTCAGATGCTCACAAAGGAGTAACAACTACGGGAAAATTTGCTATGCGCATTACTTATGTAAATGACTCGTGTTCGACGATACCACCGCTTCTTGAGAATCAAAGAATCAATTCGAGGAATTTCTCTTTTCTATTTTTGAAAACCGAGTCAAGTTTTTACTCTAGGGATAATTATTCACCTGCGCGTGCTGCTAAAGGTTTTTCCCCAAAGAGAAAAATATGCATATTCTGTATGTATACTGCTGTTTGTTCAACAAATCGGTATTTAAAGGGGCTTAGTTGTTCAGATTTATCTTAAGTTATATTTTTCTAGTAAATCTCTTATAGGAGTTTTTCATAGGAAAAATGGCAATTACTCAATAAAGAACTTGAATTTCAAAAATAGGTTGTGTGTGTGTGTGTGTGTGTGTACCATTGATAAATTTCTTTTAAGATTTGTATTATATTTAATTTTAATGCAAACATTACGCGACGTTTTTATCAATCTATTGACGTATTATAGTAATTTCTACAAAATCAGAAATTCAAGGAAGAACTGAAATAAAATTAAATTATAATTTTAAAAAATTGCGACAGTCGTGAGGCTGTCATTTTTGTCTCAAGAACAGTTTTTTCGTCATTTGCCTTCCTACACAAGTGCTGTTAAGTTTGAATGAAATAGTTAAAGTCATTTATTCTTCGTTGAATTTATCCTTGAGTTCGATATTTGGAGGTGGAATTATGTGGCTGCTGGAATTAGTCTTGCTCTTCAATGGATATTAATTAATGGGTCTGAAGGGTATTTATTCTCTCCGTTTACGGGGACTCGAACGAGTCCCATATCGTTATATTTCAAAGATTCCGTCTCCATAGATACAGGTTTAACTAATAAAAGTGTGTTAAGAAGTATTAAATGTCAATCGTTTTATCACCTTTTAAAAGCTTTGCTATAATGGTAATTCGTATCATCACTTCTAAACATATTGCTTTATCAAAATAAAATATTTAGCAGTTAGAACATAAATTTATCACCTTTTAAACATATTGCTATAATGTTAATTCTTATCATCACTTCTAAGCGTATTGCTTTATAAAAATAAAAAAAATATTTAGCAGTTAGAACATAAATTATTTTTATTTACATGAACGAGTTTTTTTTTTATTTCCATTTTCAGAAAAACTAGACTTATATTATGGTAAGAAAGAACATAAAGTACACTTTTTTGTTGTGTTTTATGTGTATTAACCACATTCCTGTTTTCGGTTTTAGGGTTGCACCTTAACCTTTTAGTCACTAAATCTGGAATTAGTGGCCAAATCTAGAAACGGCATACGAAATTAGTCGCCAAATCTGAAAATGGTTTATGCAATTAGTTGCCAAATCTGGAAACGATATAATGAATTGGTCGCCAAATCTCGAAATCCTTAAAATCCTTATTTAATAGGGTCCTGATCAGGGCAATGAAACAAAATTATGAAATTATTGTATTGTCATGGGTCCTTAACAAGTGTGCAAAATTTCGAATAAATCTGACCTTTTAAAGTGCGTAAAAATCGAGTTCAAAGATTCCATTACATACAAGTGAACCTTACAAAAGCGTGTTAAAAAAGTCAATGCACACACACACAAACAAACAAAAACTATCAAATTATTGTCTAAAAACTCAATAAATTATTTGTTTTTCCAAAAAAATATTGATATTTTTATATTAGATTCCTTAAGTTCATGTGAATGTTTTGTTCCATTGACTTTTATTAAATATATGCATGTATACATATCTGAACTGAACTCAATGGCGTAACAACCCATGAGAGCCAAGGTATACTGTGCCTATCTCAGTTTACATGATCTTAGGCGCTGGGGGTGCATGTGCGGATGTTTCGGTCAAGTGATGACGTGTCTGACACGAAACACTCAGTGTTCAGTTCCCAAGCAAACTTGGTACTCGTTTATCGACCCACTGAAGGAATGAAAGGCTGGGTCGACCCTGCCCAGCTCGGGATTTAAATCCTGGACCAGTGGCGTTGAAGCGTGATACACTACCTCTCAGCCAATGGGCTTCATATACAATATTGTTTCGTAGATTTGGGGTTCAAGGATTGAATGCCAATCAGTCGCAAAGAACAAGACAGTTCTTTAATCCAATCCTTGAAATACAGGATTCAGCAGCAATATTCGCAGAATAAATCTCAGAAGGTCTTCACACTTTCAACACCACTGAGACATAATTATTAGTGTCTAAAATACACGTATATAAAAGATTATTCATAAGCAATCGCTCTTTCAACAGTCGAAGTAATCACTAATCGCTTCTACAATCAGAGCAATACTAACTTATAGCTAGTCAAAACCAGACTGCTTCGCATATCTCTATTTATAACCCTCGCGGATATTTCGAGAAAAGACCCGCTTGTGTCATAGATCTTGGAATCAGTGGATTTCTGTACTAATTTCTAGAAGAATTCAGAGGGTTCGGAACTCACCAAAAATGGTCGCAAACGTTGCCAACTTGGCTTTATCGCAAAGATTTCGCCTTCCCATTGAATCACCATTATATAACTTAAGGGACGGCGCGTTTGCTTGTGAATATTACAATTTTAACGAAAATTAAATCTAATTTAAGAGTAAGATAAAGGCATTACACATCCAAATACAAATTATTTACACGATTTGACACAAAATTCGTAACAATATCTATGTAAATAAAAAAAACTAGTTCATATGTGTGTTCTTTTTCCAATATCCTTTAACACGAAAAAAATATTTCAGTCCCTTCAGTTTCGTGTTAAGCGATTTTCACTATAATTCTATGCATTAAACATAAATATTACTGACATGTCATTAGTTACTCATAACCCCAAGAAACAATAATGGCAAGAAAAGACAAAAAAAAAATGGGCAACAATGCCTCTTAAATCAAGCATGGTATTGCTTTCCAGACAAGGTCTTATCGCCATCTTAAGTCAATCTTTATCTTGATTGATTCCCGTCTTCTAATCGGATTGGGTTGGATAAGCCGACGGACAAGGAAAGGGGCCTGCAGCCCAAGAGGAGCATTTAACTCAAGATTCCAGTAAGCCATCCCTGTGCCTCAGGTGCTTTTTTTTCTATTGCTGGCTGCAGTGTCGGGATGATAGATAGTCTGATGAGATGGATGAAGCGAGTTATTTTGCGAGAAACATTCTTCACTCTATACATTTTTTTATTACTCCTGATTTTTCCTTTGGCGGTCTCTTATCTGGAGGGCATTTTGTTGTGATAGCTTACAGATATACAAAATTTAAGAGTTTTTTTTTCGGAATTGGGTACACAACGAATGCCACTATGTGATTAGAAAATATTTTAATTGCTATATTATAATAACTTTTCAATATTAAAATTCATAATTTACCTATTAAACCTTTATCTACCGCAATATGAATTACTGCATTTTTTTTCACGCAATATTTTTTTTGGGGGGGGGATCACTACATTGAAAATTACGGGATATACATAAAACAAAATACTCAACATTGGGAAATTTAATTAATTAGAGCTAATCAATTAATTAAAGATATTCCACTGTAAAATTAATTATATACACCTTTCACTTAAAATGAATAGTCAAATCGTTAACATATGTACACAAGCATATTCAGTTTACTTGCATTAAAAACAACACTGCGAGCTTGATAATTATTTAATTAAACAGAGTTTACAAAAACAAAATCAGGAGTTTTAAGAGATTGTACTTTTTACATTGGCAAACGCATCACAGCAGGCTATTGGCTAAACCTCATAATTCTGAATCATTGTCGAACAACTAAAATAATGATAACTTTTTACTTAGTTATGCATTTTACACATAATTTTTTGAACTACTGATGTTCAAAAAATTCAATATAGTAAAAGCTCTCATTATTCCAAATGGCAAATTTGATCTTTGACTAGCCCTTAATTTCATATTTTACCAACAGACTGCACAAGCCTATAGTGCAGGTAGGCAAACTTTCAAAAAATAAAAAATGAATTGTAAGTGAAACAATATAACAAAGGTATCAAGGAAGCAGCCATTTATATCCATATGCGAGCAAAGGAGGGAGGGGATGAGGTGGAGCTCCGGTAATGGTCACTATCAAGACAATATATTTCTAATATGCAAATAAAGTTTTGCATAAGTAGCATTTTTTATTCCTCCTAAACTAAGGTTTTTCCTTTCTTTATGCATTGATTTATATTATATTTATGCTTGAAAGGTAAGTAACCCAGCTTGATACATTCACTTTAAGGCAGGAGTACTCAATTTTTTTTTTCTGCTGGGCCGCATACGTATCTCAGCTATTTCACGCGGCCCGCATACATATGTTATTTATTTCACGCGGACCGCAACATGCAGATAAGTGGAGGAGGGGTGGAGAGAAATGCTTTACGACCATATAACATTGGAAATTTAAAATGTGGATAATTAATCAAAATATTATATCTCCTGTTTTGCTTTTCTTATATTTTTTACTTTTGTCCTTGACACTAAGTTAGAAGTATTTAAGAGACACCCCTTCACAATTTCTGCATCAGTAAACGATTTCATACGATTACCAATAATATAACATACTTCATAGGATGTCTTTGTTGCCGCTGTGATATTACCACTGATAAAAACACTTCGTTGCTGTTGCAAGGATTGTTCAAGAAAGATTATTTATCGCCTCTTGAAAGAGATCTTCGAGGGAAAAGTGTTATTGAATGATTCCTGTTTATTGGTATTTTTTGAATCCAGCATTTTCATGACAAATCAAACAATCACTGATCCGTGTTTGTTTTTCACTGCAAAATAGTCAACCTCCCAATCGTCTTGAAACGATATATTTTCTTCGAATATTTTTCGCTTGCAAGATATAAAAGACAGATAAAAATTAGTTCCAACCGTAAAATTGTCGCTATTCCACTGTTGTCTGTTATCGCTAACCGTAAGCGTTCAAAATAGAAAAAGAATGTCAATTCGTACCCGTACGAAACAAACAGCAAAAAGCAAAATTGATATATTTAATTTGTTGATAGAGAATTTCCGACCAAATTTTTAATACAATGTTCTTAAGTAAGTAAATTTCTCAGAACAAAGAGCAATGACCAGGCCATTTAAAAAGGCTCAGTGGGCCGCATGCGGCCCGCGGCCGAAGGTTCAGTATCGCTGACCTAGAGGGTTATGAGGAGTATAGAAGGGAAGGTTCATATCAAGGCCAGGGTCACCAATGAAGGAAGGAAGGTTCGCTTCCGTTCCGAACGAATGCGACTACTTTACCGATCACGCCAAAACGATCGTCTTCGCGTGATGTTGGTACTAGTTCATAGAGATATCACACCGCCGCGCAAGATAAAAGTTCTCGTTCCTTATACATATAAATCAGAGGACCATGACTCTTCATGTGTAAGCAAATGAAGTTAGAGTGGTGTGAGTTCTTGCACGCATGCAGGTAATCCCAATAAGGTCTTTCTTTTTTTCTTTGTTTTATGAGTTGATTTAAAATATGTTTATGCTGAAGGGGGTATTCAGGATTAAAAAAGAAAATAGCCGAGCTTGGTGCATTCACTTTAAGGCAAAGGTGTATATGAAATTATTTCGCAATTTACAGAATTAAATTGCGAAACAAAAGGTAAGACTCCAGACAGACACCGAAGCGTTAAATTTACGGAAAAAAGCATTAGTCTTGAAAAATCCTTTCTAGAATTCAGAGGGAAGGGAGAAAACCTCTCTATCCCCTCCGCAATAAAATAAAAAGGCAACTTACTCCGGTAAAAATTCACTCCTCAAACCCCCACCCCTCACTCCCAACAAGGGCACACCTCGATATCTACAGCCCTGAGAGAACAAAAACAATAAGGGGTTAAAAAGAAACCACTCCACAGAAAACAAAAGACATGCCCTCAAGAAAAACCCCATTTAGCAGAGCGAACAGACAACCAGATTTCCTTCCGTAGGGTTGATGCGAAAATCAATCCACGCATCTGGAG
The DNA here is from genome assembly GCA_019973935.1 of Trichonephila clavipes. Classification (NCBI taxonomy): domain Eukaryota; kingdom Metazoa; phylum Arthropoda; class Arachnida; order Araneae; family Nephilidae; genus Trichonephila; species Trichonephila clavipes. Next base: position 663,471 of record BMAU01019845.1, read on the forward strand.
AGATAAAAAGATGCGGAAAAACTGTTTTATAAAAAGCTTTTCCCCTCTCGGAATGCACCTGAAGGAAATGGTTCAACCCGACATCGTTTATCTTGAAGAGTCCGGAGATGAATGAGATAGCAAGTTCGATATCCACGAATCGGAGAAAAGTCTTTGGGACATTGTATAGAGATAAGACGGTAAGGCTAGTGGAATAATTATAGGATACTTTGTCGCAGTGAAGGGGGTTTGCGTCCGGGAGACCCGCTTTCGGGATGATTTCCCGATTAGTGGAAAGTGTATCTCAGAAAATAAATTTTATTCGGTTGGGAAGAAAATAACTTGGGGTTTTTCAGTATGAAACTTTTCAGCACAAAAAATTAACTTTAATCCGTCAAATATCATCCATTATGTTCAATTACCTGTTGCCATTTTATTGATAACTTCATGAATCCTCTCTCTCATTGAGTTCCTGGTCCTCATTAGTAAGAATTTCGAGCAAATGTGATTTGAGGTCATCGTTATTACTGAAATATTTTTACAAATTAAAGTTTTGTAAAATTCAAAATAATGAATAATTAGATGGTGCAAGGTCGGGGCTATATGGAGGATGCGACACCCCTTCCCAATAAAGTTCCAATAATTTCATTCACCAATACATCAATACATCAATTTGGAACCATGGTTTTTTTCGATTAATATTATTGTAGATAACCCATTTTTCATCCCCAACCTTGCACCATCGGATTATCATTTACATCGAAGTTTACGAATCTTTTTAAATGTTAAAAATTTCAGTAATAATGATGATCTCAAACCGCACTTGGTTGAGTTTTTTTAATTATAAGTCCCAGAAACTCTTAGCAGCTCGGAATAGTGCAGTTGACAGAAAAATGGCAACAGGTAATGAAACAGAATGGAAGTAATTTGACTGATTACAAGTTATTTTCAGTATGGACATTTTTTACACTAATACTACGCACCAACCTTCTCCTATAACTGCCTATGTATCTCTGGACACAATAGAAGAGTAGATACTGTAAGAAAAACTTAAAAGTTCTCGGAAATACCAAATATAAATGCGATAATAAGAACATCAATCCAAATCACAAATGAATATAAAACTTAAAATCCCAAGAGAAATAAAACAAAATGCTTCTAGAAAAAGTAAAATGAATAATTTGTTTACATAAATTAACAGCTTAACTTATTATTTATATAATAAGTTAATACTTCTACCAGAGGTTAACAAAACAATTCGAACACGGGCACGCTTAAAGAAAAACTGTAAAATATATTTTAAAAAAACATTAACTTGAATTAAAAATCATGAAAATTAAGTAGAAATTTTTAAAAATATGTTTTTAAAATAAAATAAAATACTGTGTTTATTTTTTGTACCGTATTAACAATCAAACTACAAGGACTACGCTTAGCAGGGTGGTCGTAAGTACAGAAGCTACCAACGGTGTATAGAAAAATAATTCGTGATTTAGGTACCAGTTTGAAGTTTGTTTTTTAAAATTTACTTATTATGTCGCGTGTTATATTAGCCACACACCTTTTGTTCTAAAATTCACTGCTTCAGCTTCACTATCTGTCATCTTGGCACTATATACCAAGATGACAGCCGTTAAGACACACCCCAATACCCTATAAACTGGTAAAATGAAGTCTTTAAAATCTCCGTCTTGACTACCTAAAAGATGAAAAACTAGGAAACGCATGTAAATGTGAACTATAGTGCTGAATTTAACTATGTATTTCATTTTCTTATACAACCTTGAAGAAAAGAATTTACTAAAATTTTTAAAGATGGGTAATTGTGTAATAATCTATTAAAAAAAATAGTACAATAGAAAAAAATGAGATCTCAAAGGACCCTACAATAATTAATCATCACCTGCCATTGATGCGAAAAAACATTGGATCAAAAAAATTAAGTCCAGACCAAAACTCATAAATCGAAAATGCTAAAATATCCTGGTTGCAATCTATCGTTAGAAATCCTTCCATTCACTCTTAACTAAAATCATGTATTAAAATTGTCTCTACAATTAGTTGAGATTGGATCAGTACTCTTATGTGGTCACAGGCAGGTTTTTTGCCCCTCTTCTTTTTTCCTTTTTCTCCTTTCCACTGAGCTGGCACCACACCACACCAACCGATATGGCTCCTACCGGGTCTTTTCTTTTTTTTGACAAAGCAAGCCACGGGGGTTTTTTTTTTTGAACGAGTGCATTTATATTTTATATTTATAGTACTTTTGGTGTATTTGCAAGAATGCTGGAATAATGTATATTATTTTTCCTCTCGTATCCTTTATGTTCTTTATTATTATTTTCAGCTTTGTATGTGTGTACTTTGCAATAACATATGCATTTCGTTTCATTTACCTTTAATTTGTAATGTGTAAATTTAATGTGTGCTACCGTATAAAATGTACATTATGATTTTGCTCAATAAAGATTGTGGGGGTGAGCTCGCGAGGGTGGTAGTTTCCCGGGGATCGTTTTGTAGCTCTAAACCTCTTTCGGCTGAGATCGGTTCTCTTGGGCATTCCGCTCGATTGATTGATTGAATATTAACGTCGCACTGTTCAACTACACGAGGGCTTTTGTGGCGACGGACCACGTAATTTTGAACCATGGTCAAGTGACGAGGACGACACCTGTGCTGGCAACCCCCTCTCCTAACTACCACACCACACCACACTAACGGGAGGACGTTTCAGCTCTCGACAGATTTAACGTGCATCGCTGCCCTACACGGCGGGTCTTTAGTGGTACTGGGATCGAACTCGTGACCAAGCATGCCACGATCCGATACCTATACCACTCGGCTACCGCGGCCCTTGGGCATTCCGCCAATAGAGAGTGTGAGAGAATTTTCGAGACTTTTAACTTTTGCCGCTCGTGAAGTTGTGATTAAAGGGTTAAATATAATGCAAATGTCCTGTTAGAAGAGAATCAACTATAGTTCCCATGGAGTTCAAAAATAAATTATAATTTATTCCGAAAGAACATGGCAGTTAATTTAATGGAATTTTTCTGCCTTTGAAAAGCCAACCACAATTCTTTATATATATTTATATTATACTAATATTTCAAAGAACAAGTAATATAAAAAGAAAATTTTTAAGTCAATTCCTACTTAAATCAACAAAGAAAAAATTTATTTTAGCTAATTTTTATTAAAGAGTAACAATTAATATATATATGACATAATCACAACATTAAGTTGTAATTAATTTTTATTAATTATCATTAAAGCATCGTATTGTCATCCAAAACAATCGTGTCTATAAAATTTTAGGGCAACAGAATGCTTTAAAACGTTAGAAAAAAAAATCTTTTCAAATTTTGATACAAGTCGCCAAAAGGGGTCGCTAAGTCGTCAAAAATGATGACAACGTGGCTGTATTTGTAATTCTTTAAATAATTAGTTTTAATCAATTAATTTTTAATAATTATAATTAAATCACAGTATTATCCAAAATAATCATGTATATAAAATTTCAGCTTAATTGAGCACTTTAAAATGTATTTTATTAACTATTGAAAATTCCACCAAGATAAATAAATAAATATATGGAGAGTGTGAGCTAATAGTGTAGGAATTGGAAAAAAAGACTGGAAAGTGATCTAATCCTTTCATTCCAACACAGTCTCTCGCTCCTCCCCAAGCCTACGCCATCTCACGTGATTTTGACACCACCAACAGTTTTGTCATCCTAGCACAACGATGTGTCTGATGCCTGAGCCATTCATCAATCTGGCATCACACCCCACCTTCAGTACGAATCCCTCTGCAACTGACACCCTCAGACGTCATCCACCCTTTCTCGGTTGATGCTTAATCGTTTATTTATACACTACACCCGCGTACTATTGTGATTGCTTATCTTTTTGTGCGAGAAATACAACTTAAAACTTTTTCTTTCTGCAAGATCTGTGTATTGTAGAAACGATTATAAAAAAACGCAAGGAGAATGGATTTTTCAGATGATTTTTTTAGTGATAATATCAAACATACAGTGTTTTAATTATCATAAATGTCTAGTTATTGTTACTGATATCTGACCAGTGGTCGTTTTTTTAGATAATACAATAGAACGTTTATTATCCGGAGCGTCAAATATCCGAACCAGTTTTTTTTCTTTCGTCAGTTAGATGTACTGTATATGAATACGTTTTCGAGCAGTGAAATGCTCAACAGTTGTTTGGCGTTCGGCCAACAATAACGGGAAAACCCAAGGTCAGGAATATTAGGGGAATTTCAGTTGTGTGATTTAGTAAACATCAGCGCAGGATATTAGGTCAGTTTGTTTCCAAGTGAGGGACTGTATACGAGCTCATTTGTTGAGTTGTGGACTGCTATGGCTTCGAATTTAAAACTGAAACACAACGTCTTGAACATAGAGACAAAACTTGAAATATTGAATCGTCTGGCGAAGGGAGAAAGTCGTGAGGATCTAGCCCCCTTGTATAATGTTGGAAAGTCAACAATTTCTGACACAAAAAAAAGGGTCCGTCAAATGCTGACGCAATTTTTGCGTTAGAGGCAGCTATGGAGTGGTACGAACAACAATCAAAGTGCTGTCCTACTCAACTACTGCTGCTCAAGAGAATCGGAGACCATGCGCGAAAAAACGAAGGAGTACAATGGCATAGCGAAAAATAAGAGATTATTTTCCACAATAAAGGAAAAATTGCGACATTTTGCTCCTATTTGATTTTTCTTCAAGCACATTTCCCGCATATGATGTGAGGACTGCAGTAGCCCAGTGGCCAAGGTATCGGATCATGGCAGGCATGTTATGAGTTCGAGTCCAGTACCACTAAAGACCTGCCGTGTAGGGCAGCGATGCACGTTAAATATGTCCAGAGCTGAAACGTCCTCCCGTTGGTGTGGTGTGGTAGTTAGGAGAGGGAGGTGCCTGCTCAGGTGTTGTCCATGTCACTTGACCATGATTAAAAATTACGTGGTCCGTCGCCAAAAGCCCTCGAGTAGCTGAAAAGTGCGACATTAATATTCACTCTCTCACCCGCACATATGATGTTTCTTAATATTCGTATAGCGTCCGGTTTAACAAACTGCATGGACCGCATTCGGTTATCAGAACAATCGCGTATCCATACGGTGTTCGGTCTCAGTTGATTCGGATAAACAACGTTGTACTGTAATAAAAACATGGACACTTACATTATGGTAAGCGTCCCCAACAGATACTTGAGTTTTAAATTGAAGCGATGCAAGTAAGAAACAAATAGGCCATGGTTTGTTAAGAATTGTGTAACGTAACTGGAATGGGGATTGGTATCTTAAACTGTATTTGGTAAAGAAGGATTTGGATAGCAGTGGATGGCAGTCTATGTTTGGGCATTTGGACAGATACTCAATTTTCAATCCCATATCATAAAGTCGTTGATGTGGGGCTTGACGTTCGTTGTATTTCACAGTCTGCTTAGTAGCATGCAGGCTATTGGCTGCGGCGATGGGATCCGGGAGGCGGGGCTTATGGTGATCTTCATGGCTTGGAAGTTTTTGCATTGCTGAGAGCTGAGTGGATGCTCTCTGATTGGTAGAGGGTAGAAGTGAATACAGCCTCTGGCTGGCTGCACATGGGGGATAGTTAATTAGAAAAAAAAATTGAAAGTGGGATACGCTTGTCCAGTGGAGTAGAAATTAAGAAAAAATAATTAATAGAAATAAAAAATAAGAAATAAAATTTACTTGGGTGCAAAGCCAGTGTTAGAGTTTGACCACCAACTCTCACACTATTGGCGTCGAGAAATGAAATTTTGAATCTCGGTCAGGTGACAAAGACGACACTTGGGCTGGCGCCTACTTGTCCAGAATGCTACACAACGCCAATAGAATCCTCGACATATACAACGTGCATCAGCCCCTCTCTATACGACAGATCGTCAGTGGCACTTAAACTGGAACTCGTGACACGTTGGCCACGAATCTGTGACCATGACCTCTAGGTTACAGTGGTCACTAATCTTTGGTGGCATCAAAAGACTCGCCGACTTATAGTACGTGACTTTAAGGGGTGTTGGAAAGCTAAAATCTTATTTTTTTGACAATTAGAAATTTTTACATTTTCAAATTGTATAGATTTTAACCTTTCTAAAATACCTTACTTTAACCTCTAGATCTCATTAGGAGCCCTTAAAACCTTTTTTTAAAATAATAGTTGAAACTGGGCCACGCCCATTTGAATGGCAAAAAATGTAAACAAAGTACTTCGGTTTGGCTTAAAAGTTGAACGTCTGACATAAGCCAAAACATGTATCTTTTATTGTAAATTGAGCCTTTTATTTTTTTTATTTACTCTAGCCGATTAGAAGCCTCACTGTATACATTAAAATCAATTTATCTCAAAACGTAAATTTTGATGTTCGATGTACCTTTTCTGAGAAACTACTGTTTAAAGGTATGTAAATTTTTTATGATACATTTATAATGATGGCTAATATATACTAAAATGAGCTTTTTGTAAAAAAAAAACTCAAAAATTTATTTTTTACACATTTTTTATGTGAAAAAAGGGTCAAATTTCGCAATGTTTGATAAAATATTTCATAAATTATTAAAAAATTCAAAACTAACTAAAAGCTCATTTCAGTAAAATGAAACAGATGTACTTTAATTGTATGAAAAATTTCAAGCATGTACATATAACAGATTTTGAGAAAAGGTACATCGAAAACAGCCAATTTAACATTGTCAATAGAGAGAGAGAGAGAGAGAGAGGTTTCCAACTCCTCTTAAACCTTCAAATACCATGGCCACACGAATTTACACGCACTGATCTTATATACAAATGTACGCATTACCGGCATATGTCAAATTAACATCGTTCTTATCGACAATATTGTTTAGTAAGAATAATACGGTAGAAAATATTTTGGCACAAAATTTTAAGAAACTATATAGTGAATTAATAGGCTCTGCGACGTTGCTTCCTTGTCAAACAGCTATTTGCTACACATTTAGTATCACCACCCCAGGCGAAAAGGTGCACTAAATGGCGTTTTCTTCCAAATAGAGCATTAGATAGCTCACACTGTTGTATGATGCAATGGGCCAATCATTTGTGTTTAGTAAACATGCGGCCCTAATACATATGTGTGGAAAGGATGGTCCAGGATGGTATGTAAGGATGAGAAGGAAATGCCGGGAATTGTGTAATATACGTCGGAAGGACATGTTGATTTACAGCATTTCAAGTATGGCCTTCGAATTGTAGCGCCAAATTGGACATGCGCCAGACTGAACCTTTCCTGAAAGAGCTAATGGTGTTTGGGACAAAATCCTAGTATAATTTAGGCAAGATCATGTTTTTTCAATCAGTTGGAAGAGGAGAAGCGGGAAACAGACCTGCCCGGAAAATGAAGTGAAGAAGAAAAGAGGAAGAGAGCGCGAAAAAGAATGGGCGAATAATTTATTTTGGCGGAGCTTGGATTTAGCAATTAGGCGAGAAGACATTACGACGATGTATATCCAGAGTGGGCATTACATCGACCGCGATCAACAGTGGCACCACCAAGACATTTTTGGGTGACCGCTTGAAGATGTGAGCAGATAGTTATTAAGTACGGGAATAATGAAGATTGGTTGACAGTAAGCAGAATAAGTCTTCTGACTACAACAATGAAAATTAGCTTAAGATTAAAATATTTTAGTTTTTAATATATCTGGAATTGTTTGATAATAAATGCATCATTTGATATTATAATATTTCTGGCTATTATTATTATTATTGTATCTGGCGTTTTGCTTTAAGGTATACGACTACGTTTGGAACCGTGATTTTGCAAAAGCGTATAAATGGATATTACTTATGCTATTTAGTGTCACTTAGATTAGAAAATGTATATAAAATTGTTTTCAGAATAGTATTACAATAAAAAATTATTTAAGTACAATATTTTGACAAAAAATTGACATAGAATGACCCATTTTCAAAATATTCTCATTTTGTGAAAAATGCTTTTAATTTATTATAATATTTTGCCTGGATATAGCTCAGACCTCTGTACAGAGGCTCATCTAGAATTTTTGAAATATATAACTTAGAAGTGGATTTATCCATGTTTTACGACAACAAAGGGGAGAAATTTAAACAAAAAGACGCCGATAAAATTACTTCAATTGGTTGTAACTCTGAAAATAATGTGAATTTTTCAAAAAAAAAAAAAAATATAGTTCAGACTTTCTGGAGAGGTTTTTACTTTATATAAGCAAAATATTATTATTTTAGAAGCATTTTTTACAAAAGGAGAACATTTTGAAAAAAGATTATTCTAAGTTAATTTTTTGCCAAAATATTATATTTAAATTTTTTTTTGTCAAAATGTCCTTAAAACAATTTTATGCATGTATTCTAATCTAAGTGACACTAAATATCATGAAAATTATCCAATTATGCGCTTTTTTAAAATCAAGGTTCCGAACATAGTCTAATACCTTAAAAGCGGTTTTAAATGTGTTAGGTTTTTTTTATTTAAGTTCTGTAGGTAAGTACATATTCCGTATTTATTATTTAGTTATAATAAATTATTGTAGACCTTTTTCTTGCCTCGCCAAACCTACGATACTGGGCAATGGAGAACACAAGAATTTTTTAGGGGGGAGGGCAAAAGTCTACCAATCTCGTATTATACCCCAAAACACAGTCAAACTTTTTATTATTATTATTTTGCCGATTATCGGGAACAAAATAAAAAAAATAAATGACTAAATAATTATTAGCATTAATAGTTAAAAAACAATTAACAAATATTAAATTAAATTTTACGTACTATATATACACTTTGTCGCAAAAAAATATATGCACCCAGAAGAAATTGAGCTACATTCACGAAATTTGGTATGCATGTAGTGTATATGAAAATAAACAAATGATTAAAAATTCAGAACAAAATATCATTTTATTAGCGGTTACAGCTTGCAAAGGTTAAAAATCAGTAAGTAGTAAAGCCACCTCTGGCAGCTATACAAGCTGAAATTCGGCGTGGCATCGATTCAATTAGATCACTTATGACCCCCTGTGGAAGATCCTGCCATAGTCTTTGCATCTGCGCAGTTAATTCTCCTGTATCTCGGGACGGCTGCAGTTGCCTTCCCAGCGCGTTCCAGACATGCTCTATTGGCGAAAGATCTGGTGACCTGGCAGGCCATGGTAGGACGTCATATCCTTGAAGACATCGTTGGGAGAGTCGCGCAGTATGTGGACGAGCATTATCCTGTTGATAAATGGCACCTGGGCGACTTGATAGCATGGGTAGCACAATCGGCGTTAAAATATCGTCCACGTATCTGCGAGCTGTCAAAGTGCCTTGAAGGACCACTAAAGATGATCGTGTGTCCCAAGAAATTGCTCCCCACACTGTCACACCTTGTGAAATTGCTGTATGCCGCTCGACAATAAATGTGGGATCGGATCGCTGGCCGGTGCGCCTCCAGACACGTGTGCGGTGGTCATCAGCACTGAGACTGAATCGGGATTCATCCCTGAAGATGACACGTCTCCAGTCTGTCACACTCCAAGTTGCCCGAGGTCCGCAAAAATCCAGTCGACACTGCCTATAATGTGGGGTCAGTGGTAAGCGTCTTAGCGGACGTCGGCCCTCAAGCCAACTTCGGTCAGTCGTCTCCTTATGGTTTCTCTTGATGGCACTGATGTCTGGAAGGAGGTAAGTGGCGTTGAATCGATGCTAGCGACGTTGTTGGTGCCGAAGTGGCCACTCTTCGATTGCACCTCCGCGACGGTACACTCTACCTTCTGTGATCCACTGTTGCCAACACCGAGCAACTACCATATCGCTCCGACCGAGGTGGCGGCCGATACGTCTATTCGACCAACCTGCTTCTCTGAGGCCCCATTATACGGCCCCTATCAAAGTCCGTCAGCTGCTCGTACTGCCACCGGTTACGTCTTAGAGGCATCCTAAGTCTCAATATCGTCTATCAAAGTCATCAGATTCGTTTGGATAGCCGTATGGCGCTCGTACTCATGCATTTTTTAAACTCTCCCAGTTGCGCAACTAATATGCGCATAGCACACTCTAGCCTTGTCTCATTGGCTTCGAAATTTTAATCATTTGCATATCTCTTACCAGACTACATTCTTGCCGAGTTTCGTGATTGTAGCTTGATTTCTTCTGGGTGCATATATTTTTTTTTGCGACAGAGTGTATATATGGAATTATAATCAATCGGGGAAAAATAAATGGCCATGGAGGGAGTCCATACCTGTAACCCCCCTCCTTGTGTTCGCCACTGACCCTAGGTGTACCGCAGAACTGAAAATCTTAGAAGTTGCCCGTGCCTTTGAAAAGTTTGCCCACCCCTGATGCATATAATAACCTGTTGCGGCTAATGCCACCTGTCTGACGTAGTCAGAATGAGGGCCACGAAATTCATCGTGGCAAGGACTAGAAGTACGCCTGTCGTTGGCCTAGACCTTGAGCACCATGCAGGTGACAGTATGAATTAGCTCGGCGAAATTCCCCGAAGGGACGATAGACGGCGACACCACCTATCTCCACCTCCACAATTTTGCCACGGGACTGGAGGGGAATATTCTCCAGTCCCCTGCACTCGTGATTTAGCCCACAAGATTTTCGGACCCACTGATTTAACGAGCACGTACTCCGTGTGTACTCGGAGGGTATTTTGTGGCATCGGGCATCAGATCCAGGCTTTCCGGTCTGGAGTCCGATACTCCAGCCACCAGGCTACCCATGGCCTAAATAATAACTATATGCGAGAAGGCGAAAACGTCTAGTTTAATTAACTACGATTAAATTTGTAAATTAAAAACATTTTTACTAAAGCTATGAGAACCAAGATCACAAATTACACCATGATCCCAAGTTAACCTCTGGTCTCTACGTTACACAGTACTAATTTAAATTTATACCATAATACAGAAGGGTATACACAAAGTGAGGCAACACCAAGCAAAATATTCCAGTACGTAATTGTAATTTGCTCAAGAAGCTCACAAAGCAAGCTTGCTTTAAAGTCATAAATATTAATTACACTTCCTTGAATGTGTTTAATATTACAAAATGACTACTCTGAAATCTATATAAACTAAACGAGACCATGAGGAATTTACGATTATTGTATTTGAAAAACATGCATCGAGCTTAATCTCCAGGATAATACATAATGGGAGTCTGGAAAGCAGATAATTAAATTTTATTCTTTCCAAGTACGGAAGAGCGATAAAGATATATCCACACCGCATTTAAGAAAAAGTTCATAGATTAAATCAATCTGAAGGAAGTAGTAATCATTTACTATCCATTACGTACACAAATAACTGATATCTTCCAGTAAGGAATAATTTTTATGACAACGAAACAATTCCGGAATACTGTTTAGGTAATATAATACATGGTAAAGAATTAATAAGTAAAATTGACGATAAATAAAAAAAGTAATGCATAATGTCAAGGGAAAAAAGGCGTTAAATTATCCGAACGGGTTCAGAATACTTTTTTCAAAAATAGCATACTAAAACATTATAACTTTTAGGAATCAATACCAATAAATACTAATATTTATATAACTAACAATATTTTTTAAATGATCTAAATTTTTAAAAAAACCACAATTATAAGTAAAATTTTAGCAATATTTTCGAAAACTTCAAAGCAATTAGAGAAAAAAAGTCATGAATTTATGTAAGTAAAAGTATTATTAAAACAAATTAGATGCATTTACCTAGAAAATGTACAAAAATTTGAATCCTTGGTTAAAATTTAAAAATTTTAGAGCTGATCGAGTAAATATTACAAGAAATGTGACATTTTTTATCAGGCCATTATTTAAATAACAGGCTATAACTCATAAAATATTCATACAGTAAAAATATTTTGTTCAGTCTCTAGAAAATAGTATAAATATCAGCTTCTGAAAGTTTTATAGATATGCATTTATAACTTTTTAAATACATACATGAATTACTGTATATAATTGCTGGAACATACTTTTAAACACATACATGAATTAATGTATACATACTGTATTGCTCGAACCGTCAGGATCATATTCAATTTCCCCCATCCAATGAATTTTTCGCCCGATTTTCCGTAGTATTAACATTGGGGAGGGGGGGAATGCGGCTTATATTCCATTACACATGGTAGATCAATAAAAAGAGAGAGAGAGATTGTAAACTCATCCAGAAGATATTAAATCAGAATAATATTTATGAAATAAACACATGCATGAAAAATAAACAGAGAAATTTTAAGAATATTTGTAATCACGTGTGATTTAAGTATACCTGCTTGTACCTAAATAAATAAACCGAATTTGAACAAACAAACAAAAAGTCAAACCAGTTATTTATACGTATATAAGCACCTTGCTTCCAAACAAATGCAAAATATTCTTTGCTGTAATAAATTTGAAAGTTATAATAAAAACTAAATGTACTGTAATACTTTACAGAAAACAGGAATACATAAAATGAAGACAATGTGACGAAACCTAACGAAAAGCAATTTTTGTAAACACATTCAATCTTTTTTGGATTTGCCCAGACATAACAAATCATGAAAAATATCTGTCCTCCCCAAAATCCATTTTTTGCAAGCGATTCTTTTTCATTTTGGGTTCTTCCTTGAATCCACACAACATGCTGTTCAATTTAAGTTTTCAAGCTGTGTATATAATAAATGATACCAGGAATACATAAGCAAAATAATGGATACACAGCATGTCTAGACTATTCTTAACAAACCCCATTACCTGGGAAAAATTGATAGGGAAAAAGAACGTACAGTTCCCTAAAGGAAATATATTCATAATAAATATGTTTCGAAACCAAGTATCAAAGTGTATTTAATATACATACAAAATAAACAATTGGGGAGAAACTTTTTTTTTTAATTGCACGAAAAATAGCTAATTAAAAATAGCAATAACTAAAATAGCTATTTGCCAATGGAAATTAAAGACAATTAGCCCAAATTAATCATTTCATAAACGAGGAATCAGTAGTGAAAAACAACTCTAATCAATATGAAATCCCAGCATTTAACGATCTTGCATAGGCTTAGGATTGTACTGTAGGGTTCAACATGTGTTCAAGCGCGCATCTAACATAAAATAATGAAAGAAAGAAAACAAATGAATCAAAAACAGTGACTATATGTATGAATCTGTGTTAAGAAAAACTTTAATTACGTTATTAAGTTACTGAGATTAATATTTCAATTACGTCTTGTAATTAGGTAGCATGAATGAGGGATCGTTTATTTACGGTCACTTTAAAAAGAAACACAAAGCCTATTGGTAGAATGCCCAAGGGAACCAAGCCGGACCTTTTAATTTTGAACAGTGTTCAAGAGACGAGGGCGACAACTAAACTGGCCTTCTCATTCTTCTATCATTACATCACATAATTTTGAGGACTTTGGCTATGTAAAAGGCATCAACACTTCTACGCAGTGTATTTTCAATGACGTAAGGACTCTGGGCAACATGAAAGCTACTAAAATCTCGTGATGCTGAACCATTTTACTTCGTGTGGCGGGAGGGGGATGGAAATAAAGTATCTTTCAATTCATTCAAAAGTTGTAGCACTATGAATGAAATGCCCATCCACCACGGCAAAATCGTTATCACATTCGATTCGGAAATCAATTATCCTAGGGTCAAACTCCGTATGAAAAGCAACAATGAAAATGCCATTGAATTTTCTTATTCCATACCGTTTCCTCCTTCTTTAAGTAATATTCAGTTAAAAAAATTTGAAGACACATGATTACAAGTGTTTTTTTTCTTTTTAACAGCATTTTGAACTTTAATTATAATCATCCTGTATATCAAACAAATTAAACCAAGTGTTTCACTTTTAGTGGTGACCTTAACTACATTATTAAAACAAAATGTTTTATATAAATAGTTAATTACCTGCGATTAATGTCAAAACAAATGTGTCCACTTACCTGAAAAAGAAACGGAAATAAATAAGTACATATAGAGCAATAGAAAGTATATTAGTAATATAGTAATAAATTACATTAAACATTTACACAAGTTTAAGATATCCAAATCCAAAACAAAATTGTTTTATAAGAAGGCAAACATAATTAAAATCATAACGTTAACAATAATCAAAAAGAGCATGTTGCTTTAAAATATTTATTTCCCTTAAAATAATCAAACCGCCATTAAAAAAATTTATAAATTTCAATTTAGATTTATACGTAAGAACATATTCGTTTAAAAAAGAATTCAATTTCGTATAAAATATAAATAGAACTTCCGCATCATAGAGTAAATCACCAAAAAATCAGAGTTAAACTTCAATGTATGATTTATTACACAATTCTAGTGCAAAATTATTATTAAACAATGAAGTACATCATAACGGGTACTCATGCATATATTTCCTTTCACTAACCTCTGAGACTGCTTTATTACGATGTTTAATATGATAACGTCGTTTCGTGAATGAACCCCATGATATATATATATATAAATGAGCATTACTATTTAAGTAAATGAGAAATAAATAAGGGAGAAGAGTAATAAAAGAATCATAAGGTGTTTTAGAAGTGTTACTGAAGTAAAAGAAGCCTCATCAGAAAATATTCAACGATCCAATCTTAAATAATTACAATTTTTTTAACTATATATATTCTGAATATAATGCATACTGATGAAATCTTGGAAAAACTCCTTTAGTTAAATCCATAGTTTTAAAAACAAAAATAATTGATATTGCTGCACAAAGTTGAATTTGCTAGACCAGTTAAATACAATTAGAATTTCGTTCACAAAAAGTTTTAATTTAATATCTCATAAACTACAACTACAAAGTCTATTAAAAATCTTTTATAAAAAAAATATAGACAGTTATGAACCTTTTCAAGTTGAGTTGTCAATAGCTTTCAAAATGAGCACAATTTTTAAAATTGTCACTAAAATATCTGAGTATTAAAGAAGAATTTAATTAATTTCTTTTTAATCATTTAATGTACTTTTCATTTTCTAATTGTATTGCAAAATATTTAAATATTACTGAAGAATAATTACAAAAATCTATAGTTAAAAAATGTGTAACGATATATTTATTGTCCTGGATTTTACAAAGTAAAATCGGTTTGTCCTTTTCTTTATTTTGTAATATTTTTCCTATCTTGGAGAATTTAAATCTCTGTTGAATAAAATGAGACAAGTAAAAACAATAACGATAATTTATCATTACTTTTAAATCTTTTGATAAACTTTTAAACAGGAAGTCAATGAATAGGATTTAGCTCTTTGATGTCTCCCTTCCCTTTAGTTAAAAATTTTAAATTTTCTTGGACTAGATCCAAATTCTTTCGAAAATTAGCGGACTCGCTTATTTAGAATTGCACTTATCTGTGATAAAAAGTTAGATTTGCACCGCTTCTTTAAGGATTCGAATATTTCAGAATGAAAAACAAAGGAAAAGTAATTCTTGAGAAATAATAGCTTTAAATAAAAGTATCTTTAATATCTACCGTTATTTACAATGAGAATTTAATGAGCGCGTTTTTGTGGTTCGTTTGTTTTTAATCACAGTAATACTGTACGCAGTAATTTCACAGTGTATCTCTCATCTTATTCATCTTTTATAAAAGATAAAAAGTGCACATACACTTATCACAAGATCTTTGGTAATATAAGACCTACAGACTTTAAATTTTGTAGGCATGTTACTTTTGTTGAGGAGAAACTCGCTAAGAAGGGGTTTTGCACAAATCGACTCTCAAGAAGGATTACGGGATCATTTTAGATTATAAAGCCCCATTTTTGAAGTATAGAACTTCATGACTCAAAATTTGATATGCATGTTTTTCTAATGAGTAGTAATCCGCTAAGAATGGATTTTACAGAAATCAATGCCATAGGAAGTTATGGGTGCGTTACAGATTACAAAAAAAAAGTTTTTAAAATATTAGACCCATGGACTTGAAATTTAGCAAGCAGGTTTTTTGCAGGGTCTGCTTAAGCTTAGTAAGCTGCTTTAGTAAGAAGGGGTCTGCTTACTAAGTTTGCAGGCAACAAATTTAGTAAGCAGACCCATTAAAAATGGATTACACCACACTCTCTAAACTTTTCCAGTAATGCTTGTCCCCAAATTGGCGATATGTGGACCTCTTATTCTTAAACCACGATCAAAGTTGATACTTGAGTTGATGTTTCCGTTTTTCCACACCTTATCATGGTCATTACCTTGATCATTAATTCTAACTAACGATCACGAGCATCCATGTTTTACATATCAGAGAAATCGGGAACCAAAGCCATGCTTCAAATGGCACAGCACCATTTAAGAATTTCGAAATATGAAAAACCCTACTTGTGACGGCTCTATTCGCGATCTGATTAACAGTACTCTTGGGGAACTTTTGATCCTTCAAAATTATTTTGTTAGAAGGCTTCCTCTGAAGAAGAAAACGTGAGCATGCAAATTAAGACTACTGTATAAAGTCTAGGCTTTCAGATTAGAAAGAGAGAGGTAGGGTAGACTGCTAGCGGAGCAGTGATTAATCAAATTTACTGTGAGGCGCGGATAATTAGTAATTGATAATTGTATTGTTTAAGGTGATGATCTGTCACTTGAGATTGATTCTAGATTAGGTAGCTAAAAAGGCAGAGCTATTGAAGTGAGATAATTGTTCGATTTAATTAAAGTTGGAACTGATTTCTATGCGATCTTCTAAACTAATCCTCTTTGGAAATCTTTGGGCCATCAATTCGCGTTATTCACAACCAACCCTTCGGAAGAAGAGAGCTGTGATATGTAAATTAGCTTACCTATAAAGAGGAGAGGTTTTTCTAGCTTGAGAGAGAGAAGGAGCGAAGATGAACTCCAGACTGGCGAGATTGATACTAAAGGTATAATATTAGAACTATAGAGCTTTGATTATTTTTAGAAGGAAACCTTAAAATGACGATTGTTTACTAAGATTAAATTAAGATTAGATTGGGTCGAATAATAGGTTAGATCGCTAATTAAGAGAAGAATCAGTTTTGGTAGTCGCCCGGACGCTCACGTGAAACGGTCGTTGATCCAATTTCATTGAGACATTCTCTAACTATTATTAGTTGAAATTGTGTCTGTTCTTAGTACTGAAATAAATAGATTAGATTTGAATAATGTCGAGTGTTTCTTCCCGTCCCCCCACACATCTAGATGCTCGCAACAGAGACGCGGGCCTCTTGCAAAGTCTTCGCATATCTCGTGTACCTAGTTAATTGTCTTCATATTCATTAATTGGAAGCATCGCATAACTTTGGCAGATCGAACTTGTATTGTGGTTTGTGCTGTAAATAAATTAAGTGATTTTGAATATGGCAAGTCTTCCTTATCTTTTTCCCTTCCTTTTCTTCCTTCCCTTCTTTCTAATTGCAACTTTAGGCGCGGAGTGAGTGAGTGAATATTAACGTCGCACTACACGACCAAATATCGTTCCATCGCCAAATATATGCTACTTCCTGATTCGTCTTGGGGATTCAAGATAAATTTCAAGCTCTTCACATAAACTTTTAGCATATATTACAGAATCATCCACGAATTGCTCTCGTTTTGCTTCTAATATGGTCTTGTGAAGCACATATTTTTTGAGCGCATTAATGAATATTTAGACCCTCTGTTTGCAAATAATTTTGAGCATCACAGCACCAGTAGCTTAAATAACAAAAGCGAATGCGATTGAATAGCGACTAATAAACTTCCTGTCATATGTGCGTGAATTAAAACTTTCGCTCGTTTCCGTCAGTCTCGTCACGCGGGCGCGATTTGGAGTCATTTTTTTAAATTTAAATATTGTAGTGCTTGCCGCCGCCGCTTTTCGTATGCCGCCCGGGGCCATGGCCCCCTCAGAACCCCCTCCCGCTACGCCACTGCAATGGTATTTTACAAGGCATACCCAGGGGTTCCACGAGTCACAGTAAAAAAAATCGAAAAGGAACTTATAAAATGCAAAATTATTATTTCTATGAAGTTTATATAATTACAAGTATCTAAAAACCCAATCCTATTCATTACACCTGAAAATTTTATAAATAATAAATTTTATTTTTCAACACTTTTCAAACTTTTGTAATTATATAATAAAAGAATATTAAAAGCTTTGATCTTTATATATATACTTCCTACTAAAATGTGAATATTCTATTGTACACTATCTCGGGTTCCACAAGATAATTGTATACTTCTTAATTAACACAGTGTCTTGCATAACTAAATAATTTTCCATTGGAAAATTACCATTTTGCAATTGGGGGAAAAACACCTTTAATGAAGGAGAGGAGAAACAACTTATCAACAGATTGAATGTTAAAATCTAAGTTTAAGCAAGAACAGCTCCTAAATTTTACATTCTAAATTCATGGAAAACACACAGTATTTCTCACACATTTTAATGCCATTCAGAACATTGCGTTTAAGTGAAACATATTTCTCAATGTGTGGCTACAAAAAGAAACAAAAATAAATCAAATTGATTGATTGATTGAATATTAACGTCGCACTGTTTTAGCTACACGAGGGCTTTTGGCGACGGACCACGTAATTTTGAACCATGGTCAAGTGACGTGGACGACACCTGAGCTGGCACCCCCTCTCCTAACTACCACACCACATCAACAGGAGGACGTTTCAGCTCTCGACAGATTTAACGTGCATCGCTGCCCTACACGGCGGGTCTTTAGTGGTACTGGGCAAGAACTCGCGACAAAGCCAGCCACGGTCCGATACCTATACCACTCGGCTACCGCGGCCCCTTTAGGCCCTTTACTACTAGAGCCTTGAGTGCTGGTTGAATTTTAGTACCCTATTTACTCGAATCTAAGCTTTACCATTTTACCAGTGTTAATGCTACTGAAAATCGGCGGCAAAACATTTGTTGGATAAGGAAAATGAAGTTCTAATCCCATTCGAAAGGAAGAATGCAACCGTTCATTCTGGCCACTTGCATCGATTCGTTGTCAGCTTGCATTTAGGAACTTTTTTTGTATACGCTTTCTTTTTAATCACCTAAAAATCAAAGTTATCAGTGATAGCGCATCAACACTAGTTCACTATGACTTAAATACACTGATCAACAATGTAAAAATTAAGCAGATAGCCGTGAAATTGCAGAAATGGAGGTCTGGAGATTAGAACAGTGAACACGTAAGTCAGTAGAAACGTCATGCGTATGCAAATATCAGGAACGAAACGTCAGAAGCGACGTGAACGTACGCAAAACGCGTAATGCCGGCGCGTGCTGTTCAACAGTAAAATACAATGAAGGACGCAGACGCAATTCAACATATTCGTTGCAAGTGCCAGTGAGTCAGTTCGTAAAATATGGCTAGAAGAAATCACCTGGACGACTTCACACGTAGAAGAATGATCGGAAAGCTAGAGGAGGGGCATACTGTCACCAGTGTAGCTGCAGAGTTCGGAATCAACAAAAGTGTCATTTCACGCGCTTGGAAAGTGTTCCAAACCGCAGGTACAGCTGTTAGAAAGGTTGGTGGTGGCCGCCCGAGGACGACAACTGCAGGGGATGACCGATATATCATCCTGCACGCGAAAAGAGGCTGACGGTAGTCAGCAAACGTCATTGCTCAGCAACTCCCTACAGCAACGGGGCGACAAGTGTCGCGGTTTACTGTGGGCAGACGCTTTCACAAAGGGGGCCTATTCGCCCGCCGTCCTGAACGCTGCCTCCCGTTGAAAATTGACCACCGACGCCATCGTTTACAGTGGTGCAGAGAGCACAAAAACTGGACAACTGTCAATGGAGTCGTGTCCTCTTTACGGATGAGTGTCGGTTCAGTACCAGAAGCGATTCTTAACGCGTTTTGATTTGGAGAAAGATCGGGACACGGTTTTATACCAATAACATCAAGGAAAGACACCATTACGGTGGTCCTGGAGTTCTTGTCTGGGGAGGCATTGTGCTGAACGGGCGAACTGAACTCCACATTTTCGATAGAGGGTCTGTAATCGGGGATCGCTATTTTGAGGAGGTACTTCTTCCCCATGTGCGTCTGTTCCGAGGCGCCAATGACCCAGACTTCTTCATTTTTATGGATAACAATGCCCGGCCACATTGGACTCTTGCTGTTGAGGAGCTGCTGGAAAGTGAATATATCACTCGAATGGATTTGCCAGCGTACTCCCCAGATTTAAATTCCATAGAACATGCGTGGCATGCTTTGGGGAGAGGTATTGCAGCACGCTTACATCATCCGCTTACATCTTCAACAACTCAAACAGATGCTGATTGAAGAATGGGCACTTCTACCGCAAGAAATGTTGCACCAGCTGGTTCTGAGTATGCGGAGACGGTGCGAAGCAACCATTGCAGTGAGGGGAGGGCATATACCATATTGAGGAACATCTGCTTGTTGTTCTTCCTGTTGGATAGACCATCATGAGTCACGATACTATGCGTTCAATAAAGCTTGTTTTTGTTTGATTCCATACCGTATGCATTGTATTCCTTTTTCAGCACCGATGCTTTCGTCATCCTTTACGTACATAATACTCTCCCTCATTTCTGAATTTCATGTCTCTCAGATGATTTTTCGTGAAGTTATGGCAATAAACCCACCTGTTGCTTAAGTTTTGCACACCAGTGTATGAAAAAGGAGCCAAAGCCAACCAATTTTATATGCAGAAAGAAACGGAAATAGAGTAGCGGCCACTGAAAATTTGACAAGGATGAAACAAATATCGTAAAAAATGCGTATAAAATATCATTTTTGCTTGTAAATGTTCAACAGCCTTTAATATTTTTTTTACTGTCTTCCATGTTGTTGTTTTTTCCATAAGTTGTCAGAGTCTGAGACAGGTTGGACTTCTACACGATAGATAGCGCCACCACCTATCTCCACCTCCACAACTTGGGCAACTGAAAGGGAGGGAAACATTCTCTAGATTCCTGCATCCGTGATTTCTGCTGTGAACGGCCACAAGACTTTCGGACCCACTGATATAACGAGAACGTACTCCGTGTATACTCGGAAGGTATTTGGTGGCATCGGACATCGAGCCCAGGCCCTCCTGTCTGGAATCCGATGTTCTAACCATTAGACTACCCACGGCCCTACATTCTTCTATAACATTCTTTTTAAAAAATGTTGCATAATAAATGTATTGAATGGCATAGAAGACGACACCGTGTGGAAAAATGGCGAAGCCTGTTGTAACAGTGGGAGTGACGAATCATTTTCGAAATATGATACTGACGGTTAGAGTAACTATAGCAAGGGTGGCGAATTTTTTTGGATCAAGGTGCCAATTTTTCTTTAAGAAATTTGAAGGAGGTATAGACGTGCCGTCAAATAATTTTGACTAGTGATTATTGAGAAAATAATAAAACTAAATACTAACAATTTAAAATTCTTTAATTAGAACGAAAAAAATACATTTTGCACAGTTTCGTTGTAAATTTTTTATTTATACGAGTAATTGAAATTAAAGTAACATTATTGTGAATTCTGTTGTGATAGATTAGATGACAACTTGTTTTAGGATAGTTAGATGTTACTTTTACCAGAATGCAAGCTGAATTGGAGCCATCTTCCAAACGGTTTCTAAGTGAGTTTTTAATGTTATTTTTTCATCTCTGAAATTAATGACTCTTAGGCATAAGTAGATGAAAATGTAGTTAAAATAGCATGCGCCAGTTTTCTCAAACAGTTAGATGTATCTGGAATCGAATTCCATGTTTCCAAAATTTCATTGCAAGCATTTTTACTTATATTCCTTCTTAATCTTTACGTTTTAATCAATTCCAACTTTCTCCTCTTTCAACAAATTTTTGAATCAAGACTGGACTGGAAATCAATCAGAGTTGCACTTCAATTTTTTCAATTTACAACCAACAGAATTGGGACAAATCCAGTTTATTAAATGAAGTCACATCAAGGTACATAAAAAACTTGAGCGTTTCCGATAATTCTTCGAACTGAGAAAATCTCGCTGAAAACTGCGACCGATCACTCACGTTTCACGTTATACTTCATATTGAACTGAGTTATTTTGAATTAAAATGCAAACCGCTTTCATCGATGGCGTGCCCAAAATATTGTGTCGCGTGCCACTGGTTCTCCATCCTTGAACTATAGGCTCATATAAATATTTGAAAGCTTTTAGTGCTGGTAAAATAAATTAATGAATATCTTCTTATTTCTTATTAATTTTTGTTTAACTTTCATGAGTATTGGATATCGATGAAGCCTTATACACAATTTTTTTTCTCGAAAACGAATAGAGAATAAGGAGTGTGGCTTGCAATCGATGACAAATATTGTTTCACAAAAACGTCTTGAGAATCGGGGGTGCGGCTTAGAATCGAGTAAATACGGTCTATCCACTGCTCTGTATTTCGGTGTTCAATCTTGTCAAAACCCAAAACTTGATCCGACCGCGAACCTTTCGACCTTAAGCGTCAAATAGACGAGGAACTCTAATAATGTTTTACCTATGGATGAATCACGGGGAAAGACGATACATCAATTGATGTTCCATTCTAGCAAATCCCCCCCCCTCTATACACACTTCGTGAAACTTAGTAAGACTCGATGAAGACTTAATCACATCCTGCGACACGAATCTTAAGCTTGCAACTCTCACAACTGAACCGAGGGATCTTGTCATTCATATCGGATCGCAACGACTCGGAAGTTGAGGCAATCAGCTTAACGGTGAATGATGTTCGAAATTTAATTCCTCCAAAGACCGTCTCACTAAATAATAGAGGGTACCCGCAAGTTTAAATTAATCAGTTTCGAATTCCTGCTGGAAGCTTGATGAAGGATAATATAGATCAATCACACGATACGAGATGTGTTATGACACTGCGAGTGGCAAGTTGCATACGATTTCGTAAAGCCTTCTCAGTAAGCAATGAATAACTTAACGATTCCAACAAAGGCTTTTCTCATTCCATTGTTAACCCTACACAGTCCTTTCGGACACCGAATTGGTAATTTCTGTCCGTCTAAGAAACACAGAATACCTTAAATACGTATGCAACTACAGCAGCAAGCCTATTTGTGGAGAGCATATTTTACCATCTACAAAGACTGAAAACGCTAATTTTTTTTAGATAGACTTGATAACGACAAGCAATGTTCAAGAAACGAGAACACACAAACTGGCACACCTTCTCCGAAATTCCAAACCCCGCCAGCGGGAAGATTTTGAGCCTCTTCGGATTTAACGAACATCAGCCAACCATAATGGGGGGACTTCAGTGACACTTGGGCTCGAACGCATGATACGCCGGTCACAAATGCTTGACCATGACCCCTAAGCTACCACGGCAGCTTTGCTGTTTACTAGAAATTATGAACTTGAGATTCCTATACAGTTCCAAACTTCATTTTCTCTTGTACCCCTACCCTCCACTTTTTTCAAGCATATGTTTCAATGCATGTTGCAATTCAGTGAAAGCAATGAACTTTTCGAATCATTTATACAAACACTTCGGAAGGTTCGAAATTTATACAATCATTTCTTCAAAAACAGCATTTCTCCAATGCACTAAATTCATGACGGTCACGTGATACAGACAATCACGTGTTCTCCATTGAATTCAAAACTGACATTAAGCTTGTACTTGTTAGTCGATTCAATAAATGGACTACATTTTGCTTAGATATATGCGTTATTTATCGACAAATGTGTACTCTTTAAAATAAAAGTTTCTACAAAAAGTAAACGTTGGCAATGGCAAAACGCATGAACTGATTGACTGGAAACACTTGATGAAAAAACGAAAATTAGATGCCTCGGGTGCCAGCGAAATGAATCTCTTATACCCAGAAACAAGGAAAAAAGGATGAATGGAAATGACAATATCAGAAAATCTCCCCCCTCCAGGGGGGAGGCCAGTGGAAGAAGCCAAACGAGAACGAAACCGGAGTGACGTTACGAGGGTGAGAGTGGAAGAGCGCAGGAAGGGGGCGAAAAGCCAAAAAAGGCGTTCGAGGAGCACCAAAACGCAGTAGGAAGAAAGAATTGCCTTTTTATTTATTTTCTTTTTTTATGCAGCGAGAATAAAAAGAATGGAGTCTGCAAGTAGGAACTTACAAACGTAACAGCAGGATGAAGATGCAGGAGCCAGCTTTTACACTGATCCCAATTTTGACAAGTGGCAAAGGCATTTGAGTGTTGTAAAATGTGGCAATTAAGTATTTACGTTGTGTTTACGGCGGTTTCAAGGGCAGAAAGACGTGATTGCAGTTGTCATGTGGCTAGGACGTCAAATGAACTTATGAATTGAATGGCTGGAATCTCATGAGAGTAGCCATCATGTGACTATGACGTCATATGAATTTAACCCATTAACAGTCAAGCATTTTCCTCCGGCAAAAAGTATTCACAAAAGAGCATTAAAAAATAAAGTCATAAGTTCCGAAGTTTTAAAATTAATTAATAATGAAGAAATACATTATTAGTACCAACTAAATTTTGATAAAAATAAAAAATATTCTTTTAACTTTGTATGATGGAATGCTTGATGAAGAAACAAATTTTAGCTCACCTTCCACGCTCTTCAACTCAAGAATTGAAAAAAGATTAAACAAAATGAGGAATTTAATTTTTCATTCCGCATAGAAAGAAAATAACGAAAACGAACAGTTTAATTACTTTTTTTACACAAGGTTACTTTTTTTTCAATCATTGGAATTATTTAACAAAAAATCATTTAACAGAGAATAAATGCACTTCTAACATTGTCTTCATAGAGATTGTTCAAATTTATTTCAAAAACTCTTTCTCCCGACAGAAAAAAAAATACACCAAAATGAAGAAAAAATAAAAATATTCCAAGAAAAATCAAATTTTGCAACAAACTTTTCCCTACATTACATAAAGAACAAACTTTTCCCTTAAATACGGCGAAATACTTTGCAGTAAATACTGAAAACTTTTTTTAAAAAAAAGAAAAGAAAAAGTCTCAAAAATTTAAAAGAAAAATCAAGCCTTTTCTCTTTTTAAAGTAATTTTAGATATTCAAGACAAAAAAAAAAAGAAAGAAAACTTTTCCAGGTAAGTGAAAAGAAGAGAAAGGAAAATCCCAACAAACATTCTTTTCCATCATGGCATCCAGTGTCTTCAAAAAGTAAAATGTTGAAGTAAAAATAGTAGATTCGAGCTTTGGGCAAAGAAAAAAAAAAGAAAACAACCTGTAAGTCAACAGGCTACGAACGAAACACTCGGTACTAAAGTTGCAAGACACTGAAAATGAGTCCAACTTGAATTACTTAGAATGAGTTTTTTTTAATTTTATTTTGGTAGCATTTGCCAAATGCAAACTCTGCAGGGAAAATAAGTTGCAGGATGTTTGCATCAATGTTGATAGTCTTCGGACTGAACGTTTGCCGATATTCGTTATTAAAAAGAAAAAATGAGCGAATGAATGGAAAAAAGAAAAGTAAATAAAAGAAAAGAATAATCGACAACCTTTCAGAAAATGCTAATTAGTTTCAATTTTTAAATATTTTACCTCTTTTTAATTAATAAAATCTTATTAAATGGAAGAAAAAAAATGATTAAGCTTTTTTTAAATTTTTTTAAGGTGAAGCACTACAATCAAAAGCGTGATTTTGGAAAAATGTATGAATTGTTATATTATTGTTAATATTTTTGGGGTCACAGTTGAATTGGAATTTACGTATAGAATTGCTTTAAGAATACTATTCACAAGAAAACAATTATTTAAATGTAATATTTCGGCAAAAAATGAAATAATGACATTTTCAAAACACATTTCTTTATAAATAATAGTTAAAAGAACTTTGAAAACACGCCTTTTCGAACTAAGAAATTTGTGACAGGCTCACGCGTTTTTCCATTAACATGTCCTTTAGGGTTCTTTGGGGCCAGAATGAATGGCAACTCTTTTCCAACCAAACCAAGAAGTAAAGCATGAAGGAAAGATGCAAATTAGAAAGCTTTTAAATAACAGAAGTTTAGAGTAAGCTGTGTGGCAACTGGGGAATGTTATGATCTTCCGTATTTCAAGTGTAAAGGGGTTTTGAGAAGTTAAGTGACAGCCAAAAGAAGTTACCCGTGACAGAGAGCCCTTAGGTCAAGGTGCATACCATTGCACGCCAGTGAACCACAACTTCAACAAGGATCTAATAGATTGATACTTCGTTCGACATTAAAGGTAGATTTGATTTGATTTAATATTAACGTCGCACTGTTCAGCTACACGAGGGCTTTTGGCGACGGACCACGTAATTTTGAACCATGGTCAAGTGACGTGGACGACATCTGAGCTGACACCCCCTCTCCTAACTACCACACCACACCAACGGGAGGACGTTTCAGCTCTCGACAGATTTAACGTGCATCGCTGCCCTACACGGCGGGTCTTTAGTGGTACTGGGATCGAACTCGTGACCAGGCAAGCCACGATCCGATACCTATACCACTCGGCTACCGCGGCCACACATTAAAGGTAGGAGTGACTATCTAAATATTCGGATCTGTGATCACATTGAAATTAAGCTTAGGCGAGTTAGTTATTGATAGTGTGGTCCTAGTTACGTTATTTCGGTATAATATATTGTGTGTTTAGCCACCGCAGATTCTCTCCCATGTCATATCATTATCTAATCTGTTAAATGTTTAAGTTAAGATCTTAATTAAGATCATGGCAGCTTCTAGTTCTTTGTTTATTCCTACACCTCTAGCTCACGCTGATAATCTAGGAGAAGGGCACCCACCCGAGGGGGTGCCCTTACAAATTGCTGACGCTTCCTCCCCTTTTTCACATAATGAACATTTTTTTTATTTGTATTAACCACGAGCGTTTTCGCTTTAGGATTGCAACTTAATCTTTTAGTCACCAAATCAAGAATTATTCGCCAAATCTGGAATTGGGAAATAATTAATCCTGATGATTCTGACCAGGACAATGGATCAAAATAATTAAATAATTGTATTATCATCTATCCTTGACAAGTTTGCACAATTTCGAATTAATCTGACCTTTTAAAAAGGATAAAAATAGAGTTCAAATGATCCGTTACATACAGGTAAATTAAAAAAGGCGTGTTAAAATGCTTCCGTTGTAATATTTTGCATATATACAGATAGGGCGATCAATTCAATGGACGAGAGTTATTTTAACGCCACACTAAAGGCAACCCGAGGGCTATTGGTAATAATCCTCCTAATTTTGAACCATGGTCAAATGACGAGGACGACATCTGAACTGGCACCAACACCCACTCCTAGTTTGAACCTCACACCCACAGAAGGACGTTTGAGTCTTGACATATTTAACACGAATTGGCCTCCTTCGGTGTTCAGCTGCCCAAGGCTCGAATTTATGACACGCTAGCCACGAGTTCGCGATCTTGACCACTAAGCTACAGCGGCTACTACGATCCCCATTGTAATAAACACAATATATATAACCGGGGTTTTGTTAAATTCTCTCTACTCTGATATATTAATATGAATTTCTGAAGTATATATTTCAGAAATCCTAGATCAGGTTCCGTATAGGAGTATGAGCTATACGTGGACAAAATATTATTACACGTGCATTTTTCATAAAAGAAGAATGTTTTGAAAATATGCCCGTTTTTTACATTATTTTTTGTCAGAAAAAAATAACATTTAATGTATCCGACTATTTACGACAACTTTTTTTTAAAAAAAATGAAGATATGGAGATTTTTTGGTGGTTTTTAGATTTATTTTTAGTACATTTTAAGAAACAAAAGGCTAAAATTAAGAAGAGAAAAATAAATTATTACTACTAAATTGGGAAAAAGGGGGTAAAAATTGACAAAAAAATTACATCGACGGGGAACGGCTCTGAACAAACAGTAAATGAAAATATTCTCAATTTTTCAATTTTGGTATATTAGTATGCTATTCCTTATTGAAATTACTTTCAGAATAAGAGATATTTTAATTTTTACAAAAACTAGAGCACTTTATCTTAGTTATTATATGAAAGTGCTTAAAAAAACAGTGATTGTACTGACACATAAGGAACTGTAAATTTTGTAATAAAACAGTGATTGATAAATCTGAAGGTTAAAACACTTATACTGTTATTCGAAATGTACACAAAAAATTTCAGCAAATTAATTTAAAAACTTTTTGAGCAATCGCTGTTCCCGTTTGAACTTTTCGAAAAAAACACACTTTGAGTAAAACGCATTTTAAAGTTCGGCATGTTATGTAAACTTATGGCATCTGCTTTTACTAAAACACTTGTAGTTTTTGTTCTACTGAATAGAAAATAAAAATCTTGGAATGTTTATAAAGCCGAATAAGATAGCCTATAAAATAAAATCATAAAAAAAAATTGTCATTTTTTTTTAAAAAAAAATCATGATTTTAGAGTAGTCGGATACCTTAAATAATTTTCCCTTGTAATATTCTTAAAACAACTATATATATATAATCTAATTCAAGTAGCACAAAATATCAAAAACGTATTCGTCCACATATTATAGATAAAAATTCCCGTACTTGAACTATTAGACCTATAGACTTAAAAATTCGAAAAGCATATTTCTTTTGTTGAGTAAAAAGCCACGGAAGCATATCGGTCCAATAGACATTCCAAAAGTATCTTCAATGTTATCTTTCTCCAAGATAATGGGGGATCACACTGATGTAGTATAAAAAAATTTAATTTCACAGTACACAATACTCTTCCCTATAGTCCAGACTTAGCCCCTTTGGGCTATCATTTATTCAAAACCCTCAAAGATGCTTTGGGAGAAGAAAAATTTTATTTCAATGAAATTGTACTATATAGGTTTCGTACAGCGAGAGGCTTTCGAATTTTTTTTTTTTTTTATCCTATAGGAATAAAAATCAAGAAAATACTTTTGGGGGTGGATTCTAAAAGCAGTCGCATTGAAAACAACATTTAGAGAAATTGTGGTAACTTAACAGAAAAATGTTTTAGAAAAAGTTTCCTTTACTTTTCATTCGTCATTAAATTAATCTGCAAAATAATTCCTTTGAAAAAATTCACTCATTTGCATGCATATTGACGACAAGCATATGAACAGTTTGCAGAATATGTTGCCATTCAATTCTTTTTAATGAAACATCAAATAACACAACATTTAATTTCATGTTTTAGTTATTTGTATATGATTAGACATTGGCATAAAATCGTTTCAAGAGTCGCATTTCATTTTCTTGCGATTTTATTTTGCAATTACTTTTATATTGCATTTCTTCGTATCTTATAATTTAGTGATTAATCTTAAATTGTCAATGGAAATAAGAAAGGATTTTAAACCATTCATCGTTCGTAAAATAATGACTTCTATTTCCCTGTCCTTCATTTACTATACTTGATACATTTAAAAAAAGAGGAGCTTCAATACTAATTAATACGGAAAACTTTTTTTGAACTTTTCAACATCAACATCAGATGCAATTTATCAAAACTTTTAACTAATTTTAATAGACTACATGTTTTTTTTAAAGCAAGAGGTCAATCAAAGGGAATTATCTTCCAGTTGAAGTTTGCTTCCGCTCCCCCTTTCCGACCCTTTAAAAAGGACGCGAAATTGAAAATTTCCTTGGACAAAATCCAAAATCTTTCGATAATTAGCGGAAGAATTTGTTCAGGATTTCACCATTTTGAGATGAGAAGTTAATCTCACCGTTGCTTCTCAAAGAACCGGAAATATTTTTTAAATTGAAAAGGGAAAAGAGATTGATGAATAGAGAACCCGGAATTTACATTTAAGGGACTTTTAACAAGAATTGTGATTTATATATTTCAATAACAAGTTTTTTTCCCCCTGCATGTTGAAGATTTTGTTCCTGAATATTACATTTGATTACAGAATGAACGAATAAATAGCAAACTTGATTTAAAAAAAGTTCTTAGAATAAATTAAGAGTTACAGTAGAACGTCGTTTATCCGAATCCATTGGGACCGAACACCGTTCCGATAACCGAATGTGATCCATACAGTATATGAAATCGCACACTATACGAATATTGAAAATCATCACACGCGGGAAACGTGCTTGAAGAAAAGCAAAATAGGTGCAAAATGTCGCAATTTTACTTTTATTGCGGAAAATAATCACTTATTTTTCGCTGTACCATTGTACACCTTCGTTTTTTTTCTGCAAGGTATCTGAAAAAACTCGTTCGGATATTTGACGCTCTGGATAATTAACGTTCGGATAAACGACGTTCTACTGTATAAAAAATAATTAAGAGAAATTTGTCCTGGAGAGTTAAGGTATCCGACTACGTTCGGAACAGTGATTTTGCAAAAGCGAATAAATGGATAATATTTATTATATTTAGTGTCACTTAGATTAGAAAATGTATATAAAATTGTTTTAAGAATAGTATTACAATAAAAAATTATTTAAGTACAATATTTTGACAAAAAATTAACATAGAATGACCCATTTTCAAAATATTCTCTTTTTGTGAAAAATACTTCTGTTAGAAGAATATTTTGCCTGTCTATAGCTCAGACCTCTGTACAGAGGCTCAACTAGAATTTTTGAAAAATGTAACTTAGAAGAGGGTTTATCCATGTTTTACTACAACAGAGGGGAGAAATTTTAAGAAAAAAAAACGCCGTTAATTATTTCAAATGGTTGTAACTCTGAAAATAATGTGAATTTTTCAAAAATCATAATTGAGCCTCTGTACAGAGGTCTGAGCTATATACAAGAAAAATATTTTTCTAATAGAAGCATTTTTCACAAAAGGAGAACATTTCGAAAAAAGGTTATTCTAAGTTCACTTTTTGCCGAAATATTGTATTTAAATAAATTTTTTTTGTCAAAATGTCTTTAAAACAATTTCATACATGTATTCTAATCTAAGTGATACTAAATATCATGAAAAATTATCCATTTATGCGCCTTTTTAAAATCACGGTTCCGAACGTAGTCGGATACTTTAAGAACCTCTGACATAAAAACTCAATTTCAAGGGGGAGGGATATATCGATGAATGTGAAAAACATATATTTTCTTCAACACAGTTAGCCTGAAGAAAGAAACATAAGCCTGTAAAACATGCAGAATAAATCAAGCCTTCCCTTTTTCCGTACTCACTCGACACTCTTCTACAAGCATTTCTCTCTCTCTCTCTCTCTGATGTTTACCCTTTGTAGTTTGCTTGATACAAGCGAAGGAATTGCCCCCTCTTCAAAAACAGGATTTCGAAGTGAAAGGGGTGGGGGAGGTAGTGTTTTGATGTATACAAAAAAAAGAATCCGTAGCCAGCAGGGTATTTTTTTTTTCGTTCAAAATTTCCTCTAGTAAATATGTCTTCACTGTCGATGTAGGTTAGATTGAGTTTGACTCTTTTTCTGATGGAAAATGAGATATTTTTGGATATCGAAGATCTAGGGACGGGGAAAAGAGGATTGAGTAATATCCGCGTCGAACATATGCATGCGAATTTCGAGGCGAAAAGTTCAACTTCGTTTTGTGAAAGATCCTTTCATCCAAGATCAGCAAATTGCAGAATAAGAAGGATCCTATACAAATTGAATACGATTTTTAGTGAATGCACATGTATACATCTCAGATAAGAACATGCAGAAAATTTGAAGTATGCAATCATATGATTGATATGAAAAAGTAGAGGATGCATAAATAGAATTATATACTCCTAAATAATTTTTATTATTCTTTCCGCTCTATTCATGAGAGGTCTACATGATAAATAACGATATTAATTTATCAAATTGAAAATGTTAGGTTTAAATGAAATTGAAATAGCAATGAGTGGCCAGTAACAGCTCGCGTGGCCTGCATAAAACACAGAATAGTTATTAAAAGGAACATGCAAAAACATTCACTAATTATTTGCATGAAACTAAGGGGACTGAAATATTTTTCGTGTTAAAGCATAAAGCAAAAAAACAAACAAACATATATTTAACTAAATTAGTACATTTTATTTACATAGATATGAGTACAGTGGTGGCCAAAATTGTGGGCACTTCTTTAAATTGTTGTTTTTTTTAAGTGTGTATGCTTACAAAAAAATTTTACGTTGCACAAAATGCAAAGAATTTTACATCATTTTAAAGAAAATTTAAAAATGAATTTAATACAATAAAGGAAAATTTAAATATTTGCAACACAAAAAGAGTTATGCTGCAATAACTATCGATATATATTAGATACTGATAATAGTAGTGAGTTATCAGAGCTGAGTGAGGTTGCCTTTATTCTTCATTACAGCTTCACATCAATGTTTCATTGAGCTAAAAATAGTTTTAAACTCTTCCTTCGTTATTACATGACGCCAGAAAACAATTATATCCTCAGTTCCTTTTCATTTCATGGGTACCTCATTCAGAGAAGAGTTTTCAAACGGTGCCACAAGTTTTCGATAGGATTGAGGTCAGGACTGTTTCCTGGGCTCAATGATCTTAGCACGGTACCAGACTTTCAATTACTTTACTGTGAGGCAAGGAGCACAATCTTTATGAAAAATAAATGAAGCAATGTTGTAAATAGATCCCTGATGGAAGGTAGAAGCTTAGGTTCTGGCATGGTGTCGATGTATTTTATGACATTCAGTGTCCCATCGATGATATGAAGGCGACCGATACCATCTGCTGATATGTATGACGAAATGATAAAACTACATGTATGTGGGTACTTCACAATTGCTGGGATGCAATCAGGATGTAGCATTTCTGCTATTCTATATCTTACATATTTTAGGTTATCACTACCGAATAATGATATTTTAGTTTCGTCCCTCTATATAACTTGTGTCCAATAATCATTTGTCCAATTAATATGCTTTACTGTCCATTGTAGTCCCTTTTAGCGCTGCTGTAAATTGAGATACGGCTTTTTTCGTGGAATTCTACCTTTCAGTCATACATCTGCTAATTTACTCCGGAATATGTTTGAACGAACAGAAACACCAGCATCACTCAGATCACTTTTGATGGATGCCCATGAAATTCTTTTATTTCCGAAACGTAGTATTTTTGTTCTTCTGTCATCAACAGATTTGGTACACCTTTTTCGGCCTTTTCATGTTTATTATTATTATTATTATTATTATTAAATTTGTCTCCTGATATCTTAAACAAAACTTTCAGTCTCCAGATGCAGTCACTGAACTACCCACCTGTTATATAATTTTAACAAAGGAAATACCATCTTCTCGTCACACAAGTGTTCAATTTACTCCTTTATTTAATGCTTTGCTTTTTGACTAAATGTCATTGTTATCCTGGCCAGGAAACAAACAGTCCTGACCTAGATCCTATCGAAAATTTATGGCAACGTTTGTGTGTGTGTGTGTGTGTGTGTGAAAACTCTTCTCCGAATGAGGTACACATAAAATAAAAAAGAATTAAACGGGGATATAATTGTTTCTCCTGCCAACATGTAATGACGAAGGAATAGCTTAAAACTATTTTCAGCTCAATGAAACATATGAAATACTGTCAAGAGTTTAAAAGTGTGTTGTTGCTCATGCCACCTGTCTGACAGTTAGATCGAGGTCCACGAAATTCATCGTGACAATGGGCTAGATTTACGTCTGTCGTTGGCGCCTTAGCCTTGAGCACCATACAGGTGACAGTAGCTCGACTTCGCTAGGTGAAATTCCCGAAGAGACAATAGAACATTACGATAGATGGCGCCACCATATATCTCAACCTCCACAATTTAGGAATGGAACTGACGTGGAGGGAAATTTTCTCCAGTTCCCTGCACTCGTAATTCAGCCCACAAAATTTCGGACCCACTGATTTAACGAGCACGTACTCCGTGTGTACTCGAAGGGTATTTGGCGGTACGGGCATCGAACCCAGGCCTTCCGGTCCGGAGTCCGGTGCTCTAACCACTAGGCTACCCACGGTCACGATTTAAAAGTTTTCATTCAGCAAAAACTAAAGTAATTAATACAACAATAATCATTGAATTACTAATTATTTATTCGAAATTAATTAAATAATAAAGCTGGTGTTTTTTTTAAAAAGTATATTTGTAGTAGAATTTCAAACATTTCTTTAAAAAAATTAAACATTAATGTAGTATTTCAGAAATATCCTGCTTTATTCGTAACACCTTTTTTTCAGTTATTACTTACCTTTTTAAAATAACTTTGTTTTATTCCCAAAAAGCTTTTTTTTTTAATCAATAAAGAGGGCGTGGTCGAATTCCGTAATTTGTTTCAATTTAAGTTTTATCCAGTTTCTAATTTTTAGGCATACAAAAGTGATATATCAATTGAAAGATAATAATGCAAAGAATATAACTAAATAAAACTAAAAAAATGATATTTAGATCATTTTGTTTTGGTACGTCACGTCAGACGCCCGGCACTGGCTGGCACGGACGAGGGACGGGGAGGTAAAAGAGAGTGGTTAACAAGCAAAAACAGAGCTCTATAAATGCTGACTTGTTCATTTCATCATTTCTCTAAAACAGCTCGGAGATTTGATCAGACCACTTACTTACATCAGGAAATGACCCCAAAGAGACGTTATTTTAACATCTTGCGTGAAAGGGATTTCATGAAATCCCTAGTTTCATCATTTTCCTGCGACGTATATAATAATTCTTTCCTAATACAATTAGAGAGAAAATAGCTAATGTTTATCGATGCTAGTACATTTGGTTCAGAATATATTCCTTTATCCTTGCCAAACCATTCTAATGAAATATCATTTATCATATCATTATGGTTAAAATTCCAACACAACCAACAATATTTTAGTGACAAAGCACACACAAAAGACTCCTCCCCTATGAAAAAAAAAGAAAGAAATTTATGCAAGAATCCAATTTTCAATTTTTTCCCATCCTTTCGAATGTCTTTTTTACAATACGATGCCAAAAAGAAGGAGAGAAATCAGTGAAGCCTGCCCTGACGTCAGTTGGCCCTGTCAGGCATCGTCCGGCCCACGCGAGCCGGATAGACAGACATTTTTTCCGCTTCATATCCGACTTCTGTTATGGATATGCAAGGCTCCGTCGGGAGAAAGCGTTCCAAAGAATCGAAAGCGCAGAAAATCGAATTTTCCACGCTCCTTCAACGGTTTGGGAACACGTTTGGGGTGAGGTAAATGGTTTGTGAGTTTATATGTGCATAATTTAAGGTGTTTTGATCCCCCCACACCTTTTTCTTTATTGCTTGTTGGAGAAAGGGAAAAAATGTTTGAAAAATACTTTTGTTTGCCCAGAAAAAATTTCAAAAGAAAATTTATGTGCTTAAGAATGGAAAATAAAAGCAATCTAAGCTTATATGTCCATTTAGTGAAATGTATTCAATAATACAAAAATCCATTCTGTTTTTTATACAGTAATTTACTCCTTCTCAATTTCTTTAACGAATATTAAAAAAATATATTAATTGATGTAGAATAAAAGTTATTTTGCTGGCAAAGTAAACTTGAACCTGAAAAGAATAATAACAAGAAAATATTAAGATCAGTCTTTTTTTAAATTTAAGTTTAGATATACATTAGAAAGTCGTTTATCCGAAAATTTATTATCCGGAGCGTCAAATATCCAAACCAGTTTTTTTTTTTGGTCAACTACATGCATTGTATATGAAATGTTTTCGAACAGTGCACAATGCTCAACAGTATAGGTAAAATTGCGACATTTGGTAGCTATTTTGCTTTTTCTTCAAGCACGTTTCCGCATGAGATGATTTTCAATATTCGTATAGTGTCCGGTTTCACATACTGCATGGATTGCATTCGGTTATCCGCACAATTACATACCTGAACGGTGCCCGGTCGCAATTGATTCGGATAAACAACGTTCTACAGTATAAGAATATTTGCATTTATGATAAAATTTATTTCACGTTAAAATAAACAAGCCATGATATTACATGGATCAGTAATACTAATATTTCGTAAGAAAATATATTTACAAGATAAATATTTCCCCACTTAAAATTGAAACTTTCCAAAACCCTTCCAACTTATAATTCACTAAAAAACAAAGTGCGAAAGTTTCATAATTTTTACAAAAATAATTTTATGAGTAAGTAAAATTTATAGAATAGACTTTGAATAAAAGAAATTGGTTTAATAAAAACTTTTTTTTAATTTTAAAAGCAGCATAATATGTACTTTATAACATACATTAATGTTCTAACAATGCAGTTGTTTTCCTTTTTTTAGTACTTATTTATTTTTGTGGTCATATAAGTCACACAGGTCAAAAAAATCAAGGGAAAGATACATTTTATAATGAAGAACTACAATAATAATCTATTTTACAAAAAATAATAATTAATTTTGAAGAAATTGATCAAATAAAAAGAGCTAATCAAAAAAAAAGTACACAGAATTTTAATTATTAAAATATCATAATTTAAAATGCATTTTACTACGATAAAAGATACTTTATTTTAAAAGGAATTCATAAAACAAAATCTAATCTATTTTAAACTAATGAACTAGCTAAATTCTTGTTTAATAAATATAATGCAACCTTGAAATAAGAAAAGCATTCAGAAAAGTATACTTTAATGTGCACATGTTTGTTCGTTCAATTCCGAAATACAAGGTAATACCCAAATTGTTAATTTAATACAAAGTTAAAATAGATTGTTTTATTCGTTTAAGATACGTGTGTCTGCTGCATTTCGCTAGAATCGCAAAAAAATTAATCTCTACGCATAATTTCATGTGCGTGTCGGTATTTATTAAATTTAATCATTCGGAAATAAACATGTTTTCAAAAAAGAAATGAAATTAACCAAATTAACTTAATAAAAATTAGTAAAATAAAAATTTAATTAATAGTAATATAGAAACATAACTATAATTCCAATATTCGTAAACAACAATTACAAAAAAAGAACAGAATTTCATCCCAAAATATTCTTTAAAAAATTGTTTGCATTTTCCTCTCGTTGCCACTAAAATCGCTTTCCAAACATATTGATAGTAAAATGCAAAATATGCATATTTTAACTCTACTTCTTTATATTTTCTAACTTCACTTTAATCCCTTATATACTGACGGTACTTATAAGTACATCTCACTTCAAAACTACATAGAATATAACCATTTTTACGAATACTCTGACGATACTATAAGCAGGAATATTCTTTTAAGTCCCCTCTTCCAAGATATATGGCAGCACGGGTTCTATGATGAGTATTTTAGTGGGGAAGGCGAATAGTTTTGTAGCAGAAATTGCGTTTTCATCGGATTGCGAAGATTGTCCTTCTCGTTCCGAAAAAAAGTTAATGTCAAAAGGCAAGTGTCTTATGTTTTTGTATGTTAATGAAGACCTTAGAAAACGATTTGACTATTTATTTTACAGTTAAATATCTTTAATTAATTCATTAGCTCTAACTTATTAAATTTCCCAAAGTTGAGTATTTTGTTTATGTATATCCCTTAATTTTCAATGTAGTGATTCAAAAAAAAATATTGCATGAAAAAAACTGCAGTAAATCATAATGCGGTAGATAAAGAGTTAAAAACTTGTCTCGTAAAACATATTCCTTCCTGAAAATAAATTTACTTATAAGGAATCAATTACAAATGCTTGAGGCTGATTTTTTTGTCGGACGGCTCTTAATCCTTATTTCAGGTGTCAAGACTGAATATTAGTTATTAATTTGAAAAAAAAACTTAAAATTATTATTATAAACTATTCTATTTTTTGCCTGATTCTTTCGCCTTTCTTCAATCGACATCTTTTTAAAAATATAATAAATAAGTCGAACTTTCAAGACAATACAGAAAATAATTTATCAAAAATCTTCCGAAAACTTTTTCGATACCCTGCATGTTACCTTAAAAGCGGGAAGTCTAATCAATACATATTATATACCTCATAGCTCATGAGTTTGCTCTCAAGTTGATCCTTTTCAAAGAAACCGAGGTCGAAAAATGTCCCTAGACAATAATCAAAATCTTTCTGTAATTAGCAGAACATTTTATAATGGATTTTCGAATTCTTGTGATGGAAAGTTAAGCTCGCGACTCTTCAAGAATAGGGGATGTCTTTCCAAAGTGAAAAGAAAAAGTGATCGGTGTCATAAATGATTCGCTCATATTTTGAATAAAATGATAAGGCCATTTTTCATGTACTCAAATATTTGCAATCATTTCACACAGTTGTCTTTATATTCGACGCGGGAATATCTTTGTTTACCTACATGAATTTTATTTAAAGGTTAAATCGTGGATTTAGTAAAAAAATGACAAAAGAATCTACACACACACACATATTATATAATATATATAATATATATATATATGAATGTTTGTGCATATGAAATCCTTTCATTCCAACACCGTTCAACCGATCCCTATGAAAATTGGCCTGTATATGTATTTTTTTGTGTGTAGATGGTTTTTGTGCTATCCTCTTTGTTGCAGCACCCCACCAGGTGGCGCTACAGTATATCAACTTATGCACCGTTTAATCAATCACCAAGTTGCCAAGTTGGCTCTATCACCAACATCCAGCTTTGTTTCCACTGAATCGCCATTATAATGTAAGGAACGGCGTTGCTTGCGAAAATTACAATTTTAACATAAAACAAATACAGCAGAAAGTAATAATAACGCATCACACATCCAGCTATAAATAATTTACACTATTTTCATCGTTCATTACTCAAAATGTGTAACAATGTTCTGCTTTTGCAGAGCAGAAATCAGCTTAGGAAGGTGTTTTCAAAGATCGACCCACAAAAGAGTTAAGGCGGCGTTATAAATAAAAAAAAAGTTCCTTTTTCTCAGCTATTAGACTTTTAGTCCTAAAATTTAAATAGGGTTTTTTTGTTCAGCGCAGATATGCAAAAAAAAAAAAATATTTTTTTTTAATTTGAAATTCACATAAAATTAACTCATTAACAACTTTTTTATGCTTCAATCTGTACTGCTTAATTTTTCAATTCACCCATACGAAGAACGAGTATACTAGCTAGTGATTTATAAATTAATGTTGTTGCTCTTTTTTTTTAGGTTGCCAGCTGCCAGCCCAAATCGGTGGATTCTCATGATGCAAAAAATCGACAACGGCCATGTCATATGATTATACGGCATGAAAAAAATCCCTTGAGTGTCTGTTTGACTTGGATGCTCTCGGAAAAATTAAATCCTAGTACAGGTTCGCATCGGCGGAGCTCAGATGCCTCCCTCTAGGGAGGAAACGGGCCGTCAAAATTACTTGCGGTGATTGGTATCCGCCTATAGGGTACCGCACTAAAAAGAGGTGCCAGCTTCCGGGGAATGTACTAGGTCTGCAATGGTAAAACACCAAATCGCAACCCATTAGAATTTTTTTTAAAAAATTCAGTTTTGTAAAAATACCAATTTTTTCTTTCTTATTTACTAATACAAAAGTTACAACTC
This sequence comes from Trichonephila clavipes, assembly GCA_019973935.1. Taxonomy (NCBI): domain Eukaryota; kingdom Metazoa; phylum Arthropoda; class Arachnida; order Araneae; family Nephilidae; genus Trichonephila; species Trichonephila clavipes. The sequence continues at coordinate 702,832 of BMAU01019845.1, forward strand.
TAACCGTTTTTGTCATAATAACTTTAATTGACCGTACCAAGCAGCGGAAGCGTTCTCTAGCGACCACACTAGTACAGGGCAGGTGAGAAAAGAATGTGGCCGCTATGAAAAAAGATTCAAATTCTTTGTCGTTTATTTTTCTTAATGAGATTTGTTTTCTCGTTTTGTACTCTAACCTAAGTTCATAAATAATTATTACACTAAAAATGAGACTTCATTAAAGACAACCCAGAATTAACCACAATTAGTGTGTTATCTTAAAAGTCAAACGCTTAGTTTATAGACATTTTAATTGATAAAACTGACTAAAATCGCTGCGCAAAATCGCTAATGGTCACGTGACCGGTAATAATCAACAAGCGCATCAGCACTACAAATAAAAAAAATATATAGGAGTTGACAAAGAGTTACATTTTATCAACAAAAATAGAACTACAATATTTTTTTTGTGTTCTAAAATAGCGAATGTAAATAGCATTAAATGCAACGAATTTTATTGGTTGTATAAATTCTGTGTATTTTGTGAAACTCTAAAATTATATTTAACGCTTTTTAAAAAAATTAATATTTTTTACTAATACTTTTTGAGTATAGCTTATTGATATCTAAATTTTGTTCTTATTACATCCCTGCTTGACCCATAACTGTCTTTAATATAATTAAATCTTTAATTATTAACTTTTATTTTAATTAGACAAAAGTTAGTTACACCATTTTATTTTTAACTCAAACATTAGTTTTTTCCCAGTTAAATTTCATTGGAGTTGCTTGGTAAGAATAAAAGCAAGTCTCCTGAACCAATTATATCGGCATTTGTACATATTAATTATTTCCCTTCTAAATGTATTGTGGTAGAATTATTACTTTTTGTTTACTCAACTGTTTAGAAAGGAGTAAAAAACAAATCTTCCTAGTGAATTTTGCTTCTTTTCTAAACACAATATATTTTGTTAGTTATAAATCTACTTGGTGAACATAATAAAAAAGCTAGACCTATATTTGTCTATACTGTTGTTGTCAGAAAATGCTTTTCTTTTTATACGTTGATTTTATTGTCTACGTCCTCTTGGTACTTTAATTGAGTAATATGTTTTGTTGGGAGTTATATAAGAAGGAGGCACATAAAATGAAAAATAAAAACTTGTTGAAGGAAATGTTCTGTCTCGATAAATGTTTTTCATGATTTCTTATATACAGGCAATATAAAAATTGAGAACTCTGGGCAAAAAATTTGTTTTATGCTAAAAACTCTACGTTTGACGCCATGGAACTGATGTTTAGTGGCAGATAGGGAGCACCTCTGCTGCTTGGGCAGTTAGTTACAGTAATTATGACAAGTCGCAAGAACGGTTATACAACACTTTTTATAAAATCAACTTTATACAAATTATTCATCCCAGAAAATATTGAAATTGAGACAGGGATTGCTCAAAAGGTTATGCAGATAACTTACTAAAATTTTTTGTGTATGCTTTGTTTGATATAAAAATTATTTTGCCCTATAGGTTTTTTTAAAAAACATCACTATAAATAATTTACAGCCATTAAAACACTTCTATCTCATTCATTGGTGGGATTTTCGCAAAACTAGTCATCTCGTAAATGTTTTAATTACATTATTTGGAGAAAATATATCATCATTCTAGCAATATTTTTTATTAGAAAGTATATCATATATATTATAGTCTCTTAAATAGTTGTTATATATTATATAATGAGTCAAAAGTTTTATAAATCTTTTGGAAATGTAATGTATTATCTATTATTTCTACAGAATCGTTTCCTGTAGTATAATAACTGTTTCTGTAACTGTAATTCTAAAGATTCATTTAAAAAACAGCAATTTTAAAAATAGGGTCCCGTTTTCGATTTAGTTGCAAAATTGTTAAGATAAGATAACACCACAGATATATGGAATGCTATTCTTTAAATATTACACACAACTCTACTTAGGAATTTATGGCTAGTCCAGTTTAAATTCCATTGATGCACGAGTTATATGGAATCTACTCACCATGTATCCCAGCTATCTTCTATTAACACAACCCGCTAGGGCCAGCTCTAGCAGTTTTGCCGCCCCGGACAAGTATGGAAAACGCCAACTCTCTCTCCAAAGTAAAACAATATATATATGTAATAATTCCCCCTATATAGCATCCCTTTAATTAACTCTTCTAATAGTATTCAAATAATCTTTTAATTATTGTTTCGAAACTAACACACTGATCTTAATCGACTGATATTATTACATCATAAATCCCTTTCCCGCCAATTGTAACCAATCAGAGCTCTTATTACAAAAATGTCACGTGGTCTTCAACGTCGGGTATAAAAACCGATGTCTCTAGAAATATCGCCTCTCTCTCCTCTTTTTTTGTCTGCTTGTCTTCATCATGTAACCAGCCGGCGGTTGTGCGTTCTGTGTTTGTCTTTGTATGTGTTTGTGCCATGATGTTTGCTTCTTATGTGTAATGCCGTCCCTACTTGATCTCTAAGTCTTTCAAAACTCAATAAACTGGATTAATGTCCCAGACTGCCTCATCTATAGTATTGAATACGTCACATCAACCAACATAGAAATGTATCTTATATACAGTCATTCATTCGCCATCGGCCACGCCCTTCCTTGGGTTCGCTACAGTAATAACATCCACTTGCCACGTCTTACAATTATTTTTACCACTCTCCAGAAATATTATAGAAGTATTTCATATAATTATATATATATATAAGCTTTAAAAATACAAAAAAAATTCGAAATTAAGAAAATAATTAACTGTTATTTCAAACGAGCAAAATGTAAAAGAAATATCTCATTTCAGCAGGTCAATTTTTTCGAAAAAGAGCCTACTGATGATGGGATTTATAAGCGCTTATTATAACCTAAAATAAAACATCCCCTACCAAATATGCCTACTATTCATGTCCCCTTTTGGATAGCTGACACCGGACATCTTATGTGTGAATTGATTGATTGATTGAATATTAACGTCGCACTGTTCAGCTACAAATATTGGCGACGGACCACTATTCATGTCCTGGCCTTTTGGACGTTTCAGCTGACAGATTTAACCGGACACGGCGGGTCTTTATGTGTGACAAAGCAAGCCACAGGATACCTATAATGTACCGCGGCCATCTTATGTGTGAAAGGAATGTCCGTTGTGACCCCAACTCATGGATGGGAAGAAAGTTAGAAGTGAAAAATGTGTAACCATATCAAATTTCATGATTTAACATATACTCCCGCCTCAAACCCATCAAGTTTCAACATAAAAAAAGTTGACATTAAACATACAGATTTCAAAACAAGGAAATAAGATACGTTGAATGAAGAACCAAATTCATACCCAATAATATTTAAGAACATGTATGATTTTTTTTGTAACAAAGAAAATATAAATTTTAAATTTGACCCAAATGCCGCCCTTAAAATTTGCCTCCCCGGGCAGGGGTCCGGTTTGTCCGGCCCTAGAGCGCACCCCTAGCCCCACCTCCGGAGAAGAGGTCTACTCTCGTCTCATTTTATCAAAGGATACATTCTGTCAATGATTGATTGATTGAATATTAACGTCGCACTGTTCAGCTACACGAGGGCTTTTTTGGCGACGGACCACGTAATTTTGAACCATGGTCAAGTGACGTGGACGACACCTGAGCTGGCATAACTACCACACCACACCAACGGGAGGACGTTTCAGCTCTCGACAGATTTAACGTGCATCGCTGCCCTACACGGCGGGTCTTTAGTGGTACTGGGATCGAACTCGTGACAAAGCAAGCCACGATCCGATACCTATACCACTCGGCTACCGCGGCCATACATTCTGTCAATCGCATGATAAAAGGGGGGGATCAGATTTTAAAACTGCTAACAAAATTGACAATACTTTCCACAATTTTCAGAAAATACAAAACACCTCCAAACAAAGATAAAATCAATGCTGCCTTCGACGATTTTATGAGAGCCCGAATCAAACGCCGAGCACATTTTCAAACGGAATAATGATTCAATTTTCACGAAAATTTGTGTAACATTGTAATTCATACATAGGTTTATAATATAGCGCTTATAAAAATTCGAGATATTCCACAAGTAATTAATTTTTCCCTTTAAACATGCAAAGAGATTGCTCATTTAGCATTAAAGTACAGTAGAACGTCGTTTATCAGAACGTTTATTATCCGGAGCGTCAAATATCCGCACCATTTTTTTTTCTTTTTGCAAACTATATGTACTGTATATGAATATGTTTTCGAACAGTGCGATGCTTAACAATTGTTTCGCGTGAGGTTAAAAGTCACTTTTGGCAGAAAACGACGAGGAAACTGTTGCTGTTTTTGCTGAAAAGCTCAATATGAAGGACGCCTGCATCATGTTAGCAGTAGCGTGGAACTTGCTCGAAAGACAGAGCCAGAAAAATGCATGGAATAAGCTGTGGCCAGATTTAGAAGGCGAAAAAGACTTCAATGACGACCACAGGGAGGAGAATACCGGCTTTGTCCAATCGATCCTAGGATTTCAAGTATGAAGATGTAGAAACCTGGATGGCATGCGATGCAGAAGACTGTGGATTTCAAATGCTAAATAATAACGAGATTGTGACTTCCGTGCAAGAAGAATCCGACCCTGCCGACGATGAAACGGATAAAGACGAGGACAACAACAACGAAAGTAGCATGGGTCCATCAAATGCTGACGCGTTTTCTGCGTTAGAGACAGCCATGGAGAACGAACAACAATTAGAGTGCTGTCCTACTCAACTACTGCTGCTCAAGAGAATCAGAGCCATTGCAGCGAAAAAACGAAGGTGTACAATGATAGAGCGAAAAGTAAGTGATTATTTTCCACAATAAATGAAAAATTGAGACACTTTACACCTATTTTGCTTTTTCTTGAAGCACGTCTCCCGTATGTGATTTTCGATATTCGTATAGTGTCCGGTTTAATATACTGCATTAATCGCATTCGGTTTTCTGTTATCCGAACAATCGCGTATCCGAACGGTGTCCGATCCCAATTGATTCGGATAAACGATGTTCTACTGTATAGGAAAAGCACATTTCACGCCAACAATAACAAAAAAAGTATTAACTCGGTGAGTTAGTGTTTATTTACGTTGCGTTGTGTTTATTTACGTTGCGTTATAAATCTACACAAGGACTATTGACGGTGGACCTTGTAATTTTGAGCCATGGGTTAGTGACGACAGCAACACCTGAATTAACACCCCTTCTCCAAACTTCCCCAAAGGAGGATTAAGCTAGTAATCAAACTGAATTTACATGATTCATTTTACATTATTAAAAAAGTAATACCCGTTTCACTTTTCGAAATCATTATTGATATCTGAAAATGGTTCCAAAATGAATGCCTTCAAAATCTGAGTAAAAAGAGACTTTTTGAATGAAAAACACAAAGCGAGTGAATTCGGAATCCCATAAAAATGTCCTACATAAGAAATAAATAAAAATACTCGTCCCGTGGAAAGGAAGAATTAACTGCTGCATATGGACAAACTAAAGAAAACTTGCTTTACCAAGCCAGATACAAAAATGCACTTGTATGCATACTCCATGGAAAAATATAACCTCATAAATATTAAGAAACATTCTCTAAGGCTTCAGAAGCATACACACATAGCTCAAAAATCAAAGCACACGAAATAAATCCAAACTTTTCAATGCGAAAAACACATTTGTCCTCTAATCTGGCTCTACGAAAAAGATAGATGTTTTCAGAACACTGGATACACGAGGAATAAATTCGCATTCCCTTTTCTAAGCTCCAAGGATGTTCCGCTCCAGGAAAATATTCGAATACACGTCAGAAAATTCTCTTTGTGTAGACTTCTCCGTTTTCGAAGGATTGATTTAGAATATCTCTCTCATCAAAAGAAAAGTTTCTGATTGGCATTCACATATATAGGAGGAAATATCGGCATCTGATTTTTCCCCCCAACAAATGTGCACTCACTGTCACTATAAGGTAATAAATGAATTCGATTTTCTTTGCAGGGGTTCGAAAATTGGCCATTATTAGTCACTGAAAATACGACATGAAAAAGCAAATACAATAAGTCATTTCAATACTTGGATGCTAAAACGAATTATTTTGTCGTTTGTTTTTCATTGAAATTCTAATATTATTTATTTATTGACTTTTCTGTCTATCGATACTATAGTTGACATTACGATCTAAGGCGGACGTGTGTCAGATAGAAAAATACATTATTTAAATTAATATTTACGCAAAATTTGAATCATCAGTATCTAATATACACCCAGGAACATTGAAAATAGCGACCAAGAAGAAAGCATTGGATTGAGATGAAATTTAATACACATAATGACACAGATAAGACATTCACTTGATCACAAAAACAAGACAATTAAACGAATACAGGGTATGCAACGACACAAATACTGGGCAACTTCAATAGCGCGTTGGACCACCTCCAGGTGCAATACATGGCGCCACACAGTCCGGCATTGAGTTGATTAGATACCTTATGTTGTCCTGAGGCAGATGGGCCCACAAATCTCGAACAGCCAACTCTAAATCAGGCACAGAGTGACACGATGGCATCTGCCGTTTTAGCTGATCCCACACGTGCTCTACAGGGGGCAAATCGGGGCAGCGGGCTGGCCATGGAAGAGTCTGAAAATGACGTAGGAAATCTTGCGCAACTCTTGCTGTATGTGCACGAGCATTATATTGCTGGAAAATTGCCCCTGGGAGACCATTTAGGAAAGGTCCTACATGGGGTTGAAGAATATCATCAACGTAACGTTGGCCCGTTAAGGTTTAACGCATCATAATTAAAGTGGACCGGCTATCATAGGCTATGAACCCCCAGACCATTACACCAGCTGTGCGGGTAGTGTGATGTAGAACAGTGTGTGGGGAATTGTACCGCTCACCAGGGCGCCTCCACATCCGTACGCGGTTATCATCTGTATCCAAAACAAACCAGGATCCATCACTAAACGCAACCTTTTGCCAATCTGTGACATTCCACATTGATCTGGCTTGGCACCACTGTAGACACAGTTGCCGATGTTCCGGTGTTAAAGGGAGTGCACGGAAAGGGCGCTTGGATTTAAGATTTGCTTCTGCAAGGTGTCTGGAAATTTTTTGTGGAACAATTGCTACGCTTACGTCTGCTCGTATCGATGAATGAGTCACTGTGGGGTCCACAAGTGCTTGCCGCACGATCCTCTCTCCTCGTGGTCTTCCTGGTCGCTCCAGACCCGGTTTTCCGTGCGTGGGTACGTTCTCGTGTCCACTGTTCCCAACAATTTCTAACGGCCCACTCCGAACGATCCACCTGGCCAGCAACACGGTGCGTCGATCAGCCTGCAGTTTTCATTCCGATGAGCAGGCCTCTCTCAAACTCGCTTAACTGTGTGAAATGCCTTCTAGGACGTTTACCTGGCATGTTTCGCTTACCAAAGTGTTCCTACAATCGGCGGGTAATCGTCACGTTTATGAATCTTCGAATTTGCGCTGGCTTATATAGCACCCTCTTCCTGATTGTAGCACAACCTCGGCGTGTATGAGCATGCGTATTGGCACAAAACTTGGATCATTTGCATATCACATTACGCTGTACTTATTTGCAAAGTTTCGCGATTGTACTTAGTTTTTTTCTTGGGTCGCTATTTTCAATGTTCCTGAGTGTATTATCGATAGTTATTGCAGCATAATTTTTTTTACGGTGCAAACATTTGAATTTTTTTTCTCTGTTTTGAAATTGTCTTTTAAAAGATAGCAAATACTTTGCATTTTGTGCAACGTAAAATTCTCTACAAGCATACAAACCTAAAAAACATAACAATTTTAAAAAGTGTCCACAATTTTGGCCACTACAGTATATATTATATATATGTGTGTGTGTGTATTAACTATTCCCAGTAAAAGAATATCGTAATAGTTTACACGTGCGCCTATTCCTTCAGTTGAAGGAAACACTTGAATATCTGTAGCTGCTGAGAGGTCAGTTAACGTGATATACCATTAGTCTTTCAGAAAGTAAGGAATTCCACTCAGCGTCGCTGTCAGGCCTACCAGACGACTTCTGGCCATAATTTCGAGCACCTGTTTTAGTACATCCTTTCAATTAAACTTTTTCTGCACCATTAAAGTGTAACTATTTATTTCTGGGGGAGTCCCTATTTCTTTATACAAATGCTCGTAACTGCGGCATTACGACCCTGCATTCCTATGCGTTCTGAGTCATCTACGTACATATATATTCACTTACTCCCTATAATACCACTGCTGCATGAAGTGCGTAAATAAAAGATTTGATCATATTTTTTCAGAAATAAACAAATGATGCAACGGAAGCCTGCCTTGAAGGATATCAGTATTTAAATCTAAACATACAGCATAATTATGTTAACTAATTAACTAATGTTAAAGCCATCTTAAAAAGTTGCAGCCCTTTGGTATCCTTTGCTTCCACGATGAGGCCTTCGAGACAAAACAATTCCTTGCAGAAGCACTAATCGATAACAAGTTTGAGACCATGACAACTCAAGTTCCACAGCTGCTAGACAATTCAAACTTTAAACTGGACGATGGTATTACATTTAAAAATTATTTGGGGACACTCCCTTTCTCTTTCATGTATCCAATATTGGTATTTAGTAATTATAACATTCTATAAAAGTCACCTGAAAACGTAAGGCACTTTTAAAAACACGTCTATATTAACAAAAATATGCTAAACAAATTAGTTTAAAAAAAACTATAAAAAACACGCTTTTATAGTGAATCGAACTAAAAAGTAAAAAAAAAAAATTCTTAATATAAGGATAAAAAGATTAACGAGAAAATGAATGCCATTGTGGAAAAAGCGTGGGATGCTTTGTATCACATTTTTACACTAACTCAGCATTTCGGAATAGAACTAGTAAGAAATTAGAACAATTAATATAGAGCACCCCACGTTTTTACTACAATGACATTCATTTTCTCGTTAATCATTTTATTCTTATATTAAGAATTTTTTTTTTAAACTTTTTAGTTCGATTCACTATAAAAGCGTGTTTTTTTTTAGTTTTTTTTAAACTACAATTTATTTATTTTTTTATTTCCATTTTAATAAAAACTACCCACCCATTCTACCCTTTCCACATAAAGAACACTTTTTTTTTGTTTTACATGTATTAACCAAAGCCTATTCGCGGTTTTAGGGTAGCTCCTTAATCTTTTAGTCGCCAAATCTGGAAATGGCATATGGAATTAGTCACCAAATCTGAAAATGGTTTATGCAATTAATCGCCACATCTGGAAACGATATACTGATTTAATCGGCAAATCTTGAAATCCTTAAATTCCTTATCTATGGGGATCCTGATCAGGACAATGAAACAAAATTATGAAATTATTGTATAGTCATCTGTCCTTGACAAGTGCGCAAAATTTCGAATTCATCTGACCTTTTAAAGTGGGTAAAAATCGAGTTCAAAGATTCCATTACATACAAGTGAAACTTATAAAAAAAAACGTGTTAATAAAAGATTTAAATCAACAAGACGAAGACGCACAGAAATTACTCAAATCCCTTCGAAAGAAAAATAAATTTAAGACAGAGAGGAGGAAAAAAACAAAAAGACAAATGTGAAAATATTTCAAGAAGAAACAGATTTTTTTTAAAATGCTTTACGTGAACAACAAATTCTGTTTTTCAGTACAATAAAGTATTTAATAACTATAAAGCACTACGCATTTTTTAAAAAAAATGTGCAAAAGCTGCAATTTTTTAAAAATAACTCTCCATACTCGAACAGAAAAAGGAAACATTTCGAAAGCGTTTACAGAGGATCTTTCCAACAGATCTTTTGAGACATAACGAAACGAGTCTTTAAAACACAAAAAGGCAGAGATCTCACTTTATGCAAAAAGAGTCTTCTGACATTTAAGAAAACCTACGTCAACAAACTACGAACGAAATTTTGATGTTCTGAATTCGCAAGGCATTAAAAAAACGAATCCAGACAGAATTATTCAAAGTAAAAGAGAAAGAAGAAGTTACAGAAAGTGAAAATTCGATCATGCGTGTTCTTCAACTGCAGGTTACAGTCGTTGTAGTGGAACTTTCCAAGATGCTTGTTAGCAGAATATGTACTGAAAACATAAGTGATGAAACTCAACGAATTGAATATTCTCGTTATCGCAATAAAAAGAGGAAAAAGATATGAAAATATACTTTTGCATATATATTTCACAAATGATAGGAATTGTAGTTAGAAGCACAGACAATAAAACTAAATGCAAAAATTATTCTACATCATTTTGAAAGACTACGCCCACAGAAATGAATATACATTTTAATAAACACACTCCTACACGGAAAAAGTTATTAAATTATTTTTTTTTTAAAATTTTATCAAGAATATCGTCTTCTAATGTCAAATGGTCCAATCAAAACTCGGAACGCATTTTCATACAGAAAACGGATTCCATAAAGTAATAAGTTTTAAATTCTTAAAGTAAGAGAACGAATATTTGTTAATTATACAGTTTCTAGAATTTAAAAATAGTTTATAAATGCTCAATTCATGAACTGGTTTCAAATCAAGCAAATTTAAAAAACAATCCGGTACTATAGTGAAAAAAAGATTATATTATACTATATATATATTCTGAGAGAATAATGAAAGAATGAGAGAGATAAAGGGTGTTTTTTTAGAGGTATAGAATTTTAAATTGCAATAAAACAACGATGTAATATTCGATTGACATGAACTTTTTTTTATTCGAAACATAATCTTGTGGCATTACATTTTAAATATGATTTCTGGCATATGACTACCACGGCTGGCTCGGATTTAGCCCAATCTGGACGTCCAATTTTCGATGACTTTTTCCAACATTTGTGGCCGTATATCGGCCATAACACGGCGAATGTTGTCTTCCAAATGGTCAAGCGTTTGTGGCTTATCCGCATAGACCAATGACTTTACATAGCCCCACAGAAAATAGTCTAGCGGTGTTAAATCACAAGATCTTGGAGGCCAATTCACAGGTCCAAAACGTGAAATTAGGCGGTCACCAAATGTGTCTTTCAATAAATCGATTGTGGCACGAGCTGTGTGACATGTTGCCCCGTCTTGTTGGAACCATAGCCCTGGACATCATGATTGTTCAATTCAGAAATGAAAAAGTTAGTAATCATGGCTCTATACCGATCACCATCGACTGTAACGTTGTGGCCTTCATCGTTTTTGAAGAAGTACGGACCAATGATTCCACCAGCCCATGAAGCGCACCAAACAGTCAGTTTTTCTGGATGTAACGGTGTTTCGACATACACTTGTGGATTAGCTTCACTAAAAATGCGGCAGTTTTGTTTGTTGACGTAGCCATTCAACCAGAAGTGCGCTTCATCGCTAAACAAAATTCGCTGAAGAAAATAGGGAACAACGGCAATCTCGTTTTGGGCCCATTCGACGAATCTACGCCTTGCTTGATCATATTTAAAATGTAATGCACAAGATTATCTTTTGAATAAAAAAAAAAAAAAATTCATGTCAATCGAATAATACATCGTTGTTTTATTGCAATTTAAAGTTCTATACCTCTAAAAAAAACACCCTATACAAACACATCCAAGAGGTTGTGTGATTTTCTTACAAATTAATTTAAGTATTTTTAAATTTGATTTTTTTAATAATAATCTAATAAATATGCAATAATAATTTTTCTCACAAATAGATTCCTTTTTGACACTCTTCGTTGTGGTGATTTCGATCTCTACAAATTAATTTTAGTGTAAAAATTTTTTAACATTTACATTAAAAAGCACTTTTGCTTTTCAATTTCATTTCAGTCTCATAATTTCATTCAGACTGTAGGTAAATAAAGCGAAAAGTTGGCGACTCGAAACTATGTTTAACCCTGTCAACTTATTCTTTAGCATAAGATTTTATTAATATAATCATGCGTTTGCTTTAATTTGTCCGACATCCCTCTTGCTCTTATATTACGCATATCGTTTTCTTTAAATTAGGTTTAGCAATTTAGTAATGTGTGTGCATTTAAAATTATGATATATAATTACATATTTGTAATTTATTAATAATGTTACGAATTTTGTGTAAATAATTTGTGCTTGGGTGTTTAATGCATTCATATTACTCTATGTTATATTTATTTCATGTTAAAATTGCACTATTCACAAGCAATGCCGCCCCTTAGGTTATAATGGCGATTCAATGAGAACTTGGCGAAATCTTGGCGTTAGAGCCAAGTTGGCATCATTTTTGGCGACCAAGTTGGTGACCATTATGGCGTCATTGGCGACCATGTTGGCGAGTTCGGAACCCTTTGGATTCTTCTAGAAAGTAGTAGATCTCACCATTAACGTCACGCTCGATGACACGAGCGGTTATATTTCTGGAAGTTTCTGCCGCGCCTATAAATAGGAGTGCCAACCGCAACCAGTCAGTCTTGATTAAACCAGCGATTAGTGAGGATTGTTTTGACAAGCGATTAGCTGGGCTGTGCTTGTGAACAATCTTTTACATACGTGTATTTTTAAACACTGACAATTGTGTTTGAGGGCTTTTGAAGGTGCGAAGACCTTCGAGATTTACTCTGTGAATATTGCTGCTGAATCCTGTATTTAAAGGATTGGATTTCTGATAATAAATTATCATCGCTCTTGAATAACTGTTTTTCTTCTTTCAAACTGACTTGCATAAAATCCTCGAATCTGGATCTACGTAACAATATATAATATTGTATATTATTTTATGTTTTGCAATACATTGTGTTGTACTCCATGCAATGGCGGCAACATAAAGAAAGAAATCTTTATATGGGCATAAACACGTTGCATTACTTGAATTTAAAAAATGGTCGAGAACGTTAATTTGTATGCAAAAAAAAATAATTAATTACGCTTTAATGGTTCATTTACGTAACGTAAAAATTTTAGTTCTTTCAAAAACACGAATTGCTTACATTATAATTGTGGAAAATCCTAAGAGTTGTTTAGCAGTTCATTACCATGCGTTTTACTTCAGTTTCTGCCAGAATCTCATATATTACAATTATTTAAATTTAAGCCGCGCTTTTTTTTCTAACGTTAATGCTACGGAAAATCGGGTGTTGCTTACAATCGAAGGTGGAAAAATTCGGTCGAAGGAGTAAATTGAACACGATACTGACGGTCAGAGCAATTATAAGAGTTCCTGCAAGTATGTACAAATTTTTAATACAGGTGAAACAAGATAATTATTCATTTCTTATTAGTCATTTTATTTTTATTTTATATATTTATTTACGATTTCGCAAATATTGAATATCGATACACCCTTTTACACTATTTGTTATTCAATTCCTACTATTAGCTCACTCTCTCTCTCTCTTTCTCTACATATTTATTTATTTATCTGGGTGGAATTTTCAATCGTTAATAAAATACTTTTTAAAGCGTTCAATTGAGCTGAAATTTCATATACACGATTATTTTGGATGACAATACAGTAATTTAATTATAATTAATAAAAATTAATTGATTAAAACTAATTATTCAAAGAATTACAGAAACAGCCCCGTTGGCATCATTTTTGGCGACTTAGCGACCCTTTTGGTGACTTGTGTCCAAACTTGAAAAGGTGTTTTTCTCACATTTTTAAAGCGCTCATTACAGCTGAAATTTATACACATAATTGTTTTGGGGTAAAAATACGATAATTTAATTATCATTAATTAAAATTAACTGAAACTAATTATTCAAAGAATTACAGCTACAGCCACGTTGGCTTCATTTTTAGCGACTCGGGTCAAAACTTTAAAGGATTTTTTTCTCACTTTTTAAAGCATTCAGTTGAACTGAAATTTTATATATACGATTATTTCGGATGACACTACGATATTTTAATGATAATTAATACAAATTAATTACCACTTAATGTTGCGATTCTGTCCTCTATGTATATACATATTTAAATTAATTGTAACTATTAATAGAAAGTAGGTAAAATAAATTTTTTCTTTGTTGATCTAAGTAGGAATTGACTTAATTTTTTTTTATATTGCTTGTTTTTTACTGATTATTTTTTTAAAGAACAGCAAATATGCATATAAAAATCAACATTTTTTCATTGAATCTACTAGTATATATCAATGATGAAAGTTGAAAATCTTAATTTCTAAAGAAGGTAAAATGGTAGCATTAAGCGCATATTTAAAAAAATCTATTGTTAGTGTTTTTGTTTCAAATAAAAAAAAACCCTTTAATCGTTACTTTTTGAAGGTTAGCATAAAAATAATTATATTCTATTTTCGTATTTTGTTATTAATTTAGCACTATGTATTTCTAGCAAGTTGATCAAAACTTTCAGTAATATTTATGTAATAGTTATTAATAATTGACTCTCCAAGACAGTGATTGACGATCAATGTGCCGCGGCACTTTTATAAGCCTAAAAAAAAAAATCTTGAAGTGTGCTGCCAAACTTTTTTTTTAAACTATTATACTCTGAGAATTAAAAATAAAATCCAGAACCACTATAATTATAGTGACATCTGATTTTTTTTTGACAGCCACGTTACTTATTACGCAATAGTCCAGAAAAAAGATGCCGACAACCAATTTACAGTATACCTGTTTCGAGTGCATTTTTTTGTTCACTAAATATCATGATCGTTCAATCAGCTTGCAAAGAATGGTTAAGTACTCAATAAACGTTTTGTTTTCCCTGTCTTACATATTTTATTTAACATTGAAAATTATTAACATAAACAATTTTACACACAGTGTATTACAAATAAGTAAAATTCTTTTAAGCTTATGTTACTATTATTATGCCGCCAAATTTTGAAATTGTCACAAGTGTTCCACAACCAAAAAAAGGTTGAAAATCGCGGCTCAAGGACTTAATTATGCCTAAATGTAGTTTCCTAAAATTATTTTTATACGCAAAAAAAAAAAAAAGGAATGCCAAATATCTCAGGTATGTAAGCGTTTTAAAATAGGTATAATTAAATTATTTTAGTTAAATATATTAAATATTTAAATGGGCCGTGGGTAGCCTAGTGGTTAGAACATCGGACTCCAGACCGGAAGGCCTGGGTCGATGTCGACCAAATACCCTCCGAGTGCACACGGAGTACGTGCTCGTTAAATCAGTGGGTCCGTAGTCTTGTGGGCTTATTCACTAGCGCAGGAACTGGAGAATATTTCCCTCCCCTTCAGTTCACTTGCAGAAATTGTGGAGGTGGAGATAGAGGTCGTGTCGCCATCTATCGTCCCTTCGGGGAAGTTTCTCTGAGCTTAAATCGCACTGTCACCTGTATGGTGCTCAAGGCCAACGACAGGCGTACCTCTTGCCCATGCCACGATGAATTTCGTGGGCCTCGTTCTGACTACGTCAGACAGGTGGCATTAGCCACAACAACGAATATTTAAATTCAGCCTAAAGATAAAAAAAAACACATGTATCTGTTCTATATAGGTTATCCCATGAAGGTTTGTTTATAGGTTCAAAACCGTCACGACATAAAACAGAAGATCCCTGTCAAAGAGGAATTCTTCGCTAAAAACCAAAAAGGGGAAAATGAATGAAGTTCGTATAAGTATCATTTGGCCTTGTCAGCCATTCGAGAGAGGGGGGGGGAAGACACATATATTACTAGTCGTTGCCCACCCGTTTTGCTGGTATTTCATAACATTGTAAGACTATGCATTCGTTATATACCGTATTTACTCGAATCTAAGCCGCACTATTTTCCAGTATTAGTGCGACTAAAAATCAGGTGCGGCTTAGAATTGATGACAAAACACGATTGATGACAATTGAGTTTCCACACTTTTCTAAAGGAAAGGCTTTTATGTTAATAATGCACCCATCCATTCTGGCCACTTGCATCGATGATTTATCCCCTTCCGCAGTTTATCTCCAGTATTCAGACTTATCCCCTTCCGCAGTTTATCTCCAGTATTCAGACTTATCCCGCAGTTTATCTCCAGTATTCAGACTTATCCCGCAGTTTATCTCCAGTATTCATACTTATCCCCTTCCGCAGTTTATCTCCAGTATTCAGACTTATCAGCTTCCGCAGTTTATCTCCAGTATTCAGACTTATCAGTTTATCCCTTCCGCAGTTTATCTCCAGTATTCAGACTTATCCCCTTCCGCAGTTAATCTCCAGTATTCAGACTTATCCCGCAGTTTATCTCCCGTATTCAGACTTATCCCCTTCCGCAGTTTATCTCCAGTATTCAGACTTACCCCCTTCCGCAGTTTATCTCCAGTATTCAGACTTATCCCGCAGTTTATCTCCAGTATTCAGACTTATCCCGCAGTTTATCTCCAGTATTCAGACTTATCAGACTTATCCTTCCGCAGTTTATTCAGACTTATCCCCTCCGCAGTTTATCTCCAGTATTCAGACTTATCCCCTTCCGCAGTTAATCTCCAGTATTCAGACTTATATTCAGACTTATCAGACTTATCCCCTTCCGCAGTTTATCTCCAGTATTCAGACTTATCCCGCAGTTTATCTCCAGTATTCAGACTTATCCCGCAGTTTATCTCCAGTATTCAGACTTATCCCGCAGTTTATCTTATCTTATCCCCTTCCGCAGTTTATCTCCAGTATTCAGACTTATCCCCTTCCGCAGTTTATCTCCAGTATTCAGACTTATCCCCTTCCGCAGTTTATCTCCAGTATTCAGACTTATCCCCTTCCGCAGTTTATCTCCAGTATTCAGACTTATCCCCTTCCGCAGTTTATCTCCAGTATTCAGACTTATCCCACAGTTTATCTCCAGTATTCAGACTTATCCCGCAGTTTATCTCCAGTATTCAGACTTATCCCGCAGTTTATCTCCAGTATTCAGACTTATCCCGCAGTTTATCTCCAGTATTCAGACTTATCCCGCAGTTTATCTCCAGTATTCAGACTTATCCCGCAGTTTATCTCCAGTATTCAGACTTATCCCACAGTTTATCTCCAGTATTCAGACTTATCCCGCAGTTTATCTCCAGTATTCAGATCCCGCAGTTTATCCCCCTTCCGCAGTTTATCTCCAGTATTCAGACTTATCCCCTTCCGCAGTTTATCTCCAGTATTCAGACTTATCCCCTTCCGCAGTTTATCTCCAGTATTCAGACTATCCTAAACATTGTCTGCTCGCATTCAAGAAATTTCTTTGTATACTCTTACTTTTTCACCTAAACATCAAAAGTATCGGTAATAGCGTCAAGACGAGTTCACTATGACGCAAGCATGAAAAGGGTGAGTGAGTGAGTGAATATTAACGTCGCACTGTTCAGCTACACGAGGGCTTTTCGCGACGGACCTCGTCCCTTTTAATCATGGTCAAGTGACGAGGACGACACCCGAGCTGGCACCTCCCTCTCCTAACTAAAACACCATACCAATGGGACGACGCTTAAGCTCTCGACATATTTAACGTCCATCGCTCCCCTACACGGCGGGTCTTCAGTGGTACTGGGCTCGAACTCATGACATGTCTGCCATGATCCGATACCTTAACCACTGGTCTACCGTAGCCCCCGCTTTTCGCGACGGACATCGCCATTTTCAAATCACGAGGACGACACCTGAGAAGGCATCCCCCTTTCTTAACTTCCACACAACACCAAAAGCATGAAAAAAGAGGCAATTTTATATGCAGAAGAAAAAGAAACAGAGCAGCGGCTACTAAAAATTTGACACGGATGGAACAAATGTACCTCGATGGCTTAAATAAAATAATATAATTTTTGTTTGTAAATGCTCAATGCTTAACAGTCTTTAATTATTCTTTTACATGCCTCTATAATACATTTTTTCAAAAAAAAAATGTTGCGTAACAAATGCATTGGATTGCACGGAAGACGACATCGTGTGGGAAAATGGCGATTCTGTCACTCATTTCAATGTCAGCTGTGACAATGGAAGTGACGAGTCATTTTTGAAAGACGATACTGACACTTAGGATGTGTTTGAAAGTTTTTAATAATTGAAAATAAATTAATTAACTTCTTAATATTTCTCATTGAAATTTTTTTTTAAATTTAAATATTGGGTATCGATGAACCATTTACATATCTCTAGTGTCTGAGACTACTGCTGGCGAGGATTATGGAATGTTGGCGCAAATCGGCGCGATTTCGGAGGGGTTACAGTGTTTTGAGGGAGAGAGTTTTTTGACCGGGAGAGTACGGTCGAGGAGTAAAAACTCCCTTCTGTTTTTGAAAGCGCGAAGTACTGAACTGTTGTTTGACCGAAGGAAATGGAATTCCTTCGGTGAGAACCGGCGTGCGGTTTGCAGTACCAAGAATAGTTTCTTGGGAGTGTTTTTTAACACGGAGAACTGAGTGCGGATGATTGTAGTGATGATCAAGATAATTGTCCAGTAGTTGATTATATTACAGTAGCAAGAAATAAATGAGAGATATTACATGTAGTGTTTATTAGATAATTGTTGGAGTTGCTTTAATCATGTTTGTATTGATTGATTTCAGAAGTAATTAAGTAATAAAGTTACTACAATATCTTCTTTCTTTTTTCTCAAAAATCTGTAGAGAGTTGAGGGTGCGGCTTAGAATCGAGTCAACACGGTAAATTTTCTATTTTCCCCCAGGCATTTAGAAAAGGTTTGTGAATTAATATGCATCATTTAAAAAAGAAATGGTTTGTTTCAAATGAAAATAAGCTAGAAGATTCATTACTTTTTTTGTAAAGTAAATGTTTATTAACGCAGCACTATTAACATAAAGCAACACGAGGGCTATTAAAAATGGACCTCGTCATTTTGAACCATGATCAAGAGACAAGGACGACACCCAAACCGGGACCCCCTCACCGAAATTCTACACCACGCCGACAAGAGAACTTTGAGCCACAACCGATTCAACGTGCATCAACCTCTCTGACTGGTGAGTCCTCAAAGACATTGGGTCTCGAGTGAGTGAAGATTAACGTCGCACTGTTCAGCTGCACGAGGGCTTTTGGCGACGGACCACGTAGTTTTGAACCATGGTCAAGTGACGTGGACGACACCTGAGCTGGCACCCTTCTCTCCTAACTACCACACCACACCAACGGGAGGACATTTCAGCTCTCGACAGATTTAGCGTGCATCGCTGCCCTACACGGCGGGTCTTCAATGGTACTGGGCTCGAACTCGTGACAAAGCCAACCACGATCCGATGCCTATACCATTCGGCTACCGCGGCCACATTGGGTCTCGAACTCATGACACCCCGAACACGATTACATGCCCATAATTATTAGGTTAATACAGTTTTCTCAAATATTAATTCATTAATTAAATTTTATTTTTTTAATTTTAAATTTATTCTGCGTTATTTCTGATAAAGTTAGATTTAGCACCAATAGATGGCGTTAATTAGTAAGTTTTTCTAATGAATTTTCTCTTGGCTTCAAATATGTATTTTTAAACTTGTAGTGGATGACACTTATTGTCCATACAGTTTTTCAAATACTAAATCATTAATTAAATTTAATTAACTAAAATAAAATTTTCCTCTGTCGACCTATGTAAAAATGGACTAAAAAAATTTATATTACTTGTTCTAAATGTATACACACACCCTATTAATAGATACCGAAATTACTCCAAAACAAAATTAAAAAAAATCTTCCGTTAAAACTAATGTACAATTTTAACATAATTAGATTTAATATAATATATACTTTTGTGTTTTTATACACGAACTAAATACAGTATAAATCTATATTCATAATTGTATTATATTTTTTAATTCTATAAACATATATTTTTGGAAATTTTTACATAAAAAAAATTAAGGTCCGAAATTTTTTTTAAAAAAAATACGAAACAAAATACAACAAAAAACTGTGAAGTTCTTGGTCCACATAAAAACAGAGAATTCTTATAAATATACATCGAAAACAATAATTACCAGTGATACCAATACTATCAGGAAGATTTTTACACTTACCTAAAAAAGAAAGAAAAATTAAATAAATATGTATTAATAAATAAGTATGTTAATAATAAACACATAAGAAATTAATTATGTATACTCACACAAAGACAAAAAATTCAAAAACTAAACACAATTAAAGTATGAATTTTTAAGTCAACATTTTCTGCAACTCAATATGTTATGTTAAAACCTCAAGTTGAAAAAAAAACAACTTATTTTTAAAAAACTTAAAAAATAATAATTTTTAGCTTGTTGTATTTTGAAAAAATATCGGTTAAAATATAATAATCTATAGAAAAAGGTTAATAGTTACATTCAAGTCATAAAGTAATTATCAAACAGTGTGAAAAATATCTCCACAACAACTTATTTTATTCCAATATTCTAATACAAAATTGTTTTCTATAGTGTGAAAATAATACTTTATTTTAATTACGTATTAAATTTAAAGCGTGACTTTTTAATACGCGACGAACAATTTTTATATATCGAAACTTAAAATGATAATAATGGATACGAAAACTGAGAGAATATATGAAAATTAAACTATCGTAAAATCCCGCGTATAACGCGCACTTTTATCACGCAAAATGAGATTGAAATTTACCGGTGCGCGTTATACGCCGAATATAAAAATGATAGCTTTAAAAGTAACTAAAGAGATGAACATAAAAAGAAAAAAAAATGAGACTTCTGCATATATCGAAACAGGGCTTATTTAAGGTATCCGACTACGTTCGGAACCGTGATTTTTAAAAAGCGCATAAGCGGAGAATTTTCATGATATTTAGTGTCACTTAGTTTAGAATAGATGTTTAAAAATGTTTTAAGGATATTTTGACTAAAAAAATAATTTAAATACAATATTTCGCATAAAATAAACTTAGAATAACCTTTTTTCAAAATGTTCTCCTTTTGTGAAAAATGCTTCTATTAGAATAATATTTTACCTGTATCTGTTCAGAGGCTCAACTAGAATTTTTGAAATATATAACTTAGAAGTGGGTTTATCCATGTTTTACGACAACAGAGGGGAGAAATTTTAAGAAAAAAAAAAGCCGATGATTATTTTAATGGGTTGTAACTCTGAAAATAATGTGTATTTTTTAAAAATCATAGTTGAGCCTCTGTACAGAGGTCTGAGCTATATACAGGCAAATTATTATTATAATCGAAGCATTTTTCACAAAAGGAGAACATTTTGAAAAAAAGGTTATTCTAAGTTAATTTTTTGCCGAAATATTATATTTAAATAATTTTTTTTTCAAAATGTCCTTAAAACAATTTTATACATGTATTCCAATCTAAATGACACTAAATATCATGAAAATTATCCATTTATGCGCTTTTTTAAAATCACGGTTCCGGACGTAGTCGGATACCCTAAAAGAAAAATGACAGACCTTATGAACTTAGAGGCTTTTTACTAGAAGTATACAATTTTTTTTAAAAATGCCTCGAAAACTACCCCAAATAAATTATTTCAAAACATAAAAGCATCCCATAGAAATATTTCAGGTTTCTGCGAAAAAAGAAAGTGCGCGTTATACCGCGAATATACCTAAAAATTAAAAAAAAGCAACTGAAAATTATAGGGGAGCGTTATACACCGGATATTGCGGTAACTACAGTGAAATACGTATAACGCTAAAATGCTTGAGACGAAATATCGGTTAAAAAGAAATAATACAACCGTCACGCCAAAACTACTATACATTTCGATGCCTCTTTTTCTCTTAATACGAAACGAAAATCGCTTAACACGAAAAGATTTATCTTCAGGAGATGAACAAAATACGAAAAACAGAATCCACGTATACGAGATTTAAGGGGTGTGTGAAATAAAAGAGGTGGTTTCCTATGTTAAGTAGACAGAAGGATAACTTGGCTTTGAAATACCTCCGGACACAGCCTGCGACACTGTCCAATTTTGTTTATCTGAGCTGCTTTCTACCTCCACCCTTACAAACGCCACGCAAAACATCTCATCTTTCATCAGTTGGCTTTGGAATTCGGTAACAAGTACATCGCAGTGTGAGTAAAAATGAGTGAGTTTGGTTCGAGGTTTTTTTTATTTATTTTATTATTATTATTTTAAAAGACTTTTTTTTACGAGCACAGTGGCGCAAAGAGCTCAGGGAGGGAGCATACTTCTATCCCCCCCCAAATGAAGATGGAGCTTCTTAAGGCTGTTGATCAAAAATAGAAGACGAATCGGAAATCTATAAACATTTTGGTGTTGCTAAACTTTGTATTACATTTCATTAAGTTCCCGTTAATGTTTTTGTTTTATTGATATTTATTAAATACATGCATACACACCGTATGTAAATAAAATATGCTTAAATAAACTAAATTTTGTAGAATATATATATTCTTTAACACGAAAAAATGTTTCAGCCCCCCTCAGTTTTGTGTTAAACGATTTTCACCGTATGATAATTATTATTTTATAAAAAAAAACACCTAAAAACAAAAATTGCTTCGCATTACACATGCAAAAGAAGAATGAATTTCAACTCCACAACAGATCGACATTTAAAAATTGTAAAAGGTAAAGTCGTGCTCCATTTCTTATACTTCCACATATAATAAATATAAAAAGATGCATTGCAAATAAATCTAAAAGGCATATTTGTTCGGTGCTAGTTTGATATCTGGGGTAATGGTGCCAAGTTGTTATTTATGTTCGCCAAGATGGACGATAACATTGCAATATGGTTACCTTGATATTTTTATCGTCTGTCGATGTGGTTGCCATGGGGATAACGTATATTAGAAATAACTTCTATTGGTTTTTTCCCGCTGTAACCCTATTAGTTTCAGACGATTTTAATAAAAATTTCTAATTTCTGTAAAAATGTAACCATTTTCAGGGTAATTTTTTCTATGGTTTGCGTCTTCTGTATAATTTATATAATTCTGTGTTACTTTCCAGTATAGATATTTCTAAAATGAGTGAGTACTAGAATATTTTTTTCTTAGAATAAGCGTTGTGCTTTTAATTATCGCTGTAAATCGTTTATTTTCGTTTTATTTACATTTGATTTTTTTTTGTTTTTTTACGCTCTTTGTTGTAATCAATTCGTTGAAGGAACTTGCAGTGCAATTCCATATATTGCAAGCGCTTTCACTACTTTGTAATTAGAATTCTGAATTAATTTTAACATACATTATGTAATTATTTTATTCATAATGTAATACAAAAATGCAATTATTACTTTTTTAGTAACCATCTAATATTCGTTATTTATAATTGTTTCTTTTAACATTTATTTATAAATACTATTACATATTTTCTTATTTATTTATAATTATTATTTATTTATTTATTTATAACTATTTCTGTTGTTTATTTATAGCTAGTATGTTATTTATTGATAATTATGAAATAGGAGTAATCTTATAAATTATTTTTATTATTTTACAATTCGACTGTTATTCTTTTTTTTATAATTACTATTAAATTATATTATGTGATTATTATTTTTAATAACTGTTACTAAATCGTACTATATGAATATTATATATAATTACGATAAAAGAATATTATAAGATTACTATATGCTGCTTATAATACTATTATTACTACATGTTACTTTTTATTACATATTATTGATATTCATTATTTATTGATTGATCTAGGTTATTCTCAATCTCTACCTATATGCTTTATTTGAAATACATATCGCGCCAAGCAGCGCTTGGCGCAATTACCCCCGATATCAAATTAGTTCCATTTGTTCGATAAGGTTTGGAAGAAAAACCACAGAGCACAAAGATAATTATTTTTGTATTGTACATTAATTGTATTTAAAAGCTCGCTTGTATTAATTTTAAAAGTATCCCCCTATAAATTTGTACATTCCTCCCCCTTCTTTGGTAAAACATCAATCTTCCATTTTAATATTAAATTAATATAAAAACCATACTAAATATTTATGACAGAAATTATTATTAACAAATATTTATTATTAATCTTATTGACTAAAATACAAATTTTAAATTATTCATCAAAACGCGAAGATAAGAATCGTTTGCTTTTTTTTCATCCTTCTACACGCTTTAAAAAAACCGCAATTTCCGATAACATTTTAAAAAAGTAAATTTTGGGATAAACAACCAGGTATAATTTATCTTAACTATTACTTTTTTGATTGTTTTGATAGACTACACTTTCTTCTCTCCCTCTCTCTCCGAGTAGTAAGTCAGTCATGAAGATAATATATTTATATATAGCTTATATCTCTATTTACACTCCCCCAAAGAAACATAAAATCGAAAATTTTCTTGGACAACATCCAGAACTTTCCGTATTTAACACAACCGTTTATAGGAAATTTAGCTTTTTTAAGACGGAGGAATTAAGTGTGAGATCATTTCTTTAAAAATCGGAAATCTTTTTGAAGTAAAAAAAAAAAAAATGATTCAATATCAGGCAATTATTATTTTGTTATTTCATTTACTTTTTCACGTAAAGCGGGATATGTGAATGTTCACTTTCTCTTTGCCATTAAATAATCTAGGAGATAATTTTATTTCTAACAAATTGAGTTTGTTTAAATGTTAAACTCTCTTCTAAAAATATAAATTCAGCAATATTTCTTGCCGCTTCAATAATTTGCTTCAATTTATTGGCTTTAAAAGGAAAACAAACTTTTATAATGCACGTAAAGCATTTTTAAAGAAAATAAATTACAAGTTATTTAAAAAAATTATTTTACTTTTTTTTCAGGCATACATTCTACGAGATAAATATCTGCATTGATTTCCAATTCTAAATTAAATTTATTCCGTAAATATAAAATATCTAATGCAAATGGGTTCTTACCCCTGCGTATTATGCAATCAACCAATTTCGCCAAATGCTGTAATATATAGCCAATACTAGAAACAAGTCCTGAGTAGGTTCGAGCAGTTAAAAAAACTATAACATCATTTGGCGACATTTTTTTAATTCGCCATGTCTCTTCGTTTGGCGAAATTGGTGGACAGTATATATATATAGATAGATCCTTTCTAATGGGGCTGCGGATCGGTAATTACCATTGCAGACCTAGTTCATTTCCCGGGGACTGGTATCACTTTTTAGTGTGGTACCATATACGTGGATATCAATTACCACAACGTAATTTTGACAAACAATTTCCCTACCCAGATGGAGGCATCTAAGCTCTGACGTTGCGAAACTGTTCTAGGAATTTAATTTTCCCCAGAGCACCCAACCCAAACAGGCACTCTAGATATCTTCACCATGCCGCATGAACATACGGCATAAACTTTGTAGATTTTTTTGCATCATGAAAATCCACCGACTTGGGCCGGAGTCGAGCCCGCAAACTTGAGAGTAGAAGGCCAGCGCCAAACCAACTACGCCATCCAGTCGAACATATAATATTTAAGTTTTAGAAAATATTACCAAAAGAAAGTGTTACATTTCATATTTTTAAAACTCGCTTGAAGTAAAAAAAATAATTTATTTGAAAAAATAAGTTTACAGCATAAAATAATCTTCAAAGTCACAGGATTGCTAAAATATATTAATTTAATCACTTTTATATAAAATGTATGAATATATTAAATCCTTATTATATATATAATTATCAAAAGATTTACAAACTTAATTTCTCCTTTAAGTTTTTGTTACACTCGTAATTTTTCTCATCCAGTCATTTATTAACTCCCCCTTCTCCACCCCCTTGTATTTATATTAAGGGGACAGTAGTTATTCCATCAGGTTTTTTTAAAAATTAAAAAATTACTATTATTACTTCGACACTGCATAATTATGCTTTTAACTTTTTTATTGACAGATTGACAAAAAATATTATTAAACGCATTCTTATAATCATGCCCGGCGATCTAAAAAATCGAAATTACAATAATATTAATGTCTATTATATCACTTTATTTTACAGTCAATAAATTAAAATTTAATAAATAGGTATACTTTTAACTTCAGTGTACTTTATTATTTTATAAGAGGGGAAATTATGCATAATTATATTCAGATTTTCATTTAAAAATTGAAAGTCAGAATAATGCTTTTTTTTTTTTACTTTAAAAAAATAAATAAGTTATTTCGAAGTAATTGCTACATCAAATTAATTAATAACTTAATGAGAATTAATTGAAAACTAGAAAGAAAACATTCATTAACGGAAATAACGAAGCAACTTAAAACTGCAGAAATATGAAAAGAACACGGTTTTTTCCATTTCCCTGAAATAGAATTGGAGCATAACTGAAAATTCTTACAAATTAAAAGAGTTTTTTGAAAAAAAAAATGCAGTTGTGTGTAACTAAAGAAGCTGTATTTGTGACAAAACAGTTTTTTGAATAAGAAATAAAATGCAACATCCGCGCGCGCGCTGAAAAAGAATAATATCCTGTTTCTGCAATCACACATAATAACAGGAATCGGAAAAAAAGATTTCAAATAACTTCTGAATAATATTAAAAAACATAGAACTAAAAAGTGATGTAGAGTAATATGCATAATTAGAATTATTACTTCAATTAAAAATGAGTTTAACTCGAAATGAAACAAAGAAATCTACGTCTAAAAAGATGTTTTGATAAAAAATAAAAAGGAGAAAAAATATATATATTCCAAACATTCTCTTTCACAATCAATACAGTTCGCGCAGCGATTCCAGAATGTATCTTTTTCTTTCGACACCATGTAATTTTACTTAATGTTATTTTTACCACACGCGCTATTAACCTCTTTTTTAAAAATATTAAAGCGAAATTTATCTCTTCCTTTTTTACAGAAAGTTTTTCACGATTAATTTCTCCTTACACAAAAAGTCTGTTATTCTTTTTTAAAGTACTACATTTTAACAAGAGAATTTGGAATGTGGTTTTAATTCCTTGTATTTTCATTGCCTGAAATGCGAGCTCGTACCACGATTTGCCGTAGAGAAGAATTATTTTTAATAGACTTTTATTTATCTGTGTATATTGATTAAAGTTTAAATTCTGGAAGTTAACTTAAAATATATTGATTTAAATTGATTCAATATAATATTGCTAAATTGGATGAGTAATTTTAATGTGAAACAGACGTTTAGTACGAAGAATATTAGATCGAAACTATAGTGTGCAAATTATTAACAAAAAAGCAAATGTTAAGGTACTACGTTGGGAAATGTGATTTTTCAAAAGCGTATAAATGGATAATATTTATGATATTTATTGTCACTTAGATTAGAAAATGTATATAAAATTTTTTTAATAATATTATTGCAATAGAAAATTATTTAAGTACAATATTTTGACAAAAAATTAACATAGAATGACCCATTTTCAAAATATTCTCATTTTGTGAAAAATGCTTTTAATTTATTATAATAATTTGCCTGTATATAGCTCAGACCTCTGTACAGAGGCTCAACTAGAATTTTTGAAATATATAACTTAGAAGTGGATTTATCCATGTTTTGCGACAACAGAGGGGAGAAATTTAAACAAAAAGACGCCGATAAAATTACTTCAATTGGTTGTAACTCTGAAAATAATGTGAATTTTTCAAAAAAAAAAAAAAATAGTTCAGACTCTCTGGAGAGGTTTTTACTTTATATAAGCAAAATATTATTATTTTAGAAGCATTTTTTTATAAAAGGAGAACATTTTGAAAAAAGATTATTCTAAGTTAATTTTTTGCCAAAATATTGTATTTAAATACTTTTTTTTTTGCAAAAATGTCCTTAAAACAATTTTATACATGTTTTCTAATCTAAGTGAAACTAAATATCTCGAAAACTATCCATTTATGCGCTTTTTTAAAATCACGGTTCCGAACGTAGTCGGATACCTTAAAGAACAAATTTAAATAACACCATTTAATTGGATGGATCCTATTTTAGTCCACATCTTCAGTTAACAGAAAACAACACAGAACAGAAAAAACAATACAAAAAACGAGCTGTTTTCGTAAAACGCAATTTTGACCCACTGTTTACTGACGAGAATGACACCAACGCTGATACGCCACTCTGCTAACTTCCCCACCACGCTACACGAGGGTGTTGAGCATGGAAAGATTCAGCGAGCACAATGCCCTCTATACAGTGAGTCATCAGTGCTCATAACAGTAGAAAAATGTTGCTCTAAAGCTACATAAGAACAACTGGAGACGTACCAATGATTCTGAACCGAAGTTTAAACCTAAATACGATATTTGAGACGTACCTCTCTCATTTCAACAATATTTCAAGAGAAAACCGTAAGCTGATGTGATGGTCTGATATGATGGACATAACTCTTATTATTCAACAAGATAGGTCAGTGATACTCAATCTGCGGCCCGCCGGCCTTTTCTGAGGGGTCCAGTCATGACCCAATGCAGTAAGAAATTCTATTATTGGAGAACACTGTACTACAAAATTTCAGGGAAATTAATCAAATTTATAGTAAAATTGATAATTTGACTGCTTGAAAAATTGATAGAATTTCCTGCTAATTTAGAAGAATATAACCAAAAGGATGAAAAGAAGTCGAGACTATTCTATTACTCAGTAAAGAAATGCTTTAAAGTAAATATTTGTGTGTGTGTGTGCGTGCATGCTTGATAGAAAGGTTAGTACAGTATTCAAATAAAAGCCAAAAACGAGTTTAAATATTTTGATAAATTTTGCTTTGTCCAATGTTACTTTGATCTTATGTGTTTGTTTTCCCATTCATTATCCTCAAGCTGCGGCCCGCGTGAAATACCCGTTATGTGTATGCGCGGCCTGGTGAGAAAAAAGATTGAGTACCCATGAGATAGGTCTTATCACAGCTCAAATCTCCAACACAACACCACCAATTCCAATGCTTGCAGCCATAGTGAATGGTCTAAAACTGTACGATTTACTATCGACAAGGGAACTGAGATTTTAAACCATGGTTAAGACATTGGGATGTTAGCAATTTGATATCTCAACTTTCTAATTCCCACACTACATTTTTTTTCCAGACTGTGAGACCCAGCTGAATTTAAAATACAGGGTGATTATAATTCAAGTTCCACTTTTAAAATGCTGCAAAAAGAGAACCACTGCACTGAATGACTTTTAATTTGAACTGTACGTACTTGAAGAGGAAACGGTATGGCATAAGAAAAATTTATTGGCGTTCTCAATATTGTTTTTTATGCGTTTTTTGGCTCAAGGACAATTAAAAACCGATTTCTCCCATCCAATCTAGCACGACTTTGCCGTGGTGGATAAACTATGCACTAACAGTGCAACTTGAATGATTTGAGAATAATTTTTTCCTTTAGAAAAAACACAATTATTCTCAGTGAACAACATAACTCGTTTAATGTGGAACTCATGCCAAAGGCGCTGTAATTCGATTCAAAATGCCACTTGTAACCGAATCCACTTTCATTATGCCGCTTATAGCACCGTCTGTTGATAGACTTTGGAAAAAAAAATTTTTTCCCCATACCGTTTCCCTCTTTTCAAGTACATTCAGGTTAAACTTGAAGTCATTCCAAACAGTGGCTCTTTTTTTTTCTTTTACAGTATTTTGAAAGTGTGACTTCTTAATTAAATTCAGGAGCGTAGTTACCACCGTATCAATGATACGGGGCCCCCAAGCTACAGGGGCCCCAATATGTGTAACTATAATACCACTAACAGGGCTTTCTTTTATACAAAAAAGGGGCTCCAAAGAAGTTTTGATACGGGACCCACTCAGAACTAGCTATGCCAGTGATTAAAATCCCCTATTTTTCATCCCAATTACTTCAAAGCCAGTCTTTGCCACAGTGACATTTCGAAACACTCCCAACTGCTTTACCGATCAAGCAATACAGTGGCTTGATGGGGGACATACTGATTCCGGTATAGTGGTTAGTGACGCTGACTGCTGCGCCGTTGGGCTTGGGTTTGAATCCCAGAGAAGGCGTGGATGTTTGTAAATGTATTGTGCCTTTGCAGCATGGGAGTACTTGAAATAATCGTCGAGCCGTAAATACTCTAGTGAGATTTGGGGAAAGAGGTGGGAGGTACCTGACCACCCCCAGGATGTGCTTTCTCAAATTTGGGGTGGAACCGAACCACTTCGTACTGTCCCCTGCATGATGCTCAAAGCTCCGGCTAACGACAGGTGTAAGATGTCCCCTCGCCCGGATGAATTTCATGGGCCTCGATCTGCACATCGTCAGACATGTGGCATTAGAATCACCAACGACATGATTTAAGTATGAACTTCAAAAGCAGCAACTTCATTGCAGCAAGTATTTCAAAATTACGCATGCAAATATATTTCCTCTTTAAGTTCTCAAGGGAGTATTTTACGGGAAAATAAAAACACGTCGAAAGAGATATTCACACTTAGAAAGGAAAGGGAAGGGAAGCATCGAATAAGGGGAAAAAAACATTTTTGTTCCAAACCAGCTCGGAATAGTCTAGTGAAAAAGACGAATGGACTTGGCAGAACTCGGGATACACGTGGAATAAATCCAGATTCCCCTCCCTGCACTTGGCACACACTTTTCTCAAAAAATATATTTGAATATACGTCAGAAAATGCTCTCTCTCTCTCCGATTGCTTTATAGAAACGAAGGAATTCTCCCCTCGTCAAAAACAGGATTTCTCGAGTTTCGACTGCCTTCATGTATGCAGAAGAATTCATATCTAGCAGGATGTTTTTGCTTTACAAAAACTGCAATAAAGAAAGAAAAAAAAAGAAAAGCACTCAATATCGTTGCAGGTCAGATTGAGTTTGACTTATTTTCCTGGATGGAAAATGGGATATATTTGGACATCGGGGAAGCACGAACCAGGAGAAAAGGATCGAGCAATATCCAGACTGGTATCTGCATTTTAATGTCCGAAAAGGGGAAAGTTGGGAATTCACTCTTCAAATCCAGGATTGGATATACGAGGAATAGAATTTTGCAGTGTGGCTTTTGCATTGCGAAAATATACATCTGAGAGTTGTATAAACGTTGTACTATAAAGATACACAAGGGCTATTGGCGACGGACCTCGTCATTTTAAACCATTATCAAGGGACGAGGACATCACTAGATCTAGCACCCCTCCCCTTTTAATTTCCCCACCACGCCAATGGGTGAGTGAGTGAGTGAAGGAGGAAATATTTACGTCGCACTGTACCACTAGGCCGCCATCTTGGATTCCATTCCAGCAACAAGCGCTGCTTGGCGTGATTTCTTTATTGTGCCAAGCGGCGCTTGGCGCCCTGCCCGTGATATAAAACTAGCTAAAAAAAATAATAATAACAGGCCATAACTTATACACTCTTATGTTTACAAATAGCTCTATGTTTGAATATATTTCAGCTCTTACAATGGATATAATTAAGTTCCATCGATTACTCAATAGATTATTTGGAAAAATTAAATTTCACAAGATAGGAAAGTATGAATAAGAAATGATCTATTTTTACCAGACCGAGTTCAAAATGTAAGCAAAGGTGTCGAACTCCCAACATGGTACTCGGATTCCTTGGAACGGTATCCAACATGTTTTGTTACCTACATGGAATAAAGCGTGTTGAATACCGTGATCTACCCTCACTAAGCCTATTACCTCCGTAATGATTAATTTTCTCACAAATTATGATGCAAATTAGCAAACATACGGCGGTCCATCTCTCTGTGGATACCTTTCGCGAAACAATCCTTCTGCTACTCATGCATTTCCTTCAGTCAATCCGTAAATCAGGTGCATCACTGCCAGCTCGGTGTTAAAATGTTCCATACTCTTCTGCGGGCGATGATAGCTCAAATGACTGTTGCAATGCATGTTTGTTTCCTTAAATGCTCATTTTGAACAACGCCACCTAACACCGAATGGAGACGCTTCCGACTAAAGGCTGCTATGCAAATCTGAATCTTTGTGATGCCCCCAAACTGCCCTTAAAGTTTGTCCCAATGATTCTGGAACACCCTGTTTAATATATGAAGTCGCTAATATATACGACTTGAGGCTTTGAATAGTCATCCCCCTACTCCTGTTGAATATTAATGCATGGATTTAATGCCCCCCCCCTTCTTAAACCTTTCTTCCTTCCTCAGATCTACGACAGCCCAGGATGGGCCTTGATCTACTCAAGAAGCCTTTTCCAGGCCAGCCTTCCTTCTGCTACTGTGCTACAATTCCTAGTTCTTAAAAACAGGAGATCTTTTTCTAGGCCATCAATCCATTTATAATTTGGTCTACCCTTTCTTGTGCCCATTGGTTGAGCATTGAAGACTGTTTTAGTGGTGCGGTCTTCGTTCATTCCGATAACATGAGCTGCCCATTTAATTCGTTGTATTTTGATGAAGTTAACAATGTCAGATTCTTTATACGATCGATAGAGCTCTAAATATGATCTTCGCCACGTTCCATTTTCCTGAAATCCTCCTAAAATGAGTCTTAAAATCTTCCTATCATAGATATATTTATCATGTTCTCATCTGCTCAAGACATGGACCAAGTTTCGCATGCATAAGTTGTGACAAATCTATACGGAACTTTATCACTAACCCTGAGTCGGCGGGTACCTATTTCCAATCAGCTCCAAACTGGGACTGGATTCCTTGTGATGCAGATTAGATAAAGTATTTAAGTCAAACGGAATAGTAAAGTGAGAGCAGTAGAGAGAGAGATTGAAGCAGAAAGTTATAATAGTGAAGTTAGATTTATAATTGAAGATTTCTTGGTGGATAATTTAATTCAGGAAGGTTGAGATTCAGTTCGTAAATATTGATTTATAATTAAAGTCTCATTTAATTCGTTATATTTTGAGATTAAAGTTAAAATGTTCAATAGGAACATTATAGAATATAATTCTGGGATCTCTTATAGTAATCTCTGCGTGATCGATATAATTGTTAATTAATTGGAACATTAAATATTCCAGTTAATTTACAGGAAAGACCTTTTTATACCTCATATAACTATTTCTTGATTTATTTGTTATTAAAAGTCTTTGATTCTATTTGGGAAAGATTACCAAATAAAGAAAGTTATTTATAAAAATGGCTACTGGTTCTTATATGACTCCAACTTATTCTCGTTCTCAAAGTGATGGACCAAGGGACCTTCACAAAGTTAATAATAATCTTAAAAGACTTTTAAACAATAGAACCTTTTTTGTTCGTCTTTTGATTAAATTTGATCTCATATTATTTTCGTATTCCATTAAGACATCTATGAGCCATAGTAATTCTCTTTTGGATTTCAATAGTACAATTGTTCCTATTGTTAATTTCTAGACCTAAATAAGTGAAAAAAAAAAGGTGTCAACAACTTCAAAACTATACTCTTCAATTTTAAAATGAGAATTGTTAAGACATGATTTACCAAACCAAGATATAAAAAACAAAACAAAAAAAGCTAATGTCCAATTTTTAGAATGTCAACGTTTGTTTCCTTCTCTCGTTTTCACTGCTGAAAACACCCTGGAATACCCCCAAAACTCTCCACAGTAAAGCGTTTTACCTAAAATTAAGGTACATACAAGATCACAGAGATTGCGAAAACAGATTCCGTTTCCCTCCCGACTATCCTTCATTCTGAATAATTCAAGCAATATTCACTTTTAATGTCATGCAAATGTAGAATACTGAGTTTTCCTTCGTAGCTTGTTGACGAATAACATGTTTTCTAGAATGTTGTGGAATTGCTTTCTGACAGAGCGAAGATTCGCCGTTTTCACATTTCAACGATGACGGGGGAAGAATGTTTGCCGCGATTTTCTTTTCTTTTCCTTTTATTTACTTGCATAAGAAAATTCTTCCCTTTTTTTCCCCCTACATAAATATGTGGAATTGCTTTTTGAAAAGTTTGGGACATTTTTTTTTATTAAAAAAAAAAAGGCTTTAGTGCTTTAGCAAGCAAATATCTCGCTACATTTAAAGACGGAATTTTGTTTGTGAGTGTAATGCTCAAAAAAAAAAAAAAAAGGGGGGGGGAGAGACGAATGCAATAAAACAGATTTCTTTTTTCATTTCTTGAAATATTTTTATTTTGTATCTGTGTATATTTTGTTCTTCAAAGGAAAAAGAATCCAAAAAAAAAAAGTGTTTCTTCAAACACGTTAAAGGTGGTTTTATGCATGATTTCAAAGCTCCTTTCTCTCAATACTTAATAAGTCTAGCGTGCTATTAGGAAATTATGTATAGTCCCTTTTTTGCGAAAAAATCAGGAACTGAAATTAAATCTGATAATATATTTCTTCTAAAAAAATTTGCGTCTTGCAGCTGGTCTGAATTCGAGATTCGACCCCATCGAAGACTATTGTTACTTCTTTGTTACGACTGCTTGCTTCGCTGTTAAAAGTGTATTGTGACCGGAAAGAGCTAAGGGCTCTTTTAACATAGTAAATGAAAAGAAATGGCCTTGTTTCGACTAATTTCATCGCCAAATTTTGTGATAAAAAGATGCCCCTAGAAAACTCCAGAAGAATCTAGAATGATTATTTGACAGTGAAACTTTAAAAGCTCCATGAAGGTTCTTCCTAGCCTATACAAGAACAATGCAGAGAAGTAATTATTTGCCTTAAGAGAAATGGTGATGGTCCATACTTGTATGATTTTTCAACCTATGTGTGTTATCGCGGATTTATACAAGTGTGTTAAGAAAGAATTTCAAAATAAATTTCAATGGAAATTAATTGGTGATTCAATTCTGCATTACTACTACAAAACTTGATACAGGGTGCCAACTAGGGTTTCTTTCCCGGGAACCCGGGTTCCCTGAAAATCATACGATTTATGTACCTTTTCTATTCCCGGGGATTATATTTCGCTCCCGAGATTTCCCGGGAATCGCACGGGGCTTCAATTATCTATGAGGTAGCTATTTTTAAAACATTAATTGGTATTAAAGAAGAACAAATGATGGCCAATGTATAGTTTGAAACTGTCACTACAATTGTAGCAAGCTTGAAACCAGTAAAAATTAGTTAATAAGAATTGTGCAGTCGAAATGCAACTTTGGTAACTGCAGAAGGTGTATTTTCTTTCGTTATTGGAGAATCGAACGAACAAAATTCAGAAGTTGTGAAAAATATGAAATATTCTCTAATCCAAAGAATTAATGAGAAGCAACGTTAATTTAATACGATTAATGTAATATCTGAATTTCGGGAGAAAATACGAAGCAGCTGCAGTTACTGCCGATATTTCGCGATTGCCAGGTAAAAATTGCTTGGTTAGACAATCCCAAATGATAGGAACAAGGCTTTTCTGTGAAGAGGAATCAATATCCAACTCTTCTTATTCAGAAGAGAGCATGGAGATTTTGAAATAAAAACCTCTGACGTAGGACGAAAAATTAGAGAACAGTCTACTCTAACACAAAAGTTTTATATTGTTCAACCAAAAAGAGTACTCGTTTCAACAAAATCATGAAGCAAGAGATGCAGTTGTTTGACTCAACTGAAAATCCATCACCAAACATAAAACTATGTGAGGCTTTAAAAACAATTCCTCCAACGTCAGTTGAAGCCGAGAGAGCATTTTCTGATGCCGTAGCTTAAAACTATGCTGAGTGTATAAAATATACTTTATATATATATATATATATATATATATAAAAAGTATAAAATATATATATATATATATATGCTTTCTGAAATCCTATTTTAGAAGTGAATAATCAATTTATTATATATTTTATGTATTTTTTTAGGTTATTATATAAATAAGTATTAATTTTGGAATTTATAGGTATCTTTATTTTGTATAATTATTGATTTTATTTAAAAATAATTTTAAATTTTTTGAAATTTTGATATAATTCCGGGAATTTCGGGAACGCAATTACATTCCCAGGATTTCCAGGGAATGGAAAAATCCGGGAAATCAGAAACCCTAATAAAAAGACAAGCCCGAAAAAGATGAGGATCTTCACAGAATTGTTTCCCTGAAAATGTAACCGTTAAAGCATCCATAATTCCTTTCTCCATCTTCCGTCTCTCAGACAGGGCATTATTATGCAAGTACAATCTTACAGAAACTTTTAAATCATGTAAAAAACCCATGAATTTTTTGTTTAATTTCATGCGATGAACTCGAATAATTCGCGGATTTGGGTTACTTATTCGAAATTAATTACTGATTATTTACGACGAAGATTCATTTGATTAGTAATTAATCCCTTTCAAGTGAGATGGAGCCTCGCAGCACATTAAAATGCAGAAACACAGTTTGGTTTTTTCAATCCCTCGTCACACGACCTGTATCGCTCTATCGCAGACATCTAAAAATGTAGTATTAATATGTAATATAAAAAATGTTTTAAGTCAATTCCTACTTACAAGGGGAGGCTACGATGCATGGATCACCGATTCGATCCATCTTTAGTACACGTGTAGGGCATAACTAGGAGTACAACGGGTGCAAGTAGTAAGGTGCGCTTCTCAGCCGTTTCCGAGAAATTAATTAATCGAAATTTGAGTTGCGTTCATATGCATTTTACGTTAGCAAAAATTCAACGAGCGCGTAGCGCAGCGGTAAGAGCCCTGCTTCGTTAGCGCGGGATCGCTGGATCGAACCCCGCCGGTGAAATCGATTTTTTTTTTCTAATATTTCATATTTTTTACAAATTTAGGTGTCTTGAATAATATTTATTTTGGAATCAATTGTATAATTTATTTTTTTAACGAAAAAAAAGGATTCTGAAAAAATCATACAGGAGATTGAAGAATTAATACTTTTATTCCCAGTATTTTGTACAACTATTTATTCTACCCTATTTTCTATTCACTATCGTGCTGTTCGAGAGCGCCGAATTACTGCACGAAGTAGGATGATATCGGTCATAGAAGCAGGGAAAACAATAGTTATTGCGGCATCTTGCGCAAGTGATAAATGCCGAATTTTTGCATTCGCAGGAATTTTTTAGCACATCTATCCGAAAGCAAACTTCGTTCGCGTTCATGAACGTTGTCCGGTCATCGCACAATTTGGCGCAAACCACGCGTATTTTAACATGCAACAGAAAATTGGTGCCGACAATTGATGGTGTACGAGAGACTGAATTTTGATACAATCTTCTCTCTGGAAGATATTTCTCTATCCTGTTCGATAATGTAAGCGTAGTTCTGTAGTCTCTTGATAAAGTTCTTCACTTGCCGGTAAAAATAAACATCACACGGCTGCACTAATGGAGTGCATTTTGGTGGTATTTCGATTAATTAATTTCTCGGAAACGGCTGAGAAGCGCACCTTACTACTTGCACCCGTTGTACTCCTGGTTATGCCCTACACGTGTACTAAAAATGGATCGAATCGGTGATCCATGCATCGTAGCCTCCCCTTGTTAGATCAACAAAGAAAAACTTTATTTTAGCTACTTTTTATTGAAAAGTTACAATTAATATAAATATGTATATACATAGGAGAGAATCACAACATTAAGTGGTAATTCATTTTTATTCATTATCATTAAAGTATCATATTGCCATAATCGTGTATATCAAATTTCAGTTCAACTGAATGCTTTAAAACGTGAGAAAAAAACCTTTTCGACACAAGTCGCTAAGTAGCCAAAAATGATGCCAACGTCGCTGTACATATATAATTCTTTAAATAATTAGTTTTAAACAATTAATTTTTATTAGTTTTTATTAAATTACTGTATTATCATCCAAAATAATCATGTATATAAAATTGCAGTTCAATGGAGCGCTTTAAGATGCAATTTATTGACGATTGAAAATTCCACGAAGATAAATAAATAAATATAGAGAGAGTGTGGGCTATAATAGTGTAGGAATAGAAAAAACCCATTAATATTTTTTTATTTCATGCGAGGGACTCACATCGATTCGGATTTAGGTTTCTTATTCAAAATTACTTACTTATTATTTACTACTAAGATTCATTTTGATTAGTAATCCCTTTCAAGCGAGATAAAGCTTTGTCACATAAAACACAGTTTGGGTATTGTTCAATCCCTCATCACACGGCCCTTATCGTTACCGCAGACATCTAAAAGTGTAGTATTAAAAAATGAAACCTGCATTGCGTGAAAATCAGGAGTGTGCATGTTTACTGGTGAAAATTGCAAACATTCTACTAACTGCGAATCCCCCCTTTCTTTCACTTGAGCAGTCAAGACTCCGAGTCATGTTTTTGATGAGAGGAGAATTCGTTCCGTTTTTATAAAGTTGTCATATGAAAGGGAAAACTTCGCATGTTGAGTTTTTCTGACGTATATTCAGATAAAATATTCTAGAAGAGAGTCAGACGAATTCAAAAGAATTTATGTGGATTTATTCCTTGTGTATCCAGAGTATTTTTTTTTTTTTTTTTTGAAAGCGTCTATTTCTTTCATAGGACTGACTGGAATGGAAGAAAAAAAAAGCTATAGGATAAATAAAGATTTTTTATATATATATGTAGGATTTTCCCTTTGAAACATTTGTAAAAAGGTTGAGTGATATCCTTTTCAGAGGACCATAAATCTCAATTTGATTTATTACTGCATTCCGAAGCAGCGCCACCTAGTGAGCTTTCGTAGCTTTGAATAATTTTTCGGCAGAGGAACTACTGCTTCATCAACACATCGCGTCTACCGCATTTCCGCGCCCAACGCGGCACCACCAGTCCTATAACATCCAATAATGAGAAAGGTTCATTTCCCCGTCTTCTAAAGGTATTACTCAACTTTTAATTAACTTAATTCCTGCATTTCTTTCTATTTGTAATTATCTTTTTTTTTTTGTAAATATTTTTTTAAATAAATTCTCTTTTATGGAAGTATTCGTGTTTAATGACTTAGATTCATTTAATTCATCACTTTAAATATTACCCCTAGACAAACCACCTACGCCAATCTAAAATCCCGCCTTATGAAGAGTCTGATTTTTATTCGAAGATTTATTCGGACTCCCACATATATATGTTTAATGGCATTAAATTTTTAATTCAAAACTGTTTTCTTTTATTCGGAACTTATAGCTTCAAATAAAGCAACAAGTAGTAATGTGATAGAAAGATGCTTTAAAATAATAAATATTTCGTAATTTCCACGTTAGTTAAATTATTGATAGGAAACGTAATATTCATATTCTTTTTTTTTCAGTAAGAAAAAAAAAGAACGTTTACTTGGAAAACAATACAAGTTTTCATGTAAAATCCATTTTATTTCATTTCCTACTATAATTAAGGTATGTAAAGAGTGTTTTTTTCCAGGTATAGAGGTTTAAGTTCGCATTACTTTCCAAGATGGCGACCGATTTAACAGCTGTCAAGTGATTTATTCTCAGTTTGGTTTGGCAATTCATCATGAATGACTCACGCCTGAACAACGCTTTCAAATTGTGCAATTTTATTTCGAAAATAATGGTCGATTTTCATAAGCGAATTTTGTTTAGTGATGAAACGCACTTCTGGTTGAATGGCTACGTCAACAAACAAAACTGCCGCATTTGGAGTGAAGCTAATCCACAAGTGTATGTCGAAACACCGTTACATCCAGAAAACTGACTGTTTGGTGCGTTTTATGGGCTGGTGGAATCCTTCTTCAAAAACGATGAAGGCCACAACGTTACCGTCAATGGTGATCGGTATAGAGCCATGATTACTAACTTTTTCATTCCTGAATTGAACAATCTTGATGTCCAGGAGCTGTGGTTCCAACAAGACGGCGCAACATTTCACACAGCTCGTGCCACAATCGATTTATTGAAAGACACGTTTGGTGACCACCTAATTTCACGTTTTGGACCTGTGAATTGGCCTCCAAGATCTTGTGATTTAACACCTCTAGACTATTTTCTGTGGGGCTATGTAAAGTCATTGGTCTATGCGGATAAGCCACAAACGCTTGACCATTTGGAAGACAACATTCGCCGTGTTATTGCCGATATACGGCCACAAATGTTGGGAAAAGTAATCGAAAATTGGACGTCCAGATTGGACTACATCCGTGCCAGCCGTGGCAGTCCTATGCCAGAAATCATATTTAAAATGTAATGCCACAAGATTATCTTTCGAATAAAAAAAAATTCATGTCAATCGTTGCTTTAATGCAATTTTAAGTTCTATACCTCTAAAAAAAACACCCTTTAGCTTCAAATAAAGCAACAAGTGGTAATGTGTGATGGAAAGATGCTTTAAAATAATAAATATTTGGTAATTTCCCCGTTAGTTAAATTATTGATATAGCAAATGTAATATTCATATTATTTTTTTTCCGTAAAAAAAAAAGAACGTTTATTGGGAAAACAATACAAGTTTGGAGTAAAATCCATTTTATTTCATTTCCTACTATAATTAAGGTATGTATGTTACTGCCCGTAATTCAACGTTTTGGTGGAAATGTTTTAAAATTTCCGTCGTGCTTTTATTTTATATTCCATACATTTAAGATCCCCAAAACACTATTTTTGTTTCTACGATATTTGGAAGCAAAGTTACAGCATAATTAGTAAACCGGAAACGGAGATTACAAAACCGGAAGTAGATCCCTACACAAAATATTTTTAAGATATGGAATTGAAATTTTCAGAACATGTTTTATTTAATTCTATCTGTGTTATGAATCAAAATCTAATCTCTACGTATATATTTATGTACTTTATTGCTTTTTTAAGGAAAAAAATCATTTTTTTAAAAATCGTGTTTTTGCATAAAATTTCGTATATTTAAAAAACTTTCAAAAGTATTACAAATCTTTTAATTTTTAACACATATAAAAATGTCATTCACGTACTGTATAAATATTATTTGAATAATTTATTAGAATTTTTTGTAACTGCAATTTTTCATCCAAATTTCACTAAAGATTACAATTGTTATAGACAATATAACTCTCCAGAAAACAGCAAAAGGTTTTAAAAAAGTCCGAATTAGTTAAACATGAAGCTAAAGAGATCTTGACCTATAAACATGGTGAGTTTAAAAAATGTACAATTAGAAGAAAATTTTTTATACTGTATTAAAATCTTTAAATGCATATTCTGAGAAACTTATGTTTTTCAATTTTTTGCATCACGGTCAAGTTCACTACAGAACTTCTTAAAATATTGAATTGAAATTTTCAGAAAATATTTTATTTAATTTTAACTCCAGTATAGATAATAATCTAATCTCTGTGTATATATTGATGTTTTTATTGCACTTTTTGTCAGAAAATAATAATTAATTTTTTGTAAAAAAATTGAATTCTTGCATAAAAAAATGACATATTTCAAAAAATTTCAAAAGTATTACAAATGTTATAGCTCTAAACACAGATCGTGATGTTATTTATGTACTGTAGAAATATTATTTAAATATATTAATTAGAATTTCCAAAACAAGGTTTTACCGTAAAGGCAATTTTTCACTAACATTTCACTCGAAATTCCCAAAACATCCAAAATTATTTTTAATTTTGAGGAAATTGTTCTTGAATTCCTAGTTTTGTGCCCCATTTCAAATAAAAAAGTGTTTATTTAGGTGAAAATTTATATATTTCACAAAAAGTGATCCGAAGGTAGTCAACATATCTTAAGACCAAAATAAAAAAAAAAGCTTAAAATATCCAAAAATTTTGACAATTATTTTTAAAAGGAATGATATATAATCGAAATAGATATTGCTTGAGTGAAAAAATAATTTATTCAAGCACTAAGAGCAGGTAAAAGATAAACATCTAAAACTTCTGAAATTATATAAACAAAATAGGTCTCGCATGTCTTAATCTTATCTTGATTGTACTTAAGTCTATGTAAGTTCTAAAATAGTTTTTATAAAATCTTTGCAGGAAAACTGAAAATCCTAAGGTTTCAAATGGTCTTAATCTTAAAATAAAGATACGTTTTCATCTCTTCCGCAGTACGATTAAGAAAAAATACTTTTGGGGGTAAATAAATAAACAAAAAGATATTCAAATTTTCTAAGAACGCGAGATGAAATTAGAGAAATATTAATAGCACTAAAAACATATCTTTTCCATCTGGTAAGCAAAATGTAAAAATAATAATAATAATAATCACAAAAGTTGCACGAAGAAAAAAATGACTTTTGAAGAAAGCAGAAATGAAATAAAAGAGGGGAAATCCCCAGTATTAAAGATAAAAACTTCCCAGAAATGAAAAAAAAAGAACACAATATTATTTTTATTTTGTTGTAAAATATTTCTTTTCCCCTTTTTTCCCCAGAATGAAATCATTTTTCCTCACCAACTAACAAAAGAATTGAAAAGATTACAAAAAATCCTGACCAAGAAAAGGAAGCAGAAAATCCCAAGAACACAACAGAAATGTCGACTTTAATTTATAAAAAAACAAGATTGTCACTAACCTTAAGGAGAGAAATATACATGTTAGGTTGGTGCGTATGAAGAGTCAGATTTTTAAGTGAACATATAAAACTGCATATCTTTTTCAATTCCTACTATTAGCTCACTCTCTATATATTTATTTATCTTGGTGGAATTTTTAATCGTTAATAAAACATTTTAAAGCGCTCCATTGAGCTGAAATTTTATATACATGATTATTTTGGATGACAATACAATAATTTAATTATAATTAATAAAAATTGATTCAAACTAGTTATGCAAAGAATTGAAAATACAACCATGTTGGCATCATTTTTGGCTACTTAGCGACCCTTTTGGTGACTTGTGTCCGAACTTGAAAAGATTTTTCTCTCTCATTGTAAAGCGCTCATTTGAGCTGAAATTTTCTATATACTATGGTTTTGGGTAAAAATACGATCATTTAATTATAATTAATTAAAATTAATTGACTGAAGCTAATTATTTAAAGAATTACAGATACAGCCACGTTGGTTTCAGTTTTAGCGAAGAGGGTCAAAACTTGAAGATGTTTTTTTCTCACGTTTAAAAACATTCAGTTGAACTGAAATTTTATATACACGATTGCTTTGGATGACAATACGATACTTAAATGATAATTAATAAAAATTAATTATCACTTAATGTTATGATACGATCCTATGTGTATACATATTTATATTAATTGTAACTACAGTGGGTGATCGGTTAACGAACATAATTCGTTCCAAGACTACATTCGCTATCCGAATTGTTCGTTAACCGATCATCGATTCACCAGACTTCTATGTGAAATCGATTAATTCGTTCTGGATACCCTAAAAATTAAATTTTAAAAAATGTATAATTTCTTAGTAAGTTTTTTAAAAAAAGAATACATACATATAGTCTTGCATATTAATCAGTCCTTTTCATTTTTTGCTTGTGGGGCGTTGAAGAACATGTCCAATGTCGCTTGCTTTTCTCTCTTTTTCAGGATTTTCCAGAAGTAACTAAAAAATAGCATTGTTGTTGTAAAGATCCCCAAACCTACTGACATCAGCTTGGTTTGGGTGACATTCTAATACCATTTCTCTGACATCCACCCACTTTTTCAAAAGACCTTTAATGGCAGATGTCGTCATTGGTTCTCGTCTTGTTCAGAAGGAGACACATTTCGCTGTGTTTCTTGGTGTTCTTCATTGAAAATTTCTTGGAGTTCTTCTGTCGTCAGTTCATCTTCATGTCCCATTATGAGCTCTTCTATGTCATCCTCGTTCACCTCCAATTCCAGATCTCTAGCAGTTCTCAAAATTCCATCCATAATTTCAGGGGTGTATCCATGATCACCTCCGAATATGTCTTCGTAGTCCAAACACAAAAAATCTTTCGTGAAAGTGTTCGTTAACCGATCACCCACTGTATTTAACAAAAAGTAGCTAAAATAAATTTTTTCTTTGTTGATCTAAGTAGGAATTGACTTTAAATTTTTTTTATATTACTTGTGTGTGTGTGTTTCAAAATATGTTTATTTAATCAAAATAGGCTCCATTTGCTTCAATGCACCTTTCCCAACGAGATTGTAATGCAAAGATACTTGTCTTAAGGAAATTCTGATATTTACAATCAATTTCTGATACGGAATATTCCAGACTGCCTTCATTTTCATACCATTTAGCCCGTGAAAATTGTTCTAAATGTTTAAAAAATGAATGTTGGTTGGCGAAAGTTCCAGTGAATAAACTGGGTGTTGCAAAATTTACTATTTTAATTCATCTCATTTCATTTCGCAAAGGGCTGAAGTCATGACGATCACATGATAAAGACAAACACGTATTCACCATTGAGTTCAAAGCAGACATTAAACTAATAGTACTTACTGTTCCATTTGCAAAAACCTGAATAAAATTTTAACTTTTATAATTGGGTAAAAAATGTTCAAATGTTTTAAAAATAAACTTTTTCAAAAGATTTTAAAATTTTAAAAAAAATCTTATTTTTCAACTTTTATATATATATTTTTATTTTTATTATATACTTTTATGTAAAATGCATTTTGTCCATCTATGAGTATTATTGTTCTTGAAAAAGTATTTTTTAAGAGGAAGTATATGAAAAGATAAAAAGTTAGCAACAACGAACGGCATGAACTGATTAGCGTGAAACACATGATTGATTTTATCGTGGGACTATGACGTCATATGATGTTTTGAACTGATAGGCTAAAAACACGTGGTTATCATTATGATGTGATTATGGCGTCAAATGAATTAAGCCCATTGTTTCGTACCACATATGTCGAGGAGAAGTATTAGGCCTTTCCGTTTAACAAGTGATGGACCTATGATTTCCAATTTCATCAATGCACTGGCAGTATAAGTACAGTTGAATTCTCTCCCACACAAAATTTCACAGATGTTTTGGACTTCTACGCGTTACACTTAGTAGTAGAGAAAAATCCTCACATCGCTAACTGAACTAACGCTGCACTTTTCGATCGTTAACATCCACCATTACCTGTTAGGGAACTAGTGATGTCTGAACGATCAAGTAGTTTCGAGTGGGAAAGTATCCTAAACTGGACACTCCGACTCTTAGGTTCTAAAACAAGTCAGCTCCTCTATCGAGCCTCCAGTCAAAAGGCCTCTACCC
This sequence comes from Trichonephila clavipes, assembly GCA_019973935.1. Lineage (NCBI taxonomy): Eukaryota > Metazoa > Arthropoda > Arachnida > Araneae > Nephilidae > Trichonephila > Trichonephila clavipes. The sequence continues at coordinate 747,658 of BMAU01019845.1, forward strand.
AGCCGACAGATAAGGTAACCGGTGCACAATTCACATGCCAATCTCTAGCTTCAAAGGCCACCACGTAAAGGGTGACAAGGACCAATAGCCGAATAATAATCCCAGCTACCTCCAAGCAGAAGGGATTCTGCATCACGTTAGACTTGGAAGGATGTGACGTATTTGAACTTAAAAAAGACCAAAAGGGGAAACCCAGATACTCTCGACATGGTACGAAGCTTCACAGACTCTAGAGACTTCTACAGGCTTCAACACCCCGCCGGAATCTCTCTCAAATCGACTTTCAGATTCACTTGGACTCTCCATGCTTAATGTGACCTATCAAGACGCACATACCAGCATCGTCCCAACGCAGCTTTTCACATGAGTGGTCAGGCCTTAACAGCACTGCACTTTAGCAGCACTACAGAAAAGTATTCTCCCCAAAAGCCTGTTTTATATATATTACGAGCAGCTTTGGCAGTGTTATTACCAGGTATTAGTACCTCATATAAAAGAAATAACGAATATTGGTTGAATTAATATCCTTTCGAAATTCCAAACAAATAACAAAACAATAATTTTGAGAAAAGAAAACCTTTTTATTGATATGTAACGCTGACAATGGACAATACGACTATAAATAAGGTTATACCAAAAACGAAAGCATAATAAAAACAGAACGTTCACGTGTTAAGAAAATCCGAAATTTCAAGCGCACCAACTTAATACAGTGAAACTCGCTTAATGCGAAAACGCTCAGGCCGAAATATCGGTTAACATGAAATAATACCACGATCCCGACAAACAACAATGTATTTCCATGCATTTTCCCCCCTCTTAACCTGGCACTTCTCGCGCAGGGTATGTCATACCCACCATCTAACTTTTTTCAACGCTTCTTCTAAACTTTTTTTGGAAAATGGCTAGTTTCTCGTGTAGCTATGGTCATATCCTTTGAAGGGCCTTAGCTTGTAGGTGAATTTTAATTATACATTTTTGGATACCGCCTTTTTCGGGTATGTGATACCCTGCGCATGAATCACCGTTACAGTTCTGAATGCATGAGTACGCTTTAAATCTTTCGTATGCTATGGCGCATTATTGTAGTTATGATGCAGAAATGTAATAATTAAGTAATTTAGTAGATACAGTTTTTTTTTGGATGAAAATCTCTTTGTGGTGATGAAGAGGAAGAATCAAATGACGAAGAGTATAATAGCAACTATGATTCCTCTACTAAAATTGATCCAGATAATTTAACTGAGGGAGCAATTATCGTCCTTGATAAAATGACCGCATCCTATTCAATGGCTAGAAAATGTAATCGTTAGCCTATGAAAATCTTCTTTTGTGTAGTTGAACGTTGCGACAATAAATGCGCAAATTAGTTAAGTACTCAGAATCCACCTACTAAACATCGAACCAGACTCTGATTTCTGAAGTGTTTTGGATTTCAATTTACAGAAGAATGTAGAAACCAAAAAGCAAAGCTTCTTCGAAATTTAAAAAATATATATAAAACAAATTAAGATCCAGTGAAAAATATCGCACTCACTCGTGACAAAGACTGAAGGAGTGAGTAAACAGTGTATTGAATGCCTAAATAAAAAGAACAGGAAGATCAAATTTAAGAGTGAAAAGTGCAATAAACATATTGCATTTCCTACTTTTCTCCCTGCTTCACCTTTGTATACAAATTGTATGGCAAAAACAGAATGTAACACTCTTGGGTGCGAGATACCCTGCGCGAGTCGGTCTTTTTTCGTGCGAGTAATGCCGTGTTAACACGATACAAAAATCGCTTAACACGAAAAGATTAGACTTCTGGGAAGGAACAAAGTACGGGAAACACCAGGAGGATATTGAAACTAAGCCGACATTTAATGAAATATCTTGAGAAGCTTCTATATTACAGGACTGTCCTGCCGTATCATCGGATGAATTCGTTGCAGTAGATGATAATGTATGCACAGCCCCAATTATGACATATCGTTGATGCAGATTGAGAGAAAATGAAATGAATACTACAGGTCACGTGAGAAACATCATGAAAAGTATGCGCAGATATTTAGATGCATATTCCAATGGTGAAATGAATAAAAAAATGGACGACATCAAACGGTTTGTTGACAATTTGATGCTACAAAAGACAATGAAATGAGAAACATTAGGTTACTTTCCAAAAACTCACTAAATGTTTCATTTTTGAAAAAACTAACGCATTTTGTATTAAATTCCATTAAGTTTAAGTGAATGTTAAGGTAACCGACTACTTGCGATAACTTTTTTAAAAAAAATATTGGATACATGGAGATTTTTTTGTGGTTTTTAGATTTATTCAGTACATTTTAAGAAAAAAAGGCTAAAATAAGAAGAGAAAAATAAATTATTACTACTAAAATGGGAGAAAAGGGGTAAAAATTGACAAAAAATTACATAAACGGGGCCCGCTCTGTACAAATAGTAAAAGAACAATTTTTCAATTTTGATGTATTACTTTGCTATTTCTTTTTTGAAATGACCTTTAGGATAAGAGATATTTTAATTTTGACAAAAACTAGAGCACTTTATCTTAGTGACTATATGAAATTGCTTTAAAAAAAACACTGATTCTATTCACATAAGGGACTGTAAATTTTGTAATAAAATAGTGATTGATAAATCTGAAGGTTAAAACACTTCCACTGTTATACAGAACATACACAAAACATTTCAGCAAATTTTCAAAACTTTTTGAGCAATCGCTGTGCCCGTTTCAGCTTTTCGAAAAAAAACCACACATCTCGAATAAAACGCATTTTAAAGTTTGACGTTTTATGTAAAATTATGGCATCTGCTAAACACTTGTACTTTCCCCCCTAGTGAATGGAAAATAAAAACCTTGATATGTTTATGAAGCTAATAAGATGGCCTATAAAATAAAATCATAAAAAATTTGTCTATTTTTTTAAAAAAAAATCATGATTTTAGGGTAGTTACCTTAAATTGATTTTAATTGAATACATGCATATATGTAAATAAAATGTACTCTGGTGTGTGTGTGTGCGTGCGTGTTAGCACGGAAAAATATTTCATGCCCCCTCAATTTCGAGAGAGTTGAACTATTTTTACTTCATATTTTTGATCAAATCAAATAGTTTTTATTTAATGAAATGTAACAAAGAAACAATAACAGCAACAAACTGTTGTTAAAAATATAAAACTAAACTGCTAAAAAAATTTTTTAACACCAAAGCCGTTTATCAACTATTTTTGTTACAAGTATTTTGAGGGGATAAAAACAACAAAAATTTATGCAAAAAATTTCCAAAAACTCAAAAAAAAAGAACGAAAAGATATTTTTCGTCCCTGCATTGCTAGCCCCCCTCCTCCCCTTACAGTTGCACTATATCTTATGTAATACTTATATTCCATTTCAATTTCTTGCCAGAAAGGAATTTTATGGCAGGAATACAGAATCAAGTGAACTTTTTAAATCAAAAATATGACAGTAAAGAACAAATATTAAATTAGTGAAATTTAACCATTGTGTAGATTTAAACAATAATTCTTAATAAGTACACTAAATACAATTAAAACAATAATTATATAGTTTTGTTTATTTTTAGCATGATACATACAGTTATACTTTAATTTTTTATCATAAATTAGCTGCATTAATATCCAATCAAAATCGTACAGTAAAATGTGTTAATGTGAAAAAAATATTCTAAACAAATTAATTCGAAAAAGTTGTGATTTGAAAATGAATTCAAGCATACAAAAATAGAAAATAATTACATAAACTAAAACGGTAATTACGAGTTTTACTATCAACCAATTTCTCCAAATTAAAAAACGTCACCAACTCAAAAAATGTTGCCAAATACTGTCATCATTATTAAATACATTTTCGCTGCCTTTGGCAACGTCTTTTGATTTGATGAAATTAGTCGACGGTAAAATACCAATAAAACATTCACATCATTTGATTATATAATAAAAAAATAGGTGTGTCATCATAGCTAGAACCGAAAAATCAGCCGAAGACTCCAATTATAACAGATTTATAAGCGGAAAAGAACAAACAAATGAATACACGAAGACAAATCGATGTAAATACACAAAGAAAGATTATGACATATTACTTACAGCTGTTATAAAAGCACTCATTATAACAACAACTCACAAGCTGGTTCTAATATCGACTGACTCAATCTTAGTCTCAAACGCCCCTCATAAAGCCTCAGAAATTTCCAGAAGGATCGATCCAAGGGACTTCTCGAGGGTTCCTTTGTGATAGAATTTTTCACCAATCTGCAAACCCTTGTCATATTTTCTGAGGTTGCCATAATCTTATTTTTCAAGTCCTTGCTGGGAAGCAAACTTTCCCTGTAAAACTCAATTTCCCGCAAGCAGTGTAACACTGAATGGAAAAAACGTACGTCATGTATTTCAATACTGATGACGACTAAAATGAAAAAAATATTACGACTCCAAGAACAATTTTTCTCAATTAATATAAACAATTTTGTACTAGTAGGGGATGTGGCGAAAATTAAAATAGATTCGTCAAAAATTAAAGGACTTTGGTGGAATCGCTTTGATAACGTATAAAAAGATTTTTATATACTATGTGAAGTATAATAATGAAGAAGGAATACAAAATAAAAAATTAAATATAAATTTGAATAGAAAGGTTTCTTAAGGAAAGAAAAAATAAATATACACTTCAGAATAGATTCAAAACTCAATTTTGATAACAAAAAAAATCTTGCAGCAGTTAAGAAGATTGAATTTCGGACCACAAAGAGATATTTAATTTTGCTAATTAAAAATTAGTAATTAAATGTTATTTGATTTACAAATCACATTCGAACAATTTTGGAAAAAACAACAAGATTTCCGGGGAAAAAAATTTGAGAAACTTGATTTTTTAAAAAAGGAGTTACCTTGTATTCCTTTTCGCTAAGTAAATATATCGAGAAAAAAAATAATAAATTTCTTATACGGAAATGTGGTAATGAATAAAATAAATAATAAGATAACGATTAGCTAAAATGAAAAATAAATGTTTCAACATTTTAATTACGAAACAATTCGACGGATTCTCAAGGGGGGGAAAGCTGCAAAGAGTAGGGGAAAAAAAAGGAAAATTGTAGAAACGTCTGAAAAAAAATATTTTAGATAATGATTATTTCTTTTTGTTAATCTATCAGAAAATTCGAACATTAAGAATAAAACTGAAAAAAAATGTATTTTTAATGTACCAAACGATTGCATTTGTGACGGTGCTTCTAAAATATCACTCAACTACCACAAACTTGAACCGGATGAAGGTACTTATCCATTCCCCTACCCTCCCGAAATGAAACATCAAATACAAAATAAAGTAATAATCTCAATTTCAGATTCAATTCTTTAAGTATTATTTTATGGAAGAGGCATGCCATTTTTAATAGCTCCGAAAATTGAAGGAAAAATTTTAATTTTTACATACAATCGATTGGCGATTTTTTTATTGCATTTTATGCCCCCCTCCCTCCTCCAAAACAAAGCCCTCGGCTGAATGTGAAGTATAGAATATAAAGCTGATTGCAACCTTTATGCAGCAACTCAACTCAAATCGTCTGTTTTTTGTAACTTTTAAATTAATGAATATGAAATAGCAAATAAAGTTATTATTGGAAATATCGTCGCTGATCTTGCCCTGACATTGGCGAGTTCTTCATGTTAAAGTGTAGTATAGGAAGGGGGGGGGCCTTGGCGATATCTTTTGGCGATCAAAATCGGTCGCCAAGCTACTTTATTTAGAGATGGATCTCGGGAAGACAGGAAGAATTCGTTTTTCCACCATTACATTTAGATAGAAATCGCCAAATCCAAAGAAAAATCCCCAAACACAAAGAAAAATCGACAAATACAAAGCCCATCCCCCCCCCATACTACACTTGAGCCAGTTCTTCATATAATTTTTACATAAAAAGAACCTAGGATTGATCCAGACATATTTATTAGGTTCTGGTTATATATTTACTCACTCGCTACGCTAAGCCTCGCTCAACTCGCTGACTTCAAAAATCATCATTCAATAGATTTTTAATAGTTCTTCAATAAATCTTAACAGTCACAGTGTATATAATTTGTATAAAATTTTCGGGACTTACGTATTAGCGTCACCGCAGCCAAATTGGAGCCACGCGAATCGCGCCATTTTTCACCAAAATCTGACTGATTGGTATTTTTTTCATATAAAACACGTTACAATCTTTGTTGTTTCGATATGAAGGTGCGATTCGTGTGGCACCAATTTTTTCTTATTCAATACCTTTTTTAGGTACTTACGTATAATCTCAACCTATTGACGACATTATACGAAACGAAGCACATGATTGCCAATTCAGCGTATACACACATGTGAAATTGGGGTCGCCAACTTGGCGAGTTATTTTACACGTTGGCGATTGTTGTTATAATACATGAATATTCTTTTTTTTTCACTAAGCAATGGAATAATTTATTACTGACATTCAAAAAATAAAGGCGTGAGATTAGAGCGCGAGACTATTGAGGCTGCCTTCGTATAACGTTAAAAAATAGGGACCCAATTTGCACACACACACAAAAAAACTTTTATGATAAAATTTTTGTTATTTTTGTATTATCGCAATAATCGTCAAATGTATTGATAACTGGACAAGTTTCCAATCCCAATTTCCTATGTGTCGTACGCGCTGAATTGGTAGCCAGGTGTTTCGTTTCTTATAATGTCACCAACAAGTTGCGATAATACCTATAAGTACTAAATTTTTCAAAACTATATTATATTATATTCTGGCTTTACCGTCCTGTAGAGATAAACATATTTTACCATGTTACTCATTTCTATCCCAATTGATCCATTTTGTTCTGGTATAAAATGTGTTTCGAATTTTTTCTTCAAAACAAATATACGGTACTTAGTATAATCGCAACCTATTGGCGAAATTACATGAAACGAAAAAGATGGTTCCCAGTTTAAAAATTACGACACTTTAAAAATTCGAGTTGCCAACTTGACGAATTATTGATGGAGTTGGCGATGGTTGCGATAACACGTAAGTACTAGATATCCTTTTAAATGTTAAAATGAATAATTAAATATTCATAGAATATTTTAAAATTTTAAAAAGCTAAATTATTAAGAGATCCATGAAGATTCAAGATGATTTTCTTGAAAACTGAGGTGTTTTTCCTTCTCAAATTGTAATTAGCGTTTGGTTCAGACTCTCATATGTTGGGCAAAAGCAGCCTTAAGCCTTCCACATAATCTCTCTGACGGGTGGTTATAGGTTGATTGATTGATTGAATATTAACGTCGCACTGTTCAGCTACACGAGGGCTTTTGGCGACGGACCACGTAATTTTGAACCATGGTCAAGTGACGTGGACGACACCTGAGCTGGCACCCCCTCTCCTAACTACCACACCACACCAACGGGAGGACGTTTCAGCTCTCGACAGATTTAACGTGCATCGCTGCCCTACACGGCGGGTCTTTAGTGGTACTGGGATCGAACTCGTGACCAAGCAAGCCACGATCCGATACCTATACCACTCGGCTACCGCAGCCCCGGGTGGTTATAGGAGGAAACCTACTAAGTGTATGCTAGCGGTTATTGAATTAACGCATTCAAATCTTTCTTGTTGCCGAATCAGCTTAAACTTTTTAAGTACAAAAATTTGTGCATTAAATAGCATTCATTAAGGTAAAGATGCTTGAAGAGCATGATGCGTTGTTAAAGAATTCGTAGATAAATTAATAAGTCTTTATTATATTAAAAATAATCTCATGAAAACTTTTAAACCAACCAACATAATCTCATAGTCGAGTTTGTGGAGAAGGCGAACTTCAAAAATCCTTCTTAGTCAGTACTTGTAATAAGGTCATATGGGAAAACAATACAAAAGAAAGCTCATATGATGCAATGTTTGTGAATGGCGATTTTTGTTTTCCAAATTTGGTGACTTTTCACTTGAAATTCCTGCCGTACGCCAATTTTCACTTACCGAAAACAGGTAGTTATTTACGAATCATCCCATGTTGCTGTTGTCTAAAGTTGCCAGAGCAAGAGACAGGTTGGATTTCTAGATGTACGCCTGTCTTTGGTCGTAGCCTTGAGCGCCATACAGGTAACAGTACGATATAGCTCGATTTCCCCCCAATGTAGAACGAGAACATCCGGGGGAGGAGGGTCAAGGGCCTCCCACCACTATCGCCATCCACCAACCTTACGAAAGGACTTGTGCCTCGACGGCTATTTAAAGTACCCCCTTGCCGTGAAGGCACTATACATATACAAACATCCATGCCTTCCCCGAGTTTCGAACCCAGGTCCTACGGCACGGCAGTTAGTGTCGCTAACCACTATACCGGATGGGCGACGAATCATGCTATGCGGATTAAAGTAATTGAATATAATTGGTAAGGGACGCAACATTTTTGAATCAATCAATTCTTTATTTACGAATCACGCGTATACAATGAAAAATGAATTGTCGTATTTACTCGAATCTAAGCTTCCATTGATTCTAAGCCGCAGCGCAAATTCTCAAAATGTTTTTCAGAAAAAAATGTTGTCAGGCACCAGTATTCGAAACTGTGACAATCCCGAGTTCGGGACCATAACCACTAGACTACCGCGGCCACGACAGCGTAAGAAAAAAGTAATATAAAGAAAAAAATTAAGTCAATTTTCCCCTACTTAGATCGCCAAAAGGAGTCGATAAGTCGTCAAAAATGATGCCAACGTGGCTGAATTTGTAATTCTTTAATTAATTAGTTTTAATCAATTAATTTTTATTTTCCACCAAGATAAATAAATACATAGAGAAAGAGTGCGAGCTAATAGTAGGAATTGAAAAAATATTAAACAATCCGAAATTCTAAAATTTATGCAGTAAATAGAAAGAGTAAAATTTTATTTTGAGTAATTTAATATTTAAAATATTTCTAAATGAGAAAGCGGGGTGTCTAATTCCTATTTTGGCAGTCAAAATGTATACAGCAGCATAAGAAAAAAAATGGTCTTATTTTGAATGATAAAATCATTACATCTTAGAAAATTCAGATTTCCATCAATTTTTACAGACAAAAAATTCAAAACCTTATAAGAAATCGATTTTTTTCTCTTTTCACACACACACAAAGAATAGTAGCAACTCAAATGTGTAAAAAGTTGCTATTATGTAAATGGCAATATTTTTCAGAGCATTAAAAACGTAAAAAGGTAAATTTTGAATTTCAGAATTGCAGGTCATAAATTAAATCAGAGAAAAAATAAACGATTTCAGACGAAAAACCATCACTTGCCATTCTGATACAAAAGATTATTTATTTTTAAAACGTATAGATATTTTTTTTAAAAATAAAATCGAAATGGAAATTCTTTATTAGAATAACGGATCAAAATCTCATTAAGAAAAATTTTCCTTTATGCTTAATAAAAACCATATTCAGATTCTTTCTATTCAAAAATGATTCTAAAAAACACTTATAACCTATTTGGAAAAATAAATCAACCAGAAAAAAATATCATTTTCTTTATTCCATATTAAATAATTCAAAAAGAAATATTTTATAAAACTAGAGAATTTAAATATTAAAAGTAAAAATATTTCCCAAAGCCAAAAACCAGCACTCGAAAACAAAGTTCTAAGAATATCTTCTGACCGGACAGATAACTATAAAAAAAGAAACACTGTAGCGAAAAAATAAAATGGAAGAAAATATCTTCAAAGACTAGAGGGAAATATGCAAAATGCACCGCAGGGAGTGAAAAAAAATGGAATGAAAATGGGAATTTAAAAATAAAGAAACAGAGATAAAAGTTTTTTTAAAAAAAAATACTGAAAAAAAATTATATTGACTTTGATTTTGATGAGTATTGACTTAAAAGAATATAAAAGAAAACAAAGGGAATAAAGAATGGGAAAAGAAGGGGGAGGAAAAAACCAAACGATTTCTCTAAAAGCTTTCCAAACGATAAAAAAAAACGAATAATAAAAGACAGGAAGAAAAAAAAATGAATTCTTATCTGTAATCGATTGAGAAGAAAAACAGATTTGTTTCATCGATTTTATCTTACGTTTTCGCAATTCTACGACGAAAATTTCTTTTGTGCCTACCTCACAATTTTCACAATATGTTTAACAGGGGGGACACGCAAAGGTAATAAACTTTATTCTTTCGGTGCGCATAATTTGTAGAAATAATCTTTGATTTGAAACAGGAAAATGGGGAATAGGTACTTTTTAATAAAGCGAATCAAAGGAACGTTCGAAATGGAAAATGATGGACGATTACATGCTTTTAGTACATAATGGAACAAAATAAAAACCAAAAGATTTTTTTTTTTAAAAAAAGGAACCGTAATTGGGAAGGAAAATGCCACGAGGAATAAACACAGCATTTTAATCATTAACTTTAATTATGAACAAGCATTCGAAATGGAAAAACTCATGAATTTCAAATAAAATGTTTCAACAAAAAATAACAGAGAATTTCAACGTTACTGAAAAGTGTTTTAATATTGAATACAAATCAATACTATGCTAAACCATGAAGCAAAAATATAAGAGATTTAATTCGGAACTTTGATTGTTTATCAACGTCACAATTCATAGCAACACGAGAGCTATAAACGACAGGGGTTACCAAATTTAAAGCCACGGTTGATTGATTGAATATTAACGTCACACTGTTCAGCTACACGAGGGCTTTTGGCGACGAGGACGACACCTGAGTTGGCACTCCCTCTCCTAACTACCACACCACACCAACCAGGAACGTTTGACATCTCAACAGATTTAACGTGCATCGCTCTGCTACACGGCGGGTCGTTAGTGGTAACGGGCTCGAGCTCGTGAGATGCCAGGAACGATCCGATACTTTGACCACTAGGCTACTACGGCCGTAAAGTGACGAGAACAACACCTGAGCGGGCGTGAGTGAGCGAATATTAACGTCGCACTGTTCAGCTACACGAGGGTTTTTTGGTGACGGACCTCGTCATTTTGAATCATGGTGAAGTGACGAGGACGACACCTGAGATGGCACCCTCTCCTAACTACCACACCAACGGGAGGCCATTTGAGCTCTCGACAGATTTAACGTGCATCGCAACATTACACGACGGGTCTTTAGTGGTACTGGGCTCGAACTCATGTCGTGCTTGCCATGATCCGATACCTTCACCACTGGGCTATCGCAGCCTCCCACACACACACGAGAGAGAGCGGGCACTCTCCCGAAATTTCATTGTGTGCTACCTTGAGGATTTTTTCAACCTCGACCGATTTAACGTTCGATAGCCCTACTGTTGGATATCTCAAGAAACCAGGACTCAAACCTATACGACTCGGCTCTATCTGCGAGTCCGCGTCTATGACCACTGTCCAAACAATTTTTCCCCCTAAATAGTGTGATTATTAAAACACCAAACGAGAATGAATGAGTGATTTACCGTCGCAATATAAAGCAGAACGTGGACAATTAGCGAATGTACCTCTTAATTTTGAAACCTGGTCACCTGAAAGAGGACGCCAATTGAGTTGGCACTCATCTCTCCAAACTACCACACCACGCCCTCGGTAGGACTTCGAGCCACGACAATTTGACGTGCATCAGCCATGACGAATCTTCAGTGATATTAGGACTCGAACTCATGACAAGCAGCTCACGAGCTCGTGATCATAACCAGTAGGCTGCAGCACTTTACAGCAACACTAGAGCTATTGCCGACGGACCTTGTGATTTAGAGCCACAGATAAATGACGAGGACACCTGAGCTGACATTTTCTTTACAAAATTCCAAAGTACGTCAACGTGAGAAATGTTACCATCGAGAGATTTAAGGTACAACAGTGACACTAGTACTCAAACCGACGAATCGACCCTGACCACGAGATTAGGACCATAACCCCTGGCCTCACAGTTTTACATAAATAAAAAAAAAGTTACGAAATAATTACCGATCTTATTTTTGACTAAAGGAGACCTCAGGATTATCTTTTTGTTAACTTTATGTTTATTAAAAGAACACTAATAATGAAAGATCAAACTCACTATCAAAATTTTAACTAGATTTTTTTTTTGATTTTTCTCTCGAAGTTTAAAAAAAAACATTCCGTTTTAATCACTATTTTATGAAACACTGCATTATTTTGTAAACACATTAAACATTTTTCCTAATTCTTCGTAAACAACAACCTCACGTAGAGTAAAAATGAAAACGGGAGTTAAAAAAGCTAGCAGAGTGCAATTAAACTATAATGAACGAAAATAATGAGCACGAAACACTAAGCAACAAAGCTAATCTCCGGATAAAAGCAATTACAAGATTTACGGAAATAGTGTATTCTCTGAAATAAGATATTTTCTCATTTTGCTGATTGTTGCCAATTTAAAGCAACTTCGCCAAGTGTCGACGCCAAAAATCCTTAGCAATCCTTTATTTCGAAGCCAAACACATTAAGCATTAGTAAATTAACGGGGAAGAATAAAATAAAGGTTTTAAAAAACTGACATTATTCAGTTTTACTCAATATTAAATATTAAAACATGGTAATTCCCATTTACAATCATAAAAAAATAACGTTTAGTTTACTAATTTTATGAGATGTTATAAACATTGGGGTACATATACCACCAAGCAGTGTGGCAGCGGTAGCCGAGTGGTATAGGTATCGGACAGTGGCATGCTTAGTCACGAGTTCGAGCCCAGTGCCACTAAAGACCCGCCGTGTAGGGCAGCTATGAACGCTAAATCGGTCGAGAGCTGAAACATCCTCCCGTTGGTGTGGTGTGGTAGTTAGGAGAGGGTCCACGTCACTTGACCATGGTCCAAAATTACGTGGTCCGTCGCCAAAAGCCCTCGTGTAGCTGAACAGTGCGATGTTAATCTTCACTCACTCACTGACCTAACGCTTCTATGACGTCTTTTAATTTCTCTATCCCTTCTGATTCTCCACGCAGAGGAGCTGATACTTGATAAATTTGTCGAAGCTCCAAGTCCTCACGTTGGCGAGGTGTTGAAGTGTGGAGATTTTAGGTGCTCAGGTCACTTGGCCGTGGTTCAAATTAACGAGATATATCGGCAATAGCTCTCTTGTTGCTCTATTGTGCGGCATTTATAAGCACTCACTCACTCACTCACTTGGTGACAATTTTTGAATTGGCGAAACTGCTCGGCGGTTGATTGATTGAATATTAACGTCGCACTGTTCAGCTACACGAGGGCTTTTGGCGACGGACCACGTAATTTTGAACCATGGTCAAGTGACGTGGACGACACCTGAGCTGGCACCCCCTCTCCTAACTACCACACCACACCAACGGGAGGACGTTTCAGCTCTCGACAGATTTAACGTGCATCGCTGCCCTACACGGTGGGTCTTTAGTGGTACTGGGATCGAACTCGTGACCCAAGCAAGCCACGATCCGATACCTATACCACTCGGCTACCGCGGCCCGGTACTGGGTTCGAACGTTAGGTCAGAGCAACTTCGCTAGAAAAAAATTCAGAGCACGTCTCTCTGAATCAGATTCCTTTGTTATAAATTAACAGTTTAGAGATAAGTATATAGTTACTAGTACAATTCGTTAAGTTAAATCGCTCTACATATTTAATTTATTTAGATATTGATTCTCCAAAGAATTAACAAATTGGCTAAAGGTAAGCTTGACCTTTATTTTTTGTACTGATGGGCTCTATATTGGCAACTAAACCTTTGCAGACACGACAAGCCCGCAAATCTGAGAGCCATTTAATGGTGGCACCATCTAGTAGCGGCTCTCGCTACCAAAGTGAGACGCTAGAATTAATTTGAATCAAGCTCTCATGAGACTCTGAATATAGCCGTAACTTAATTCTGCCGAAAGTAAAGAGCCAAATTTATACTCAAGGGATCTTTTACATGCCATATATTCACATGACATGCGTGCCTATGATTTTGGCATCCAGAAATTCTATTGACTCCAGCTGGGATACGAGTGAGTGAGAGAGTGAATATTCACATCACACTGTTCAGCTACTCGAGGGCTTTTGTGGCGACGCACCTCGTCATTTTGAACCATGGTCAAGTGACAAAGACGACACCTGAGCCGGCACACCCTCTCCTAACTACCATACCACACCAACAGGAAGACGTTTGAGCTCTCGACAGATTTAACGTGCATCGCTCCCCTACACGGTGTGTCTTTAGTGGTGCTGGGCTCGAACTCATGACATACCTGCCATGATCCGTTACCTAGACCACCGGGCTACCGCAGCCCTACCAGCCGGGATCGAACTCGCAGCCTTACGTTTACGAAGTGGCACGCTACCTCTAAGCACCGATCTTTATTGAGTATATAGTATTTTTCTTAGTATAAACGAAGAGGATTGTAAAACGGGAAAAGATGCACTGCAAAACACGATAAAATAACATATGGTTATACGGATGGCTAGAAGATTAATTGATTGATTGAATATCAACGTCACACAGTTCAGCTACACGAGGGCTTTTGGCAATGGACCACGTCATTTTGAACCATGGTCAAATGACGTGGACGACACCTGAGCTGGCACTCCACTCTCCAAACTACCACACCACACCAACGGGAGGATGTTTCAGCTCTCGACAGATTTAACGTGCATTGCTGCCCTACACGGCGGGTCTTTAGTGGTACGGGACTCAAACTCGTGACAAGGCAAGCCACGATCCAATACCCATACCACTCGGCTACCTCGGCCACCGGATCGCTAGAAGAGCAAAGGAGGGTGGTTCCCCCCATACAGGAATTTATACTTCCATTATAAATCGAATTCTAAGTTAAGGAAGAGGGGAAAAAAGTGTATCATCAACAAAAACATCCTATCCTACCTGTAAAAGATCATCCCCCCTTTCCCAACAGCATCAAAGCGCAGACGACTTTTCAACATGGTGCTCGTCACCACCATTTGACAAGATTTATGAGACAATCAGAAAGATATCATCCCTAACGACCATTTTTGGGCTGAAAACACCGGACCCTAAGTGCTGAAGGGAAGGTATATGTTACAGGACTTCCTGCACTTGAAAGATTTATTCACGAGGGTTTGGCAGGCAAGCGGAAGGATGTGTGCTGGGGTGTTCGCGATTCTTTTAAGAGAGAACATTTGGTTTAATGGTAGAAGAAGAGATGTCATAGCAGAGTCATCAAGAAAGATCGTGATCCAATTTCGGTCGTATGCATCAATTTTGGATGTACAGTATATGTCAAATTTTACATTACAATTTTAATACAGTATCACTCTTAATATATAACAAGTAATATAAAAAAAAAAGCTTTTAAGTCAATGCCTTCTTTGATCAACAAAGAAAAATTTTATTTTAGCTACTTTTTATTAAATAGTTACAATTAATATAAATATGTATTTACATAGGACAGAATCACAACATTAAGTGGAAATTCATTTTTATTAATTTTCATTAAAGTATCGCGTATTGTCATCCAAAATAATCGTGTATATAAAATTTTACTTCAACTGAATGCTTTAAAACGTGAGGAAAAAAACCTCTTCAAGTTTTGACACAAGTCGCCAAAAATGATGCCAACATGGATGTATTTGTAATTCTTTAAATAATTAGTTTTAAGCAATTAATTTTTATTAATTATAATAAAATTACTGTATTGTCATCCAAAATAATCGCGTGTATAAAATTACTTCTCAATGAAGCGCTTTAAAATGTATTTTATTAACGACTGAAAAATCCACCAAGATAAATAAATAAATGAACATATAGAGTGTGTGAGCTAATAGTAGGAATTGAGAAAAGAAATGGTTAAAATGAACATTAGGGTACAGGTTGGCGATTTTGGCAATTTATTTGCCAACTTTTTAAAAACTGATCACCAAACTATTTTATGGATTTGCTAAAGTAAATATCGTAAGGGTTAAAAAAATTAAATTGTTATCGAAATAAAAAATCGCCAAATTTGGCTTGCATTCTAAGCCCAAAAATAATTATTAGAGATATGCATAAAATTACAAAAATACTAACGTCTTTAACGGTACTCAGATGAAAATAAAGGTACAAAACTATTTCAGTAACTAATGTAATGAGACACAAAAAAATCCTAGAAAAATTTTTAGTACTTACATATTATCGCAACCTATTGGCGACATTATATGAAACGAAGCACCTGGTTGCCAATTCAGCGTGTACGATGCACATGAAATCAGGGTTACCGACTTGGCGAGTTGTTTATACAGTTGGCAATTGTTGCAACAATACGTAAGCAGCGAATTTGTATAATTGTTAGTAATTATTTAAACTCAAAATCAGGAGTATTTTGGCGAAATTTTTCACTCAATATCAATAACTATTCATTGCCGATGTATATAAGCATTATTCATCGATAAATACAAACTATTTTTTAATTCACAAAAATACGAATGCGTCTATCATAAATGGACTAAATTCACAAGACCGACGACACATGATAAATGCAATCATATGATTCCGGTCAATAAGTCCACGCGTTTTGCCGTTGCCAAAAGGGCTGCAGTCCCAGTGGTTAAGGTATCGGAACATGGCAGGCATGTCACGAGTTCCAGCCCAGTACCATTAAAAACCCGCCGTGTAGAGGAACGATGCACTCAATCTGTCGAGAGCTCAAACGTCCTCCAGTTGGTAGTTAGGAGAGGGGGTGCCAGCTCAGGTGTCGTCCTCGTCACTTGACCATGGTTCAAAATTATGAGATCCGACGCCAAAAGCCCTCGTGTAGCTGAACAGTGCGATGTTAATACTCACTCACTCACCGTTGCCAACTTTTGAATTAGGAGGATTTTTTTTTAAATAGAACATATTTGCCAACAATAATAACTCACAAAAGGAAACAGTACACGTACAATATAATTTTTTTTAAAATTCTGAAAATCTTTTTGAGGAATTGATTTCTTAGTATTGGAACATTTTTGCCTATTAGTAAAATTTTAGATTTTATAGAAATGTTTACAAAAATTTTTAATTTCTAATTTAGCTGTGGATTGATGTTTACCAGTTCAAAACTAGTACATTCCTCGCGAGTCAAATGCTATTGATTTTTAGAGTGACACCATGCAGGTGAAATACCAAATACCGTAATGTAATTTTGACGCCAAGTTTCCTCCCCAGAGGGAGGCACCTGAGTTCTGATGATTCAAACTTGTGCTAGGAATTTAATTTTGCTGAGAGCACTCAAGCCAAACAGATACACAATAGATCTTTTACACGCCACATAATCATACGACACGGATGGTGTCAATTTTCTGCATCAAGAAAATCCACCGACTTCGGCTGGGGTCGAACCCGCAATCGAAGACGTACGAGGCCAGTGCCAAACAAACTACGCTACCCCGCTGACATTTTACCTAAATTTTACAAATAGAACAACAAGTACAAGTTTAATGTCAGTTTTGAATTCAATGGAGAACACATCGTATAACTCTTTATCGTGTAACTGTCATGAATTTAGTCCAATGGATCCATCAAAGAAGTTTTTAAATTTGTCAGCTATAGATCAGAAAAATAACCTACAGTACTTTTCCTTTATAACCGTTCCTCATATTTTCGATGTTAAATACAGTAGAATGTCGTTTATCCGAATCAATTGGGATGGGACATCGTTCGGATACGTAACGAATGCGATCCATGCAGCATATGAAACCGGACACTATACGAATATTGAAAATCATCAAATGCGGGAAATGTGTTTGAAGAAAAAGCAAAATAGGTACAAAATGTCACAATTTTACATTTATTGTAAAAAATAATCACTTACTTTTCGCTGTACACCTTCGTTTTTTCGCTGCATGGTCATCGATTATCTTGTGCAGCAATAGTTGAGGAGGACAGCACTATGATTGTTGTTCATACCTCTCCATAGTTGCCTCTAACGCAGAAAACGCGTCAGCATTTGATGGACCCTTGCTACTTTCGTTGTGTTGTCCTCATCTTCACCCGTTTCATCGTCAACAGGGTCGGATTCTTCTGGCACGGAAGTCACAATCTCGTCATCATTTACAGTCTTTTGCATCGCATGCCATCCAGGTTTCTACATCTTCTTCATCGCATTCTTGAAATCCTGGGATCGATTGGACAAAGTCGATAATCTCCTCTCTGTAATTGTCATTGACCATTTGATTACCAAATCACACAACTGAAATTCCCCAAATATCCCTCACCTTGGGTTTTCCGTCACTTTTGGTCTCACGCGAAACAACTGTTAAGCATTCCACTTTTCGAAAACGTATTCTTATACAGTACATGTAGTTGACAAAAAAAAACTGATCCGCATATTTGACGCTCCGGATAATAAACGTTCGGATAAACGATGCTCTACTGTAGGTACATTTTTTTTGCTTATTTCTTACGGCTTCATGTAACTGCTTCCATTAGGCGTTAAACTCTTCCCCCTTTTTCTCCTAAAAAGATTTTTCCTTCTTTTCTGAAGCTTCCAGTAAATCTGGTATGGTTTTAACGGTAAAAGTACTTAAAAAACTTCAAAAATATAATACTTTTCAGAACTTTACAATGTTTTGTAATAAGTTACATCGGTCCACCGAAAGTTTTGCTCTTAAATGGATTTGTGTTTGGTACACTTGAGGTTGAACTCAACTCACTTTCGTACGCTTCGTGTAGTACGTTGCATACGCTGGAAGGTTATAATTTTCCAAACAATTCTGTTTTAAAATCCTTTTTAAACCAGAACTTATAACAGCGTAAAAATAACTCAATGAGATTTAATTCAGCAAACGTCAGTCAAGTGTAAAATCGTCGTTTAATTCAAGCGTAAGTGTCTTAACCAGATCAAAATGCCAAGACAGAAAATCGCATTTTCCTTTATATATTTTGCAAAAAAAAAGGGAAATAAAGAATTAAGTTCGAGGAAGAAAAAGAAAAGGGAAAAGAAGAAAACCGCCTAAAGCTCAGCTCCCAAATCTTTTTACATCTTTAAAAGTGGAGAGAAAAACTAGGGGGAGGCTCGCTTTTAAGAATGAGAGAACCAAAAATATCTTTCCTTATCAAACACAAGAAAAGTAAAAAGTATAAGAAAGAAATTTTTACAGGAGAAAATGTAAAAAAAAAAAAAGGAAAAGCGTTTAGAGATCAAAATTACCTTCAGGGTTCTATCTTCCTTTAAAAGATTATTCCATCCTTGCTCAAATTGAACTTTCCCGAGATTTCTCCAGATTTTAAAAGCGCTCCAACCCTTTACATTTTTATTCTATATCTGTTTCAAGTCCCTTACAGAATTACGCCTCTCTAGATCGTATCTTAAAACAAGAATATTGAATCGGGCATATTTGGAAACCGCATTAAAAGTGATTGCGTTTTCATATGCAAATACTGTGACGTTATCGCATAAATGAATTACCATATTTAGTTGTAGGGGTGTCGATCCATGCGACAAAACGTTTTTTGAATAAGCTCAGAGAAATCCAATATTTGCCGCGAACCTCTTAAGAATGGTGAATTAATATTGTGTTAGGACATAAGAGCCATATGTTCTCTTAGCTTCAAAGTGATGGTATTCGTGGAAACATTACCGACAAAAGATTGTTAATTTCGAGAAATATATGCATGAGGGATATTTGAATTCAAAAGTGGTAATGTTTCGACGACAAGTTTTAAAATAGGGAGAAAGGGGTAAAGTAGTTTTGAGGTTCTGCGAATAAACAAGCTTTTTGATGAATATTTATACAAGATTTCAAGCGATATTTGCGTGACTTGTCGAGAAATTTAATTAGTTCGAGTAAATAACATTCATCCAAAAGAGGTTCATTGAGTCGAAATAGAAAAAATAGACGACACATCGGATTTTAAAATTTCCTAAGCTACTTTTCTTTTAAAATATATGTTTAAAATTACTTATTTGGGGTAAAAATAAAAAAAACATTTGTGTGAAATGTTAAGTACATTGTAAATAGAAAAGAAGGTAATTACGTATTATACCGTCGTCCAATATTGTCAAACGAAAAGACAATGCCAATTCGAAAAATGTCGCCATATGTTGCTATCGTTATTAAAACTGCTCAAACGTGTATGAGAACGGTTTCTACTATTTCCTGTACAAGTATATTGCGGCATTTGGTGACGTCTTCCGATTTGAGAAAATATGTCGACATTATAATACGTATGTAACAAAGGAACATAGTACTGAAAACAATGATCTACTGTTTGTTACAACAAGTTATTACTTTTTACTAAGTAAAAACATTCTAATAAAATGGAAAAAAAGTTTTAAATATCTTAAACAGAAAATAACCATCAAAATTCAAAAACTTATACCAAAGAAAAATATTTATTTTCATTCGCACAATCGCTTTGTGAGCAAAAGAGAGCTTTTGCAACGTCATTAAAACAAAACAAAAAGAAGATAAACAATATATTTTGAATGTAATGGCAGCATTTCGAATTATTCCGAAAAAAATAAATTATTTTAAAGAATGTAAGACGGGTTTTTTTTTAAACGAGACACACGATTCATATAAAATAATTATTTTCATGGAAATGAAAATACACAACTCAACACTACGAAAATTTTGCTAAAAATAAACGACAGTAAGAAGTGTGACAGAATATTTCAAGTTTCAGAAATAAAAATGTTTAAAACATAATTCAATAGAATATTACTTAAACTTATAGCTTTATAGAATTAAAAATTTTCAAATTTATTCGTCATGGTTTAATATCATCCACCCAAATACTACGTTCGGAGACTGTTCTTCTTGGCCTCTCTCTCTCCAATTACAGCTTTGCTTCAATGCAAGTTATACCAACTGCGATAAATGGCAAATGATTATTGTTGAAACATATGCTTTTTTTAATACATATATTCCAAATGTGTTGATTGCAATTTTAAACACTGAACTTCAGAAGCGTTTGCTATGTTATACATTATGATGTACGAACTTTATCATTAGCATTTCTGTGAAACGCAATTTCATCGCACGTTTTTCTCTCTTATGGACCAATCCCGCAATCTAATTTTTAGAAATTTAGACTGAGATTAGAATAGGAGGAATGAGAAAAATATGTAAACGCAGAAACCAAACACGAAAGTAAACAGCTACATCATTAGTCGAAACACAACTGGAAGCCACGTTTGTGGTTTACATAAAGCAGTCACGTCGGGTCACCAAATTTGGTGCACTTCACAGTTTAGGCGGTATCACGTGGTAATCAATAAACTAGTACTTTTTAATACGATAAAAGGGTACTTACGTATTATACCATTAACCAATATCCCCAAATCAAAGACATCGCCAAATACTGTCATCATATGTGCGGATTATTTGGATAGCAGATGCATGGGAAAAGTATTCTACTATTGGCTGCATATTGCGGCACTTGGCGACGAGTTTTCATTTCATGAATTGGTCGACGGTATAAGCAAGTATTGAAAAAAGTTGATGAGTTGAAAGTATGATTAAGTAACAGAAAGTTTAGGCTCTGAAGCGAATACAATCAATGAAATAACACCAGACGTTCACAATAGAGTTAGTGCTGGTAACGGATGTTTTTATGTGGACTTCAAAAACATTTAAAATCTCATTTCCTGTTCTCACATACGCTGCAGAAATGTGGGGAATGATCAAAAGAGACAAGGAGATTCTTGCTATATTTGGAAGGAAGAGTTCTAAGAAGTATTTTTGGTTGTTTAAAATGCTACAATATTTGTAAAAAAATGGTGCGTGGAACGCCACGCGATAGAAGTAAAACTTCTTTGGCGACGATGGAACATTGATTACTTACCCAAATATTCCAAATTGACAACAGCAACAGACGTTCTCAAATCATCTCTAAACCATATTCTATCATAAATTGAACGCCCGTATCAATTGAACGATTATCAACGAATCGCGTTTGAAAATCTTTGTGAGCATTTTTATGGGAATCATAGTCTTTTTGTAACGTAAGATAGAATTTATTCTTGATTTACAAGCATCAGTTCCAACACTCACTAGACTTGTTGAGGGTTCTGTAGTTAATGGCACAGGGTGGTTCACAAAATCCGTATTAATCTATGCAGTCATTAGTCAAGTCATTGTCTCAATAGCATTCCCATCCCTTAAACTGAGCATTAAGAGAGTATTTTGCAGTGGGGTTTTTTTTTCCATGCTCGATATTCTCTCATGTGTACTCTGATGGAAATTTGGCAGTAGCAATTAATAAATTTGCAATATTTTTTTTTTGGGGGTCTGCTTTTTTCTTGTCACCTTTTCGACTGGACTTGCTGCTAGTTTTTTCTTTTTTCTTTCATTCACGAAACACTTTTCCTCTTTGTGCATTTGATTTAGGCATTCTGACTAGAATTAATATAATAATTCAACGCAAATAAAAGTCAAAAAAGCAAATTAGCCGCCGAAAACATCGCCCCGTGTAGCACAAACAATCTAAGAAAATATTTCAAAAAAGCCCGCTTTTGCTGCGAGAGCTATTTTGTCTACACCGTAATGTCGGGGGATGGGGGGACTACTTCCGTTCGCTTTTTCACTGTTACGCAAAATTGAGCAAATTTCTCATTCACTCATGACCTTTAAGAAGTTTCACTTGAAAAACAATTTAGAAATTTATAAACTTTTTAAAGAACCGGATATTGTTAAATTCGTTGCAATACAAAGGTTAAAACGGGCAGGATACCTGATAAGATGACGAATCACAAAAAAAGATCTTTTGTGCCAGACCATACGGTACTCGGAAAAGAAGACAACCAAGACTCAGGTGGATCGATTGCCTAGAACAGGGGTATACAACCCAAATGACCTTGCGGGCCACTTCGGAAAAACATTATAATCTCACAGGCCGCACATAAAAATATGTATCAGATTTGGAAACAAAAAAACATTTATTGAGTGAAAATTTAAAACAGAATGAATTATTATTGTTTTCATTATTTTTCATGTGTACAGACACAGATAATATAATAATGTTTATATAATGTAATAATGCAATGATCAAATAATGTTTAAAATATTACAGTTGCCATTTTCTTGAAAATTACGGTGTTCCTTTTGAATGGATCTTTCGTTACTCATTGTTAAAATTTGATAGTGCTGCCATTCGCAAACGAATAAGTATACATTGCCCTTTATCTTATCCAACATGAATATTTTTTTTTAAACTTTCAAAAATACCTCTGACTGCCTCTTGCATTTTGGGCACTCCAAACAGAAAAGGAGGAGGAGAAATGAAAGTCGCACACACAGAGAATCATGTACCATCCATAGTAAAGGATATGCATAATGAATGCAATTCGGAATTTATTAAAAAAGTAATTTATTAAAGAAAAATCAAATGTAACACTGTTTGATAAAATATAAATCTATTTTAATCTAAAGGACATTTCTATTACCAAAAAAGGATTAATTTTAAAACAAGAACAGGTAACAGGCAAATGCATTGTAGGTTTATATATATGTATATATTTTTTTTAAATTTCCCCTCAAATAAATTTCAAAATGAAAAAACTTTAAAAGCCTGATATTTAAAATTTTTTTAAAGAGTCGGCGGACCGCAACTTACGTACTGGCGGGCCGCGTGTTGAAGCTGCCGTGCTATTGAGGAAAGAAGGAACACAGAAGGATGAAATCAAGAAACAAGAATGCTTATTAAAAATTTATACACCTATATAATAATCCATATAAGGAAAAGTTTTTATCTATATAATGAAAAATATTCCATTTTTTGAAATTTATGTATCATCATTTAAAACCAGCTTGTAAGCACATCAGATGTCTTTAGTTGCTCGTAATCATTTTGAATATTTAATCAGGAAACAGGAGAAACATGAGATCTGAAGCCTAAAATCTTAGGACAGTCTATACAACCGAATTTCGGAAATTATTAGAAAGAAACATTTAGGAAGTTTAGAACGATGTTAACTCCTAATCAGTCATTAAAATAAAGGCCTAGGATGAAATGGTGTTTCTTTCTCGACACCTTCCGGTACAATGTGTGTTGTTTTCATTCCAGAGAATTTGTAAATTTGCTCGTTTTCTCGTTCAAATAAATTTTTAACAAGTAACATAAAAAAAAAATTTAAGTAAATTCCTACATTAAAACAACAATTTTTCTTATTTTAGCTACTTTTTATTACAAAGTTACGATTAATATAAATATGTATATACAAAGGACAGAATCACAATATTAAGTGGTAATTAATTTTTATTCATTATCATTAAAGCATCGTATTGTCATCTAAAACAATCATGTCTATAAAATTTAAGTTCAACTGAATGCTTTAAGACGAGAGAAAAAAACATTTTCAAGTTTTGACACAAGTCGCCAAAATGGTCGCCAAAAATTATGCCAACGTTACCTTATTTGTAATTCTTTGAATAATTAGTTTTAATCAATTAATTTTTATTAATTATAATTAAATTACCGTAATGTCATCCAAAATAATCATGTATACAAAATTTCAGCTCAGTGGAGCGCTTTAAAATGTATTTTATAAACGATTGAAAATTCCACCAAGATAAATAAATAAATAAATATATAGAGTGTGAGTTATATATAATAATAGGAATTAAAAAAAAATTCAATTATAAACACAGCAAAGTCAGTGAGTGCGTGTTTATTAAAGTCGCACTCAAAATAACAAAAAGGCTATGATCGTCAGATCTCGTAATTTTGAGGCGCGGTCAAGTGACGAGGACGGCACTTGAGCCGGAATCGTTCTCTCCAAACTTCCACACCATGGGAACGCGAAAACTTTAAATCACGACAAACTTAATGTGTATCAGCTCCTCCACATAGCAGGTTTTCAGCGGCGTGTGACTCGATATAGCACCGACCTTAAATTCGTGACCATGACGACTA
This sequence comes from Trichonephila clavipes, assembly GCA_019973935.1. Classification (NCBI taxonomy): domain Eukaryota; kingdom Metazoa; phylum Arthropoda; class Arachnida; order Araneae; family Nephilidae; genus Trichonephila; species Trichonephila clavipes. Next base: position 772,492 of record BMAU01019845.1, read on the forward strand.
AGCTACAGCGGCCATAAGTACATTAAGAGATGCTGCTTCAGAAAAAAGATAATCAAAACTTAGTTTGACGTTCGATTAGAGCAAAACAAGGGCTATCCGCATAGAACTTTATAAAACTGAATGGAAATCAAAAGATGTTGATAACTAGGCTGAAATTTTCCTCTTGTAAATTCCCCCCCTCCTCGTACAAATTCAAAGGTTCAATTCTATTTAACGCACTGAAGATATGATTCGAATGCCACATATTCAGAGTGAGCGAATGTTTATTAACGTTGCACGGCAAGGGGAAGGTTTTCCTGGGTCTAACCCCCGCAAGCCCTTGATTTTTTCCGATTGATTATAATCTTATGTACACATTAGGTAAAATTTAATTAAATATTTGTTATTAATAATTAATGCTTATTAGTTAATCAAAAACTAATTTTTTACTGTTTTTTTTTGTTTCCGAAAATCGTCAAAATCAAACGAATATGTTGGGTGGCCTATTGGAGCCTGATACGAGAAAGGTGGACTTTCAACCCTGGACCTCTTCCTTTGAAAAATTCCTGTTTGCGCCACAGTGTGACGGGCCCACGCGTCTTTTCTTTAACATGTCATTTGGGTTCTTTGAGGCCAGAATTAATGGCAACTCTTTTCCAACCAAATCCAAGAAGTGAAGTGTGAAAGAAAGATGCAAATTAAGAACCTTTTAAATATCAGAAGTTAGAGTATATGCGATGGCAACTTGTGGTGAGTGATGGCAATTAGAGGAATGTAAACAGTCCGTGGTTCTAGATTGAAGACGGTTTTAGATAACGTTACGTGGCGAACAATAGTAATTATACGTGATAGAGATCCAGTAATCAAGGTGCATACCATTGCACACGAAGTATCGCAAGACCTCATATAAATCTAGTGTGATCGTTTACTGATACTACAACAAGGTAGGATTGATTATTTAATATTAGGATCAGTGATTGTATTAGAATTCAGTGTAAGCGATTCAGTTATTGATAGTGGTCCGAGTTAGATTAAGTCGTTATTATAAATATATTGCGTGTGGTGTGTTTTACCATCGTAGATTCTCTCACATAAATTATTATAATCCAATTTGTTAAAGGTTTAAGTTGAATGTTAATAAAGTCATATTAAGATAATGTTTCCTTCTAGTTCTTTTGTTAAGGGGACATGGTACGATTTACGCAAAAATTTTTAATTTAAGGATTTTTAAAATTTTTTTGGTTGCCTCCTATGTATGCATACTATGTTAAACAGATTTTGCACTCAAAATTTCATAAAAAGGTAGCCATGTAATTTTTTAAGGAAAAAACTTGAAATTTTTGAAGTGATTTTAAAGTGCTACTCCACCTACAAAAATTTACGTACATGAATGAAATTTGATTTACAAGTACATCAAACTATGTATAAAAAAAGTTGGTATGAGTTTTGCGTTAACGTGATTGGTATTCATACAATACTTCTTTTTATGAATGTTTATTGAAAATTCCTTAAAAAATGTATAAATTCTGAGTTTAATTATTTTTAAAAAAATAAATATTCCTTTGATTCAAAAATGCATACCAACTTTTGTTACATGTACTATTGGCAATAGGTAAAAAAAATTCAAAGCGTTAGGCGCAATAGAAAAAAAAGCCTTAGTATTTTAAATGAAGACAAACTAGTTATTTTATCTTTCTGAGATACGTCAGTTTAAAGTTTTGATTTGCCATAGGGATGTGAATAAAAACGAACGTAAAAGCTATCATAATTCTGCATTTTTTTAGTTTAGATCATTCAAATTTTGTGAGGATATAGAAAACTATATAAAGAAAAATTTAGGCTAAAAAATTGAAATTTGATTTTTTGACCGATTTTGGTTAATTGAATCGTACTGTGTCCTCTTAATCCTACGCCTCTGGCATACGCTGATACTCCGAGAGATAATCACCCTGGGTGGGGGGGGGGATTATCACAACTGTTGCACACTAAAACAGCATGCGGCCTATTGGTGACGAACCTTATAATTTTGAACTATGGTCAAGAGATGAGGACGACACCTGAGCAAGCATCTCCCTCTTCGAACTTCCACTTCCCGGCAAAGGGAGGATTTTGAGCAACGACAGATTTGGCGTGCATCAACCCCTCTTCACGGCGGTTCTTCATTGTCCTTGGGCTTCAAACTCATGATACACTGGCGATTAGTCCCTGACCTAAACCAATAGGCTACCGCGACCACACCACATATTCAGAAGAACTAGGTCTGGAAACTACAATTCGATTTGAAAATCATCGATCACCATAGAAATGCATCGGTTAATAAAGAATGGCACAAGATGGAGACGACCCCCGTGTGGTCAGACAGCAGAAAGGTGATTGGTGCGTTTAATGGGACCACTTAATGGCCCCTGCGTTATCGAATGTCGATAGTTTTGTGCCTTTTGTCGCAGGTAAAACGTTCGCATGCACGGCAGAAATCGATACCGCAGAAAAGAACCACTCCCCCGGGAATCTTCCCGTCCATGATTTTCACATAGACTCTCTTCTCTGTGGGTCACTCGATTATCAGGCCCTTCGAAAAAGTTCTCGCTTGGAAAGGAAGCAGAAATGTTTAAAAAAACGCGATTTTTATTCGATGGACTCTTCGAGTTATTGTAAGTATCCACACCTTCAACGGAAAGGACATTTACCTGAGCAAATTTTTTTTAGTAAAAAGTAAATTCTAAAACATTTCATTTTAATGTTGAATGGCTTAGCCAGGATTAACGTCATCCTAGTGAATGAAACAATAATTATATTACTATCCCATTATAAAGCAACACGAGGGTTATTAGCGATGAATCTCGTAATTTTTAAGCATGTTCAAGGGACGAGCACGATACCTTAACAGTCAAACCTCTCTCGTCAACGGGAGAGCATTGAGTCTCGACAAATTTTACGTGCATCGGCCCCCATGATACGGCGGGTCTTGAGTGGCATCAGGATTCGAACGCGAGACACTCCAGCCCGAGTTCGAGTTATTTGTGACGTGCATTTTCACGTTCAAGAAAAAACATGTGAGTGTAAGAAAATAGCAAAATATAATTGTTGAGCGTAAGATCATTTTGAATTCAAACACACCTATAAATAATTCTACGAAAATTCTTCCAAAAGAAAAAGAAAAACAATTTCTGAAAATATTTTAATGTCTGTTTTAATGATTTAGTTGCGGATTTTTTTTTATCTTTCAGTGGCCACGGTAGCTGAGAGTTATGTTCGATTTTACACCCTCAGGTTCGACTTTCCTAAAACCTGCTCTCCGCAGACCTCTGCTCAACAAAAGGAACATGCCAGTCAAATTTTAAGTTTGTAGGTCTAATAGTTTCGGATATCTCGTGATGAGTGAGTCGCTTTTCTCTTTAACCCTTTATCTACCGACGGCACTTATAAGTACCACTCACTTTAAAATTACATAGAATAAACATTTTCACGAATAGTCTGACGATACTCAGCAGGAATATTCTTTGAAATCCACTCTTTCAAGATGTATAGCAACACGGGTTCTATGATGAGTATTTTAGCGGAGAAGGCAAATAGTTTTATAGCAGAAATTGCGAAGATTATGATTTTTGTCTCGGAAAAAATAGTTTTGTGTCTTAAGTACTTAAGTGTCTTATTTTTTTCGTATGTTAATGAAGACCTTAGAAAACGATTTGACTACTTATTTTAAGTGAACAGTGTATATAATTAATTTTACAGCTGAATATCTTTAAATAAATTAGCTCTAACGGATTAAATTTCCCTAAAGTTGGGAATTTTGTTTATGTATATCCGTTAATTTTCAATGTAGTGATCCAAAAAAAAAATATATTGCAAGGAAAAAACTGCAGTAAATCATAATGCGGTAGATAAAGAGAGTTAACAAAAAGAAATATAAACAAAAATCTCAAAACTAAACGCACTTAGAAAAAAAGAAATTGTAAATCAAAAATGCAAACGTTTATATTTTAACGACTTTTGCAACGATATTAAAAAAATAAAATAATATTCAATTTAATGTGTAATATCTCTCAAATAAATATTCACGCATGAGGATGAATACATCCATAAGCTTTTTAAACCTTTCTATATCTAAAAAATATACATTATCTCGTTTCTATTACTTTAATATAAACAAAAAATATATGAATCACCGATTTCAGTAGTTAAACAAAATCAGATTAAACCTTTAAAGAGAAAACGTAAAAAATTGCTTCGAAAATAGTTTCCCTTTTAAATAAATCTGTTTAACCAGAAGTGCCTAGAAGCTAAAAATAAAAATATTTCTGCATTTTTCATCCGCTAACTTTATTCTTCCGAACATCAGTTTGGCCGCAGGGGTTAACAATACACTAAGTTAGTTTAAATAGAAAAAGAACGGAGACTTGATTAAAAGCCATTGTTTGCAACAATAATCGATAGGATGCAGAAAATAACTCTTAAACAAAATTTCCGCAACTTCCTCTGCTCTTGCATTTCCAAAAATAAACATTTATTAGCGGCGATGGAAAAATTTAAGCCACGGTTTCAATTACAACATTGACGGAGGAACGGAGGATTAAAAAAAAAACCGGATACGACGAAGAAAATATATATGCGTAGGTTCTTGATGTTTATATTCTCAAAATTAAATATTGTAATTTATTATGCACTAGGTGGAGCACTCGTTCACGGGTGAATTTTTAAAATTAAATTCAACGAACTAGCTAAAGCAAGCATAAAATTTTAAAATTAACTATTCATATCATGAAAGTCAAGGCAAACTGTGACGTCATATGACGTAATACGCACAGTAGAGATATGTGTAGATGAGCGATAGCGTTCTTAGCAGTGTGAAATAAAGAAAAAAAAAAGAGTGGAAATTTTTTACCCTTTGATTGCTCATTAAAAATTCGTATAATGCCATTCCCAATTGGGAATCACTCTCATTGGTTCTTGATATTCTCTGTCAGGACGTAACGACGTTCGTTAGTTTGTGTAAATTTTGAGAGAACACAGTATAAAATCTACTAAGTGATATTCTCCCATTCTTTATTGGAAGAGAAAGAGGGGAAGTGGTTAAAAAAGGTCAAACTGTTGTTCCGTGTACCATATTATTTGTATTGATCATATTTTTGGTTCATTGTTTAATTTCGATTGTTCTCGCAACTTTAAACCTCGGCCAAGTAACGAGGACAACATCTAAGCTGGCACCCGACTCTCCCAATTTCCACATGATTCCAACGAGAGGATTTAGAACAGGGGTGGGCGGACTTTTCTAGGGTAAGGGCTACTTCTAAGGTGTTGTGGTCCGCCCAGTGGAATGGGTGTGTTAAAATTGTCCGTTTTCTTTTCCTTAAGGCTTGTTTTTGATTTTATATCTCTCTTTTAAAATATGACAAATTGTTATTTTTATTACAGAAAAAGAGTAGCACAATATTATCAAATTGAATGCTTGAACAACTATGAGTGACCGCTAGACGCCGCGTGGACGTATTCAACGCAGCGATCAGAGAACATACGAGAACCGATAAAACTGAAACCAACGTATGTACTTAATTTGTAAGCTACCGAATTCCACGCCACTGCGAGACATAACATCAACACGAGAACCAAACCGATCCCGTGGAAACATTCCGCACCGCATGCTGTCTCAATAGCCAATGGGCTCAATTCATGAAGTCACACGATAAAAAACAAACACAAGTTTTCCTTTGAAATCAAAACAAACATTAAACTAATTGTACTTGTTGTTCTATTTGTAAAACTCGGATAAAATTTCAAATTTCATATTTGGGTAAAGATGTTTAAATGCTAGGAGAAAAAAATTTCTTCAAAAGGATTTTTTTTAATTAAAAAAAATCATATTTTATGTTTATACTTTTAAATAAAATGCAATTTGTATACACATGTACTTTTTAAAAAAAAGTTTCCCCGGAGAGCAAAACTTAGTGATAAAGTGCCGTACAGATTCGTCACAAATACTCTTGGGCGTCTTTGAGGATTGTAAATTCGCGTATATTTCCAAACAGCTCCAAAAGGAGAAAACGGGATATTCAAATGAATCAAAGTATTTAAGGAGAGTGTGTTGTAAGTTAGCAGAGAGAAGGCTATTGAGCCAAGAGATACACTGACGGAGTTCTAAGAAGATTCAAGTTGATTGTGTGATTAGTTTCTGGCTGATTATCAGGCAGCGATTTACATTCGGAAAGTTTGAACCGACTGGAAAGGAGTGAAGTAGTAAAAGTCAGGTGATATTTAAGCTTCAATTATCGTAGAATACGAGTAAATATATGATAGAGTTAGTGGAAAGTTAATGATTCCTAGTAATTCAAATTGCGTATATCTCTCGGTCCTCTTATTCCGGTAAACCCGCTCGATATTGAGTTTAATAGTCGATTAGTATCATATTTCGTGATTTAATTTAATAGTAAAGTTAAATCCCATTGACGTAGACATATTGATTCATTTTTGTATTTAGAAGGTTGATAATTGATTCAAGTGAATAAATGTAATTTGTTATTGTAAAAATGTCGTCTGGTAATTCTTTGCCCCAATTCAATCTTGGTGTCCAGGGTGGAACCCAGGGGGGTTCCCACAACTTGGCAACACCGGAGCGCGTGAACTGACTAGCTGGAAACACTAGATAGTTTTTATCGTGTGACTATGACGTCGCATGAGTTTTTGCATTGATTGACTAGAATCACGTGGCTTTCACTATCATGTGACTATGACGTAACATGAATTGAGCCCATTCCATTCTAACGCTGAAAGAGCTGATCATCAACATTAATTATCCTCTTCAGTTGGCTTGTAGGGGAAAATTCATTTCATGGCTGACATTGCAGTGATAGCTTTTCTACAGTGGCAGTGATATTGTGCGATTTCAATGAAGATACATGTGTCATACATATTCATCGAATCTTTTGCTTAAGTAAACACAGTCCCATCGATTGGGAAAAGCCGATTCTTCAGTCTAACTGACGTCGGTGTTCCATAAATAATTTTTCTTTTAGTACAAGCGTCTAAGATTTTAGTAAAGCCGGTCACCCCAAAAAGTTTTGGCGGTCCCCCAGGAGATCGCGATCGACTTAATGCCCATACATGATTTAGAACATAGGTTCCAAAAGTGACTCCTGCAGACCACTAAGATTCTTGCTATTCCTGAGGGGGATCGTGGAAAATTAAATTTAAAATCAAGGTTCGTGGGCAACCGTAAATATTAAAGTGCAGTATAGAGGGGCCACTTGGCACAGTCCTTTTTTTTGGGGCGACTAAAAGCGGTCGCGAAGGTACTTTTTTCGGAATTATTTATTATTTATTTTAGAATTAATTCGATATCTCACCATGAGATTTAGATAAAAATCGCCAAAGTGCCCCCCCATACTACACTTGAGCCACTGTACGAAGTTGGCGAAAGGCTTGAAATAAAATAAAATATTTGGAATCCATTTCAAGGAACTAACTTCATGTGACGTCATAGTCACATGATAACTACAAAACACGTGTTTCGAGCCTATCAGTTCATACACTTCACTGTTGCCAACTTTTGCTTTGTACCAATTCGTTTAATTAAGTTTTTATATGTAGACAATAATAATGCACATAGGTAAATGAAATGCAATTGATTTAAAAGTACAAGCACAGTAATTTTTCTTTTTGTTTACAAATTTAAAAAAAAAAATTAACAATCTTAACAATTGAACATCTTTTTTGAATTATAAAATCTGAAATTTTATTTAAATAGTACAAGTAGAACACATCAAATACAAGTCTAATGTCAGTTTTTGTTTCAATGCAGAACACATGATCGCAATTATCGTGCAACCGTCATGAACTTAGCCCATTATTAAGAAACTAAAGATAAATTAATCACGATATTTACATGTTAAAAAAAAAATTAGAGTAAAATATTATAGAATGATACATAAAATATACAAAGAATGGCAAGCATCGCCCATCGTCGGGCCGATTGTGGCTCTATGACGTTTAAAAAAGAACGAAATCTCGCCGCTACATGCAATAACTTACCTGAAATATGGCAGTATAAAAGTGTCGAGAGATATGAAGTAAATTCAACAAATATTCCCTGATTTTGAACCGAAAACCATATCATTCTTTGTATTGTTACGATAAAGTACTCTACGAAATTATTTTTGAACACAATTGATATCTTGTCAGTGGCGCACACAAGGGGGTATAGGGGCCCGGATCTTCCAAAGCCCTTGATTTTTTTCCGATTGATTATAATTCTAAGTACCGTAAAATCTGGCGTATAACGCGCAATTTTAAAACAAAAATTAATGTCGAAATTAACGAGTGCGCGTTATACGCCGGGTATAAAAATGAGAACTAATGAGAAAAAGGCTAAATAACTCTGATGACTCACGTGAGATGTAATGACAATAACAATCCATCAGGAATATATAACTTACCTGAAAAGTAAAGAAAACATGATTAATTTGAATGTTATATAATATAAAATCAAACATAACAATCGCATTTTTTGAGAAAAACGTAAAACAATCTTCTAAGGATACTAAAATTACGTATGAAATATATTCAAATATTTTGGAACACACACACACATTATATATATATAAACACCGTAAAATACGGCGTATAACGCGCACTTTTAGTACAAAAAATGAGATCGAAATATTCGCGTGCTTGTTGGTAAGCCGGGTATAAAAACGATAGCTTTAAAAATTTAAAAAAAAAAAAAGGTGACATAGAAAAAATTAGGCTTCTTAGTTTAGGTAATATCACAGCGGTAACAAAGACTTCCTATGAAGTTTGTTATATTATTGGTAATTAAATGAAACCGTTTACCGATGCAGAAGTTGTGAAGGAGTGTTTCTTAAATGCTTCAATTTAGTGTTAGTGGCAAAAATAAAAAATATAAAAAATAATAATTAAAAAAATCAAAACCGGAGTCATAATATTTGGATCAATTTTCCACATTTTAAATTTCCAATGTTATTTTGGTATGAAGGCATTTCACCCCCACCGTTTATCCTCATGTAGCGGACCGCGTGAAATAACTATCATATGTATGCGACCGCGTGAATTAGCTGACACATATATATACGGCCTAAAAGAAAAAAAGAAAAGAAAAATTTCAAGATAGAACGATTCAAAATTTTTTTTAAAAAAAAGAAAAGAATGGGAAAATGGTGCATTTTTGTGTTATAATCAAAACTCACCTAATGAGTTTACAATGTCAATATTCTTGTAGTAAAAAAAATATAAATAAATAACTAGTTATAATTCACCGTTTTCGCTAGGCTGCGAAGTTCATCAAAAATCACTTCACACAACACGGAGTTTTTTTTTATAAAAACCAAATAAATTTTTTAAAGAAATCACTTCGAGGGGACCATCATTTATCACATAATATTTCAGTGTGATAAATGATAAAGCCCTTCTGGTCTTTGCCGTCCATACACAGGAGTTTATTTCCTTTATTAATATGGATTGAAAGTGGAGAGAGAAGAAATTCATATGCGGTTTTCATTTATAAAAGATTTATAAGAATCTAGGAAAATACTGCGACAATATTTACTTTAATATTTTATGTAATCGAAATTATACTGAACAAACAACCATAAGCCAATTTAATAACAAATCTCCATTATAGAATGTAAATCAGTTTGGATAGGTTTTATTCTAAGCGAGTGAACTTAACGAGTAATGTCTATTTTCACATTTCAATTTTCTTCTTTAATTCAGTTTTGGAGATCTCGCAAACATGTTTTACGATAGTTTTACACATTTTCAGGCAAAAATAAAAAAATAATAATGGGGATTTTATAGGGGCTTAAGTATACACACACACAGTGGCGCACACAAGGGGGGTCCTGGGGGTCTTGACCCCCCAAATCCCTTGATTTTTTTCCGATTGATTATAATTCTAAGTATATATAGTACGTAAAATTAAATTAAGTATTTCTTATTAAAGTGTATTTATTCAATAATTAGTTTTTTACTGTGTTTTGTTCCCGAAAATCGATAAAATCAAAAGGAGCATGATACAAGAATGGTGAACTTTCGACCCCGAACTCCCCCCCCCCTTGAAAAATTCCTGTGTGCGCTACTGCACACACACACACACACATGAATATATGCTTAAATTAAGGATATTTTTTAAAAAAATATGTACAAGAAGGAAAGGAAAGGTTTAAATGCGTGACATGGGGGGGGGGAAGGTGGCCTTTATATCAAATCATCTTGACAAACAAAGCATTTAATCACGTATTGTTAAAAAATTAGCTTCAGCGTTGAAAACAATTTCTAATCCCGAAAAAAAATTTTTGAAATTGAATGAAAAGTGTTTAAAAAGACATAAAAAAATTAAAAGTTTCAAACTTTATCTAAAATAAACATACTTTTTACTAATTATTTAATGAATCCGTAATTAGCATATATAAGTTTTATAATTTTTATTCAAAGACTCCACTAAAAAAAATTCATTCAGGTAGCTTATACGCACAGAAATTAAATATATAAGCCTCAGAAATTACAAAAAAAAACCGGAAACAAAGAAAAAAATTTTAAAAATTAAAAATTTACGCAAAATTTTTTTTATTATAATTCTATAAAATAACACTCAAATCCTATAAAAAATATTAAAACGGACAGAAAAAAATATCTAAAAAAAGTTAATCTTATATCAGCAAGTCCTTTCCTAATCTTTGATAGATATTAAATATATCAATGAGAGAGAAAAAACATTAAAAAAAACTAGTGAGAAATTAATTACACAGTTATTGCGGGAACATCATTTAAAGTTAATAGGACAAAATAAATGCAAAATAAAGCATTATAAACATAAACAAGATGTTTTTGTATTCAAAAGAAAGGACGCATAAACTAATCTAAAGTAAGAAGGGTGGTTTTTTCAATTAATAGTAAAAATTATGAAAACAGTGAAATTTTATAAGTAAAAACTGGGGCTAATACATCCCCCTTGTTTACAATTGCTACGACGCTAATTTTAATTTAGTTGAATTTAACACATCAAAGGGCATTTAAAAAACTGCAGAGATTAAATCAAAATATCACGGGAAAATATTTATCCATGTGTGTAAATTTTCAAACTTAGAAAAATATTTTTTTTAAAAAAAATTCCGTAGTGTCTAAAAGGAGATTAAAAAAAGATAATTTTCAAAACTGGAAATATAATTACTGAAATGCAGAAATGAAACTGGATAATTCTTTTACGAAAACTTTTCCCTTTCAAAAATCTATTCCAAAAAACAAAAATAAACCCAGTTAAAAAAAATTACATTTTTACCGATAGAGTTACGATGATTTAAGAAAAGTTCGAACAAAAGGTTTTGTTTTCTAAAGTTCCTAAACTATTTAAACGATGATGTTTTTCTCTAGGGAAAAAAAATGGCAACTTGCACAGTCCTGGAAGGATTTTTCTTCAGAGAATCTAATCGCTTTTAAGTATAGGTAGAAAGGGAGAATTAAATTTTAATAAAAACTACGCGTAACTCTAAGCGTTTAATAACTAAACTCGACGCTTCAAAGAGTAGGTAGCGTTTGTATGATTTGTATTATGAATGTATAGGTTATAAATTCTTTTAAGAGATGAAAAGTTTAAATGCTGTTGTTACTATTGCCACGTGATCGGCAAAAGCTTGATCAAGACCCATGAAATCCATCATGGCAAAAGACTCAGTGATGCCTGTCGTTAGTCGTAGCTTTCAGCACCATACAAGTGACAGGACGATTTAGCTCGGTTTCACCCTAATTTTGAGGGAGACCACCCTGAGGATGGTCAGGAGGCAACTACCTCTCTTCCCCTTCCACCAACCTCATGAGAGGACTTGCGGCTCGATGGCTATTTAAAGTACACCCATGCCGTGAAGGCACTATACATTTACAAACATCCATGTCTTCTCCGGGATTCGAACCCAGGCCCAACGGCACACGTCGCTAACGACTATGCCGGATGGGCGACAAATTTAAATGTTTTTATGGTATCTAAATCATCGCAATCATCTTACATCCTCGTTGGCGAAGTTTGGCGACCTTTTTCTTAAGGAAATGTGATTGCTTACAAGCGTGAAGTGACGACTGACAAGGGTTATGAATTATTTCGATGAAAATAATGTAAAAATTCTGCAACTTAATATATATATATAAAAGTTTTCTTCGGAGAAGAGGGAGACTTGTGCGCATAATCGCAAACATTTTGGCAAAGTTTGGCAGCTTTTCTCGTAAAGGTCTGAGTGAGTAAGTGTGTATTAACGTAGCGCTATAAAGCAACACCAAGGCTATTAGCGACGGTCCTCGTAATTCTGAACATCGGTCTAGCGCCAAAGACTACATTTGAAAAAAGCGGCGTGTGACCAGAAACGAAAAGATTTGGCAGAAAAAATAATTCTAAAAATGAGAATAAAACAAGCAATGTAAAAAACATTAAGTCAATTCCAATTTAGATCAAGAAAGAAAATTTTTATTTTAGCTATTTTTTTTATTAAATAGTTACAATTAATATAAATATGTATATAAAGAGTGTTTTTTTACAGGTATGGAAGTTTAAGTTGGCATTACTTTCCAAGATGGCGACCGATTTAAAAGCTGTCAAGTGATTTATTCTCAGTTTGGTTTGGCAATTCATCAAAACGATCATCAAGCAAGGCGTAGATTCGTCGAATGGGCCCAAAACGAGATTGCCGTTGTTCCCGATTTTCATAAGCGAATTTTGTTTAGCGATGAAGCGCACTTCTCTACGTCAACAAACAAAACTGCCGCATTTGGAGTGAAGCTAATCCACAAGTGTATGTCGAAACACCGTTACATCCAGAAGAACTGACTGTTTGGTGCGCTTTATGGGCTGGTGGAATCATTGGTCCGTACTTCTTCAAAAACGATGAAGGCCACAACGTTACAGTCAATGGTGATCGGTATAGAGCCATGATTACTAACTTTTTCATTCCTGAATTGAACAATCATGATGTCCAGGAGCTGTGGTTCCAACAAGACGGCGCAACATGTCACACAGCTCGTGCCACAATCGATTTATTTATTGAAAGACACGTTTGGTGACCGCCTCATTTCACGTTTTGGACCTGTGAATTGGCCTCCAAGATCTTGTGATTTAACACCGCTAGACTATTTTCTGTGGGACTATGTAAAGTCATTGGTCTATGCGGATAAGCCACGAACGCTTGACCATTTGGAAGACAACATTCGCCGTGTTATTGCCGATATACGACCACAAATGTTGGAAAAAGTCATCGAAAGTTGGACGTCCAGATTGGACTACATCCGAGCCAGCCGTGGCAATCATATGCCAGAAATCATATTTAAAATGTAATGCCACAAGATTATCTTTCGAAAAAAAAATTCATGTCAATCGAATAATACATCGTTGTTTTATTGCAATTTAAAGTTCTATACCTCTAAAAAAACACCCTTTACATAGGACAGAATCACAACATTAAGTGGTAATTAATATCTATTAATTATCATTAAAGTATCGTATTGTTATCCAAAACAATCGTGTATATAAAATTTCAATTCAACTGAATGCTTTAAAATGTGAGAAAAAGTTTACCCAAGTCGCTAAAAATGAAACCAACGTGGTTGTATTTGTAATTCTTTAAATAATTAGTTTCAATCAATTAATTTTTATTAATTATAATTAAATTACTGTATTGTCATCCAAAATAATCATGTATATAAAATTTCAGCTCAATTGAGTACTTTAAAATGTATTTAACGATTGAAAGTTTGAGCAAGATAAATACTATATAGAGAATGTGAGCTAATAGTAGAAATTGAATAAGGCTATATATCTCTTACAATTTCAATCCTTTTCTCGACTCTTACAAAGTACACAATCGCTATCTAATTTAAAAAGTTTCTCAGGATCGTATTCCATTTCCGATCATTATGTAGTTAAAGGCAACATTATATCCACTGATCAAAGAAAAACAATAAACGAACCGTAAAAAGTAGATACATGATCCGTTCATGCATATTTTAAACTTTCTAGATTCTAGGACTAAACATTCCAATTAGAATTTTTTTCAAATGATTAAAGAAAACACATATTCATCGTTCCCCTGATCCATTTGACTTTTCCCTCTGCCCGCCATTTTTCTCAAGAACAGGGGATCGAAAAGATTCTAAAATTGGGTTAGAAAACTTGAGACAGGAAAAAAAGGGGGAGAAAAATTATTGACACCAGCATTTCTTCAACAACAATAAAAAAAGACATCGGCAAATCTAACAGAAGCACGCTCAGAGGAATTGGTAGTTATTATCAGTGAAAGAATTTTTTTTATAAGGAAGTAAAATTACAGTAAAGGTGCTTTTTCGAGTCGAGTGTGTTGAAAATAATTTACATAAACAAGGAAATATTTTTAAAAGTTTGCGATATGCAGTAAAGACGAGAAAGTTCTGATCTCTTTCACTTCAGACAATCTCGGAATAAATTTATGCAGCTTTTAAGGTATCCGACTACTTTCGGAACCGTAATTTTGCAAAAGCGCGTAAATGGATCATTTTCATGATATTTAGTGTCATTTAAATTAGAATGCATACCTATAATTGTTTTAAGGACATTTTGACAAAAAAAATGATTTAAATACAATATTTTTGGTAAAAAATTAACTTAGAATGATGTTTTTTCCAAATGTTCTCCTTTTGTGAAAAATGCTTCTATTATAATAATATTTTGCCTGTATGTAGCTCAGACCTCTCTACAGAGGCTCAACGAGAACTTTTTAAATATATTATATAACTTAAAAGTGGGTTTATCCATGTTTTACGACAACAGAGGGGAGAAATTTTAAGAAAAAAACGCCGATAATTATTTCAATTGGTGGTAACTCTGAAAATAATGTGAATTTTTCAAAAATCATAGTTGAGCCTCTGTAAAGAGCAGTGGCGCACACAAGGGGGGGAGTCCTGGGGGTACGGACCCCTCCCCCCACACACAAAGCCCATGATTTTTTTTCAGATTGATTATAATTCTAAGTATATAGTACGTAAAATTTAATTAATCACTTGTTATTAATGATTAATTTTATTAATTAATGCCAATTATTTATTCAAAAATTAGTTTTTTACTGTGTTTTGTTCCCGAAAATCGACAAAATCAAAAGAAGCATGATACAAGAATGGTGAACTTTCAACCCCGGACTCCCCATTTAAAAATTCCTGCGTGCGCCACTGGGTCTGAGCTATATACAGGCAAAATATTATTATAATAGAAGCATTTTTCACAAAAGGAGAACATTTCGAAAAAAGATTACTCTAAGTTAATGTTTTGCCACAATATTGTATTTAAATAATTTTTTTTGTCAAAATGTCCTTAAAACAATTTTATACATGTTTCCTAATCTAAGTGAAACTAAATATCTCGAAAATTATAGATTTATGCGCTTTTTTAAAATCACGGTTCCGAACGTAGTCGAATATCTTAAGTAAAAATGAATAGGAGTTGCCTCAGCTTTAAAAAATTACTCTAAATACTTGATTTCAAGCTGATTCCAGACATTCAAACTAATTTATAATAAGGGAAGTGAATGAGTGTTTATTAAGGTCCCACTACAAAACAATACGAGGGCTATTGACGACGGACCTCGTAATCTTGAACCATGGTCCAATGACGAAGACGACACCTGAAAAGGTAACCTGCCTTTCCAAGTTACAATGCACGCAAACGGGGGGACTTTCAGATCGACAAATTTACTGTGCCGTAACACCCTCTACACGGCGGGTCTTCAGGGGTATCAGGCCTGACTCCACTATACGCAGGCTACGAGTTGAAGTCCACAACCAATAGGCTGCTGCGGTATGACGCATGAGAAAATTAATGGTAGCGTGAGGGTTAGGAAATTAAATAATTGGTTTAGGTACTAGTTTGATACCGCGGGGCATGACGCCAATCGCTGCTTGGCGTGATAAATGAATCCCGCCAAGCAGCGCTTGTTGTCGCTGGAATAGAATCCAAGATGGCGGCCTAGCGGTATCAAATCGTCAAGAAGATAATTTTAAAAAATTGTTTCGAAATAGACATTGGAATAAATTTAAAAAAAAAGAATATAGGAAGAGATTGAGAATAACCAAGATCAAATGATAAATAATGAATGACAAAATAATATAATAAAAATTTACATATACTAATAATATTATGCAGTATATAATAATAATTTTGTAATATAATTTAATAGTAAATACATATAATGTTCATAATATAAAAATATATGTTAGTTAAAGAATAAAATCATGGTATTGTAATAAAAAAATTATTCATAAGAATACTCATGTAACGTAATCATTATTAATAAATAACAAAATAATTATAAATAACAAAATAATAATCATAAATAAAGAACATAACATTTAATAATATTTATAAATAAATGTAATAAAAAGACAATTATTATAAATAACGAATATTATCTGATTATTACATAAAATAGTAATTGTATTTTTATATTATATTATTAATAAAATAATTATATAATATATATTAACATTAATAAAGAATATCAATTAAAAAGTACTGGAAACTTGCACTATTCCAAACTCTGCAAAAATATGAAAGTAACCATTTTGCAATCTTATCCAATACCCATCTTAGCGAACATAAACAACGGTGCGTGCACCGGGATAGCAAACTAGTTCCTTGGTTTATTCACACACACGTCACAGCTATTTAATTACAGATGCTTTGAAGTTAATGAAGTAATCCATAATATGAATAAAGTTCAGAATATGTTATTTCGGAGGAAGGAGGCAACACAACCGTTCTTTTCGACGTTTTCAACGGAACTTCTCTCCATTCCATGGTCTTCGGATGGAGAGCCTTCTTTCCGACACCTCGAAATACTGTCGTAGTTTCCGGCCTTTGGGTTTTCTCACGGTCATACGTTAACAGGACCATGTCAGATGACAAGACCCCGCAATATTTAAGGGTGAACGCGTGCAAGGAAACGGTGTTATCCTATCTACAAAAACAAGCCAATTTTTAAGCTGTGTGACGCGAAAACGTCTCAGCGGTCACACAAAAACGCACAGAGAGAAGTACATAATCAACATTTCCTAAACTGACCACATACAAGTTAATTATAATCAATATCGATTACTGTTTAAACAAGTAGAGTTATGATAGTAAGCCCACATAAAACCGTCAATTTTGTAATATGAAAGAAAAATAATCGCATTATCAGGGATAATTAAAGGTACATGATTGAAATAGTTTAAGTAATATGGTGAACTTAAACGGGATAAATACCTACGCATCGCTTCTGAAATACTTAATAGTCACCATGATTAAAATTCCCGAATTGCACCAATAAAATGTATTAAGGTATCCAACTACGTTCGGAAACGTGATTTTGCTAAAGCGTATAAATGGATAATATTTATGATATTTAGTGTCACTTGATTAGAAAACGTAAACAAAATAGTTTTAAGAATAGTATTACAATAAAAAATTATTTAAGTACAATATTTTGACAAAAAATGCACATAGAATGACCCATTTTCAAAATATTCTCTTTTTGTGAAAAATGCTTCTATTAAAATAATATTCTGCCTGCATATAGCACAGACCTCTATACAGAGGCTCGACTAGAATTTTTGAAATATATAACTTAGAAGTGGGTTTATCCATATTTTAGGACAACAGAGGCGAGAAATTTTAAGAAAACGCCAATAATTATTTCAATGGGTTGTAATTCTGAAAACAATGTGAGTTTTTCAAAACTTATTGTTGAGCCCCTGTACAGAGGCCTGAGCTATATACAAACAAAATATTATTATAATAGAAGCATTTTTCACAAAAGGAGAACATTTTGAAAAAAGTTATTCTAAGTTCATTTTTTTCCCAAAATATGGTACTTAAATATTTTTGTCAAAATGCCCTTAAAATAATTTTATACATCTATTCTAATCTAAGTGACATTAAATATCATGAAAATTATCCATTTATGCAAATTTTTAAAATCACGGTCGGATTATTGTCGGATACCTTAAGGGGATTTATTTAATAATTCTCTCTAAAGAATCTATCTGTAAAATGTAATTCTTGCAATTCAGTTCATCAATCAAATTAATATGCGTTATATAATATTATAATAGTTAGAATTACATTCTTAGCAAAAACTGCAGGAATTAATACTAGTTAAGATGCATTAATATAATTAATGTTGCTTAGGAGCAATGTGAAAAGGATTATCTTTCAGAAACTTATCAAATTTTTAATCCAAGCTTAGAGAAGGATGGCGACAGCTAAGTGTGTATGAGTTACTGTTCTAACTAATACATCATAAGATAGATAGAAGTATTATTTAAAGCCGAGAAGAAATTAAAATGAACTATTTTTTTATCGCCTATTTTTTATTTCTGTGTTCATTTACATGTTTATACTTGATTTATCTCTCTTTCAATACTCATTAATACGTACAATAAGTAAAATAATTAATGCAATGTCCTATACCAGGGGTCGGCAACCTATGCTGCACGTGGTACAATTCTCATTGGCACTCTGCACTACTCAACAAATTTGTCTAATAACCTCTCCGAACCAGCACACCACGCCAACGGAAGGACTTAGATCCTCGATAGATAACTTGCACCAGCCACTCAACACAGCGTCTCTTTTGTCGAACTTATTCGAACTCAGGACATGCCAGCCACAAGTCCGCGACGATGACTGCTAGGTCTCTCGATACACGAGGAATTGAAAAACAAAGAAAAAAGGGTCAAAAACAACGAAAGATCTCGCTAGATACGTCACTACATCACATCAAAGACACTAAACCGCAATACAAGAAAGATCTCCCGAACATCTTCAAATCTTAAATTAAAATTCGGGAGATTTCTGAAATTTTGAGCATGCAAATAAATTAATACTTTAAAACTAGTATAAGTCCTAATAATTTATGTTAACTATATCATCTCGGGTAACTAAAATATTATGTTTTCTAATAAATATCGGATTGATTAATGGATTGATTTTTCGGTAACATCGCTCAGAAAAGTCACAAGTATTACAGGTAACGGATCTGAAAATTTTCGAAATACGGTCGGGAGACGAAGTCGAACCCCTGAGGTGGTACCCCATTCTCCAAACTTTCACACCACGTTACCGTGAGGAATTTAAAACCTCGATAAGTTTTACCCCTCATCATGGTGGGTCATTGTCAGCAGTAGATCTCGAACTTACGATTCAACCTCAACGACTCTGGCTGAAAGTTCATCATCATGACTTCTCGGCCATCACCGCCACCGTTTCTGAATAGTTGGAAACTAACCAAAGAAACGTTGCTAGACTCTGCAATCCATACAAGTGAAAAAGTATATGCATTTTCCCGTGAAAAAAACTTTAAAAAAATTGTTCTTTACATTTTATTACCGCAACAGTTACGAGAGGGAAAAAATGAGAGCTCATAAATATAAATGAGTCGTTATTTTCCAGTTATCTTTCTTCCACAGCCATTTTCAGAGCACACTAAAAAAATTTATGAGGTTGCTACTTCAAAAATGCATGACCCGTGTGTAAATCGGCGACAGTGGTATTTTTCATAATAATTATCGCATATGTTACAAGCAGTCTCTACAATACATTTCAGTATTTATATTTGTTTACAGGCATGATCTAAAATATTGAGACATATCTTAAATTTTTATTTATCCCACGGAAATATAAATTTTGTTATTAATCGTCATCTCCAATACGCTTTAAAAGGATAACCCCAACAAATAATCATAGTTTCAGTAAAAAAAATTTCGAAACAGGTGCGTTTACGTTGGAATTGTTTTGAATAGTATTTTATTTTAATGATCCTAGTGATCTTATAAGAAATTAAATAATTCTGTTAGAATATTTCCAAGAAGGACTAGAAAATTTGAATTTACCTAGATGTGTTCCACTCATAGCAATCCGATCATGTACTTTTCGAGCGTCAGCAAATGAAGCATTGGATGGACATTCGATCGATCCTAATGGACTTGCGCTACTTTTCATTTTACTTACAGAAGCTGTCATTCTGCAAACCGCCGAAGAGTGAGGAAGTGTAAGTGAACACCACTGGGCTTTTATTTTCGACAAAATGAAAGAAAAACTCGGACAAAGCCATCACATTAAATTTTGTGTGAGACTTGGCGAGCTCCAGGGACCAAAACAAGAAAAAAAACAGCCAATCAGACTTCATTCTAAAGAAGACATGCAGGAAGCTTAATATCTCAAAATAAACCTTCCAATACTGCTTCCAACAGTGAATTGTTGCGAGAAGTGCATGGCTGCGCAAGGGGAGTACATTGATTGTTTAATAACGAAACAATCTAAAGCTAAAACGCGTGGGACTATTGCCAACAGACCGCGTATATTTAAACAGACGTCAAGTGATATGAACGACTTACACTCTCCAAACTCCCATACCATGCAAATTTGAGGACTTTGAACCATGACAGATTAAATGAGCGTTAACCACTTTAGATGGTGGTGTGACATTTCGGAAAATTAGTGGGTAGCGTGGCAATTAAGAAATTAAATCATTGCTATTAATTACAATATGTATATTTGATTACAAGTTATTCAAATCATTGATTATTTCCATTCAATAGAATATGCAATTTGTGAAGGAGGAGAAAACACGACCTTTCTTTTGAGTGTTTAAAAGCGGACTGCCTCTGCACTCTCTTGGTGTGGGGGTAGTTCTTCTCTTACACCTCAAATTACACTCAGGGTTCCGACTCGCAGATGGAGTGCGGTTTTTCTCACAGCCCTCGGTTGCCGGTGCGATGTCAAATGAAAAAATACCCATCAATATTTTAGAGGTGCTCGTATAGGTATGGACGGCTCAATACTATCTACATGAGGAAGCCAATATTCCGGCTGCATGATGGGAAAATGTTACAGGGGATATTCTGCGGCACCAGGACACAAACTCAAGACTCGACAAAAACGCTGATCATGAGTTGTCCACCATAACAACTCAACTACCACAAGAATTGGCACATAAAATTAACAGAAAATCTCAGCCAATCATGGACAGCAGCGTTTCTCAAAATGAGGGGCGCGCCCTCCTGAAGGGGCGTGATAACTCTACGAGGGGTGTGCGAGCATATTGAAAACTCGAAAACTAAAAATTATTTTTTTAAAAAATATTAATTTACTAAACTTCAACAAACAAAAACACATTCTGACATAATAAAAAATATAATACACATTTACTCTGATGCAATACACTTATACATGTATCAGTACTGCACAATGTATTTGATAATTTATTTAAATATAGTAAGTTAAGAACAAGCTTAATAATTACCAATAACTCCATGGGCTTGTCGTATATAAAATTATACACAAAAATTAACTCTCATCTTGATAATTTGAACGCTTTATAATTAATCACTTAACTGCCGATTAAAAGTAACCCGATACGCTCCCCGATGTAATCGTTTTCCACGTCAGCTCGTGTATGTGATGCATGGGGAGGGAGAAAAGGAATAATTAGGCAAATCTTTAGAAATAAATCATTCGCAAACACTGTCAAAGTCCTTTTAATGCATTCCAAAGCCTTCGGAATAGCTTTATGGATGGCAGTGCACAGAAAAGATCGTACTTCGGAAAGACGTATATATACGTCTGAGGTTAATTAAGACTTTGGATGAGCGTACGAATATACGCCGGTTTATATACGTTTATATACGCCGGTGGTACTTCGGAGGTTAAAGTAGTATGGTAGCTTTAGCGTCAAAGAATTCGTTCTTCATTCAAAGTATGAACTCAATGCATTGTTATTGTACGGAGGAGAGCGGGAGGAAAATTAGGATTCCATATTGGGAGGGCAAGTATTGAAAGTTCGAGAAACACTGATGTACAGTGAGAGAGTTAACTTAACAATCACCTAGCATTACAAGTGATTCGTATAAGGATAAAAAGAAAATATAAACAAGTAAAATAAACCAAAAATTAACGTCTATTTCTACTTTGATGGAAAAACGTACTGGCGCCATCTGTTGCAGCTAGTTGTAACTACGACAGAAATAACGCAAAACAATTTTAAAATTAAAAAATAAAATTTTATTGATGAATTAATATTTGAAAAAAATTGTACTAACATCAAGTGTCATCACTACAAGTTTCAAAAAAAATTATTTGAACATGAGCAGATGCATAGAAAATATTTTATTAACGATTGAAAATTTGAACAAGATGAATCCCCAACCCTTCAAGAATCAGTTGGGGTACGCTTCCTACCAGAACAACTCAACTCACCTCCCGCATAAGTACTTTGACTTCGGCAGGGCCGCGGTAGCCGAGTGGTATAGGTATCGGATCGTGGCTTGCCTTGTCACGAGTTGGAGCCCAGTACCACTAAAAGACCGCCGTGTAGGGTAGCGATGCACGTTAAATCTGCCGAGAGCTGAAACGTCCTACCATTGGTGTGGTGTGGCAGTTAGGAGAAAGGGTGCCAGCTCAGGTGTCGTCCAGGTCACTTGACCATGGTTCAGAATTACGTGGTCCGTCGCCAAAAGCCCTCGTGCAGTTGAACAGTGCGACGTTAATATTCAATCAATCAATCAATCGACTTCGGAGGACTTACGGAGACCACGTGAACGAACGACGCACTGGCTCCTGATCGATTCTGAAATAGGACTCGTTTTGCCATGGCCTGGAGTACAGACTGCTTTACTGAACATTAACAATAAAATATATGATAAACGACTGTATTTCTCCTTCCATTCTTACTCCAAAACATATTATATATATATATATATATATATATATACAGTCTTATTCTCTACAAACAAGAGATAACATCCAAGAATCACATTCGAAAAACACAAAGACAGTAGGAAAATCACACAATGAAGGACACATGAGCACAACCGAGATTATAAGTTATAAAATGGATGCTGCAGTATTATTATTATTATATATAGGGAGAGAGTAAACTAGTAGTAGGAATTGAAAAAAAAATGATTCGTTTAACGCAGATAATAATATTTGCGAAACATTGCTTGTTATACAAACAATTGGCGCATATATAACGCTGAAGTCTCTTTTTTTCTATGAGAATTGTTGAAGGGAACAAGTCAGACCAATAGTAAAATATTTTTCAAACGATGGAACCCGTCGTATTATTCCTTACTCATTCATCAATATTAAAAGCTATATTACTCCATTATATTATTATTATAAGCTATTTATTACTAAGCTATATTCTCACTGTATTACTTTAAAAAGCTGTATTAAACGTCCAATCTTTTTAACGTTCTCTCAGGGGAAAAAAATTATAGTAAAAAAAATACCAAATCCAAAAAGTATGGTTAAAATTTAAAAAGAAAAAGAATGCAAAAAAAATCGCTCACATTCCAAAGATACTAAACTTATAAAAAAACCATTTGATACACTTTTTATTTCAAAGGATATTACAAATTTCATATTCCATTTAGTAAAGAAAATGAGCAAAACTTCATTGTAAAAGAAGTAGCTAGTGGGACACAGGTTATACCTAAAAAAATGTACAGGAAAAAAAAACCATTTAAATATTAAAAAAAAAAAGCTTTTGATGTCCACCAAAAAAAAATATATCTTAAAAAATATTAAATCTGCATCGAATAAAAAATCAGGGACCGTCAAGAGAAGATAAAAAAAAAACCTTAAACGTTTCTTTTTTCCTTTTTTTAAAAAAAAGGGGGGTATTTTTAATTTACGTTTTTTTTTGGTATATTAAAAATTTCAATGTGACAAACGTCAAGTTAAATGCTGCATCAAACATTTCATAATAAAGAAAATTAATTTTAATGACAAAAAATTTTCAAAAAAAAAACATTTAAAAAAATGTAGCGAGTTACAATAAAATAGGGGATAGTTAAAATTAGAAAGAAAAAAATAACAGTAAAATTCTGTCAAAAGTTTTAGAAAAAAAAAGTTATAAAAGCATTTAATACTTGTAAAGAAATTAAGAATTTTAATCTTTTTTCATCAGAAGAAAACAAAAATGGTAAATTGTAACACGAAGAAAAATCTAACTGTTTTTAATACTTCGGCATAGAGAAATATAGACAAAAGCTTTAGAGTTTGAATATAATTATTATGAGTTTATTTTGCTAAGACTGAGAATAAAACTATCGAAATTCAAAAGCAAAATTAAGTGCATGAGTGAGTGAATATTAACGTCGCTCTATTCAGCTACACGAGGGCTTTTGGCGACGGACCACGTAATTTTGAACCATGGTCAAGTGACGTGGACGACACCTGAGCTGGTACCCCATTTCCTAACTCCCCCACACTACACCAAGGGGAGGACGTTTCAGCTCTCGATAGATTTAACGTGCATCGCTGCCCTACACGACGGGTCTTTAGTGGTACTGGGCTCGAACTCATGACATGCCTGCCATGATCCGATACCTTGACCACTGGGCTGCCGCAGCCCATCAAGTGAATGAGAGTGTTTCTTAACGTAGCACTATAAAGCAACACGGGGGCTATTGGTGACGGGCCTAGAAGTTTTGAACCTCCGTCCAGTGACGAGGACTACAGTTAAGAAAGCCCCCTCTCTCCAAACGACCACACCACACCAACGGAAGGATTTTAAGCCTCGATAGCACTAAGGCTTGAACTCTTGACACGCCGACCACACACGCGCGCGAGTTCATGACCAAAACCACTAGATTACCGAGGCTTCAAGTGAAATCAAAATCAAGATCGCTCTGCGGTGGTCTCTACGAAAGGACCCACTGCCTGTGACGTCTCAACTGTCATATAGTTTAACGTCGGAAATTATCTGAGATCGGACACTGATGCTTATTTTCTAAGGCAAGTAAACTTTTAACCTCTCTTTCTCCAGCCGACAGAAAGGTGAATCGGCGCAGTTCCCACGCCAATCTACGGCTTCAAAGTCCACCGCGTGAAAGGTGACTAGGGCCAATAGCCAAATAGTCATCCCGACAACGTCCAAACAGAAGTGGTTCTGCTTCACGTGTTGATATTGTGTGGGCGTGACGTATTCCACCTTTAAATAGACCTCAAAAGGGGAAACCCAGAGACTCAATACGCTAAAAAGATTCACAGACGCTAGAGAGAAATTTCTACAAGCTCATTAAAACTACGACGCCTCAGCACACTCCAATTGACATGCAGATTCACTTGAGATCTGTCTTCCAGACACAGCCTTTCACAGGAGTTTACCGGCCTTAACAGCAACCTCAACAGCGTAGCAGCTCTTTCGTGACAAAATATTTTCTACGCAAAACATTGACTGGGGATGGAGGACAATAAATTTTAAGCTACCAATAAAATGATCACTTTTCAATTTTGATTACATTACAGCTCACTCCTGCTCTCACCAACAAGGAACTTAATTTTAAGATAACATTATACCAATGAAGAAATTCTTTTAAAATGTTTTATTTGATTGAAGTATTTTTTCCACAACACCTCGGTGGCTAAAACTGCAGCGTAAAACTTTGCATTATACAAAATAGGTTATAATTAAAAGTTCAACACATTCTTTCTTTCTTTTCGGATGGGTAAGATATAGAAAATAAACATATATTAATTTAAAAAAAGGTGCGAATAATTACTTTTTTTAATATATAGTGTTTATGAATTTAAAGTTTGCTTTATGTGCTTTATAAAAGTATATTAAAAGATGATGCAATAACTTTTAAAAATATCCTACGAACTTGAAAGCATTTTTCTATTAAAGACCCGAGTATGAGACGGTAATAGCGACAAAAACAACATTTGCTTTAACGAAATGCGGAAATTAAGTTAAAAATACTAGCACAAAACCACAACATAAACAGAATTTTGTAAAATAAAATAGCTTTTTCTTCTTCCTCGACCACTTAAAACAAATATTTGCATACAAAAACTATTAACGCATTGTAAAACAGGAACTTGACATATATAATGCAAATTTTAGTACTTTGTTTTGGCAGCATCTACGAAGAAGTTCAGAAGCAATAAATGTAAATGAATGGTTAAACAAATCTTCATGATTCTCCAATGCTGTCTACTTAATAAACAAAATAAGTTAACGTAGCTGTTAACTGAGAAATACATGTACTAGTGTTTAATTGGAAGTACAGAGTGTTTTTTTTCAGGTATAGAAGTTTAAGTTGGCATTACTTTCCAAGATGGCGACCGATTTAACAGCTGTCAAGTGATTTATTCTCAGTTTGGTTTGGCAATTCATGAATAGACTCAAGCCTGAACAACGCTTTCAAATTGTGCAATTTTATTTCGGAAATAATGGTCGATTTTCATAAGCGAATTTTGTTTAGCGATGAAGCGCACTTCTGGTTGAATGGCTACGTCAACAAACAAAACTGCCGCATTTCGAGTGAAGCTAATCCACAAGTGTATGTCGAAACACCGTTACATCCAGAAAAACTGACTGTTTGGTGCGCTTTATGGGCTGGTGGAATCCTTCTTCAAAAACGATGAAGGCCACAACGTTACAGTCAATGGTGATCGGTATAGAGCCATGATTACTAACTTTTTCATTCCTGAATTGAACAATCATGATGTCTAGGAGCTGTGGTTCCAACAAGACGGCGCAACATGTCACACAGCTCGTGCCACAATCGATTTATTGAAAGACACGTTGGGTGACCGCCTAATTTCACGTTTTGGACCTGTGAATTGGCCTCCAAGATCTTGTGATTTAACACCGCTAGACTATTTTTTGTGGGGCTATGTAAAGTCATTGGTCTATGCGGATAAGCCACAAACGCTTGACCATTTGGAAGACAACATTCGCCGTGTTATTGCCGATATACGGCCACAAATGTTGGAAAAAGTCATCGAAAATTGGACGTCAGATTGGATTACATCCGAGCCAGCCGTGGCTGTCCTATGCCAGAAATCATATTTAAAATGTAATGCCTCAAGATTATCTTTCGAATAAAAAAAAATTCATGTCAGTCGAATAATACATCGTTGTTTTATTGCAATTTAAAGTTCTATACCTCTCAAAAAAAACACCCTTTAGTAACAAGTATAAAAATATTCATCCTGGACCCCACACAAACCATTCACATCAATTCAAATAATAAGATTTGTTTACTCACACAATGAAATTTAGTTAAATTAACTATATTAAACAATCACTACAATTTGAGTAACATACGAGACAAAATTATTTTTTAAAAAATTAGTTGTTAGTATTCTGTATTCTAACAATTAAAAACCCTAAAAAAGGTTATTTATTCTAATGATACTCTGAAACTTAAAATAGACGAAATAACATACTATGTTTAAAAAAAGATCTTAAACGTATAATAGTGACCCCACACAAACCATTTTTTTAAATGTCAAGTACATTAAAAGTAAAAAAAAAAACACCCTTTAGTAACAAGTATAAAAATATTCATCCTGGACCCCACACAAACCATTCACATCAATTCAAATAATAAGATTTGTTTACTCACACAATGAAATTTAGTTAAATTAACTATATTAAACAATCACTACAATTTGAGTAACATACGAGACAAAATTATTTTTAAAAAATTAGTTGTTAGTATTCTGTATTCTAACAATTAAAAACCCTAAAAAAGGTTATTTATTCTAATGATACTCTGAAACTTAAAATAGACGAAATAACATACTATGTTTAAAAAAAGATCTTACGTATAATAGTGTTTTTTTAAATGTCAAGTACATTAAAAGTAAAAAAAAAACTTTACACTTAAGTATAAAAATAACATTTCAAATGAAAAACAAGTTTTAAATAAAAGATTAAAAGTAAACATACAAATAATAATTTAAGATTATTAATAAACAAGTAATATAAAATAGCCCAAATTAGAATCTGTTAAGAATTCAGAATTGGGCTATAAGCTAAATTCCTTATTATAATGAAAAAACAAAGGTAATTCACAAAAATTCTTCTATATTTAGGCGCAGTGCAACCACTAATATATATATATATATATATATATATATATATATATATATATATATATATATATATATATATATATATATAGCTGAAAAATCGGTTTTCGACGCCGACTTTTGTCATTGTTTTAACAGTTACAGTGTTACGACAATGGAGACGAATCTTAGTTGGTGTCGAAAACCAGTAACTAATTAAATTAAATTAAATTAATTAATTAATATTTGAAAAAAACTGTACTAACATCAAGTGTCCTCCACTACAAGTTTAAAAAAAATTATTTGAACTTGATTGGATGAATGAATAGAAAGTATTTTATTAACGATTGAAAATTTGAGCAAGATAAATATATAAGTATATAAATATATGGAGAGAGTAAGCTAAAATAGTATAGGAATTGAAAGAAACCATTTCTAATAAAAAAGAAACGCATGAATACGCAGAAACGATTTACTTTTAAGCAATACGAATATTTCTTAAATGTTATAACTAGATTTACTATTTATCAAAGTTGAATAAAATTATTAAATGCTTAGATTTAACGCTCTTCCTACACTATTTTTATATTTATTACGAAAGCCAAGTAGCTTCATATTTGCACTTAAAGAAAATAAACTTTTTTTCAATGATAACAGATCAAAGAAAAGTTTTTTAAAAGTCGAGCAAAATTCAGAACAACGGAGGCTTTATTTACCAAGTCCGAACCAGAATTGCTTGAAGCTAAAATACGGCAGCTATTAAATTCTGTTGAATAACATTTTGTTCTAAAGTTATAAAAGGCCTCTTTAATAAATTACCTGTCTTTTTATTCTCCGCTTTCTGAAGTCATTATTTGGAGTAAATAAAATAAAAAAATAATTTACAACAGATTACCTTCATAATTTCCCACTTTTATATCTCCAAAAACACACATTTATTTAAAACACGGAAAGTTTATAGCGACATAACTAACTTTAATGACAAAAACAAGAAGAAAAAAGTTAATGAAAAGCGATATGGCAAGGAAAAGAATGATAGTATTTCCCATTTCCGACGTTAAATTCATATTTTGACAGAAAAGCGAAAAGAAATGGTTTATTTGTTTTGCGATTGACAACGTAATTTCTTTTGAAGGAAAAAAAATACCCGGATAATGAATAATTATTTGAATACTTAATTTTTAATTAAGTTCTATTGGATATTATTTTAAAACTTTTTAAGCTGAATAAAATCTATATGTATCTATATTAAATTAAATATATAAATTTGGTACTTGTGTCTTATACCGTCGACCAATTTTGTCCAGTAAAAAAACGTCACCAACGGCTGCAATATCTAGCTTAATACTGAAAAACTATTCTCGCGTAAGTTAAAACATAGTATTTTTCTCTAGCATGGCTTAATATAATAAGCATTTCATATATATTATACCGATTCTGCGCATGCTCAAATACGAAAATCTTAACCACGCATGTCCGAAAAGAATAAAATTACTTTAAGCAATATTATTATACTTCTGTAGCGAAATCATTGAAATTTGGGATATATTTTCTGCGAAAGCGAATGCAGTGGATTATTTCCAAAATATGGTACGTAATAGCAAAATGGAGAAACGAGAAACATTGCGAAACAGCTAGACAGCATTCACACGTATTTATGTGAGTGAGTTAATATTAACGTCGCACTGTTCAGCTACACGAGGGCTTTTGGCGACGGACCACGTAATTTTGAACCATGCTCAAGTGACGTGGACGACACCTGAGCTGGCACCCCCTCTCCTAACTACCACACCACACCAACGGGAGGACGTTTCAGCTCTCGACAGAATTAACGTGCATCGCTGCCCTACACGGCGGGTCTTTAGTGGTACTGGGATCGAACTCATGACATGCCTGCCATGGTTGGATACCTTAACCACTGGGCTACCGCAGCCCCCGTATTTATGTGACATCGACTACATAAAGGAAACTCGTTTGTTGTGTGTAATTTTGAACGGAGTAATAGCGTTTTGGCCACTAGAACAATCTAGTTTTGCTTGACCTGTCGTTAATTTCAAAAATAAACGTTTCTTTTTTTATTTTTCTTTTAACACAGCATTTAATTTTACAAATCTTTGCAAATTTATTTGTCGACAGGCTAATACACAAGGAGCAAGCGCATGGATTTATTTTCAAACATGTGAGGAAACGATGACAGTATTTGGCGGCGTTTTTTGATTTGGCAATTGTTTTCTGACTTTGCGAAATTGGTGGACGGTACATTGCGTAAATACCATAAATAGTACATCTCAAATGGACAACGAGTATTGTACAGCTATAAAACAGCTTGAGTGTCCATGTTAGGATCTTTTTTCAGTGGGTACCGTCGCACGTGAATGCCTGCCGGAATGAGATTGCAAATGGTTTGGGGCATGAGGGCAGACATAAAAGATTCTACGCTGTGGTGGATGTCTTACTTTTTCAGAAATTGCTACACGGCTCAAACACGATATCAGTTCCTCTTGGAAACAGGCCCCGTACATGAGTGGTATGAAGGAAACTATCCTGGTGCTGTTTTGCTTGGTATAGGCAATAGGCGAGATGAAACTACTCTTAAAAAGTTTCGCAGTAGACATACTCGAGCTCAACGGCAGGTCTTAAAAAGTTTTATCCTTCTTGTCCGAATCGCAATGTTACGCAAGCCACCCATATCATGGCTTGCATTGGTTGCCATAAGAACCAGTTGCTCTCAAGTCTTGCTACAGTTCTTCAATGTTTAAAAAAACACACGGGTTCATGGACTAATCTAGATGTTTCAGTACGATCAAGTGGAATAAGACACAACAACAACATACCTACTATATTTATATTTATCTAAAATATAATGATGTAATAAATTTATTCATTATACCAAATCACCAAATTTTTCCACCAAAAATGACGCCAACTTTGAGCAATGAGTATGAACAGTTATATAATTTGTACGATGATGGGGGTTGGTCCGCCCTCCTCCATAGTTACATTAAAAATAATAATTTGTGATCAATGATGTTCAGCATGAGGATTGATTATAAATTTTCCAAAAAAACTAACGACGATTTTTTGCGGCTATCTGATTTTGTTTACACTTTGTAATATAAATACTTGAAATACAAAGAATTTTTAAAAAAAAACTGAATTTCAATGCTAAAAAAAAACAAAATATTTTTTTTAAAGTTCACGCTGCTTTAGAATATTTCTTAGATTAAACCCTCCTTTCTCCGAATAATAGAAAAAAATCGAATTTTCTTCAAAGAAGAAAATAAAAACAGAAAAAGCTTCTAAAAAAATCATTTAAAAAACCACTTAGTTCTAAATTTTCTAAGATTTAGTATATACGAAATCACTTAATTTAATCTAAACAGCACAGAGGATGAAAAAATATTCATGATTTTTCTTTACCCGAAATTTCATTAATAAATTACTATTTAAACAAAAAAAAAAAAAGACATAGAAAAACTGTAAAAAAAAAAATGTAAGTGAAATTTTTTTTACCTAATTCGACTTTTAATTTATTTTTCTTTCTAAATGAAACTACATCAAAAGTTGAAATGTAGTTAGTTATATAAAAACTTACTAGACAGACATTTTTTTATGTTATCATCAACGCAGTTTAAAATGATTTGACACCGTAAAAGCTACTTAAATTAGAGAATAAGAAGTTCTAATAGTGTCAAATCATATTAAACTACAAAGAGGAAATGTCAACAGATAAGGTAATGAGAGGGAAAAAAATTTTTTTTACCTCGTCTAATTGTAAAAAAAATATAATACAGCACTTAAAAACGAAGCTAATTGAAAAACATTTTTAAAAAAGGGTCTAAAGAAAGAAAGCTTTCCTGAATGCTTTTAAATTTTTTGTACTGAAAGTTCTAATTAGCAAAATTTTCAATTTAAAAATATATTAGATTTCATTCTATTTACAGGTTTAAAAAGATACCGTACAAATAACGATTCAAAAAGAAAAAAAAAATTAACGAATACCATATGAAGAAAAACTTTCTAGCTTAGAGAGAGAAAAAAGTGGAAGTATTAATCTTTCTTTAAAAAATAAATATAAAAAAAACTTAAACGCTACATATATATATATCAGAGACATTAAAAAAACTTTTTACAAAAAAATATTTAAATTTAAAAAAAATCAATTTTAAAAATAGGCAGTCAATTTGTTTAGGTCTTGGGTATAGTAAGATTCTGGAAATCTACTAGTAAATAACAAAAAACTTATAACTAACCTTTGGTTATAAGGAAAAAGGATTTTAAAAAGTACAGGTGATTTATTTTTAAAAAAACGTCACATGAAAGTTGAACCGAATGTCACCTGCTTTTAGAAAACTGCATTTAAAATGAGACTATCAATTTTTTTCGAAAGGGGGGTGGGCCAGAGGAGAGGAAAAAATATTCCATAATCGATTAACACCTGTACAAAAATCTAAAAACATTTTTAAAGCATTTCATTTAAATTACCTGATAACGATTCAATAATTGTAGAAAAATAGATTGCGGTAACAGCGGTAGCTCGCACTATTTGACAGCCTACTTGCAGCTCTTTACCTGCCATCTAGACTCGAAAAGGTAGCTATATATATATAAATAAATAAAGAGTGTTTTTTTTCCAGGTATAGAAGTTTAAGTTGGCATTACTTTCCAAGATGGCGACCGATTTAACAGCTGTCAAGTGATTTATTCTCAGTTTGGTTCGGCAATTCATCAAAACGATCATCAAACAAGGCGTAGATTCGTCGAATGGACCCAAAACGAGATTGCCGTTGTTCCCGATTTTCATAAGCGAATTTTGTTTAGCAATGAAGCGCACTTCTGGTTGAATGGCTACGTCAACAAACAAAACTGCCGCATTTCGAGTGAAGCTAATCCACAAGTGTATGTCGAAACACCGTTACATCCAGAAAAACTGACTGTTTGGTCCGCTTTATGGGCTGATGGAATCCTTCTTCAAAAACGATGAAGGCCACAACGTTACAGTCAATGGTGATCGGTATAGAGCCATGATTACTAACTTTTTCATTCCTGAATTGAACAATCATGATGTCTAGGAGCTGTGGTTCCAACAAGACGGCGCAACATGTCACACAGCTCGTGCCACAATCGATTTATTGAAAGACACGTTTGGTGACCGCCTCATTTCTCGTTTTGGACCTGTGAATTGGCCTCCAAGATCTTGTGATTTAACACCGCTAGACTATTTTCTGTGAGGCTATGTAAAGTCATTGGTCTATGCGGATAAGCCACAAACGCTTGACCCTTTGGAAGACAACATTCGCCGTGTTATTTCCGATATACGGCCACAAATGTTGGAAAAAGTCATCGAAAATTGGACGTCCAGATTGGACTACATCCGAGCCAGCCGTGGCAGTCCTATGCCAAAAGTCATATTTAAAATGTAATGCCAAGAGATTATCTTTCGAATAAAAAAAAATTCATGTCAATCGAATAATACATCGTTGTTTTATTGCAATTTAAAGTTCTATACCTCTAAAAAAACACCCTTTACATGCATATATATATATATATATATATATATATATATATATATATATATATATATATATATATATATTAGTCATAGACAGTAGGAAAATCACACAATGAAGGACACATGAACAACCGAGATTAAAAATTATAAAATGGATGATGCAGTATTATAAACATTGTTGACTTAGGACAGTTAATATATGTAAAAAAAAATTTTATATAAAAGTGTGCTTGAACATGTTTTCTGGCCAGCCAACCTTCCCCCTTTATGTAAATAATACTGAGCAAAAACCTATTGAAAGTAATGGATAGGAATATCTAAATCCATTACAAGATAGAGGTAACTTACCTAAAAATTGCACTTGAAAATGCAGAGCCCGCGCTAAATCTGTGTGAGTGCAATAAATAAGTTATTACCAGATTCTGGACCCTAATGCAGATTCAAAGCATGAGAATGGCTGAAATGTAGCACTTAACAAAAGTATAAAAATAATAGAAAACAGAAACTAATAAAAGAGTTACGAAAAACTATAACTTTAGAGACACTAGAGCATATATGAATTAAATAATAATAATTAATTTTAACTAATAATAGAATATGGAGGTAACTAACTATAACTATGAAATATATAAATTTATAGTAATAAACTATTATTAATCTAAGAATTTTTAATCCTTACTATTTTGAATAGCTTTATTCATGTAACTATTAATAAAATTAAATGGGTATTTCTGATTAAAGCTAAATGTGTGTGATGTTGGTACATAGATACTGGTATCGTGTGTGGGTATTTTTCTGGAAAATGATACTTGAGTCCAAGTTTGTCTTTTCCTGGATTTATTCATAACATTTTGATAAACTTCAATAAAACAAAACTTAATAATTTTATAAAAATTAAATCCTCAGTTTAACTATTAGACTGAAATTATTCTAGAAAACAAAGGCACTCCTAGAAGCCAAAGCCAAGGTCAAGATTTTAAATAGAAAATATCCACGATAAACAACAGCGACCAAACGAGCTGATCCAGGTTCAAGATTTTTTTAGGATCTGCTACATTTCGTTTTCGTCGGGATGCACCCCCACGGGGGTCTGAGAACAGTGACTGATACGCTCCGCCCACGCAGGGGACGATAATTTACAACACTGATTTAAGTAATACTTAGTAAAATATTTATAGTTACTTATTATTTCTGATTTTTTGACACCAGAAATTTATTGCGCTGTATATAATTAAAAACAATATTTCTGAATATGGAAATATGTACAATACACTCTTAACGCGGAATTTTTATACTATTGAAATTAAAATCTTCTCTTTTATCATAAATATTAGAAACTATTACATTATCTATTAATTTGATATGTATATCAAGAATATTTGCTTCGTTGTTGTTACTATTTGTCTGTATTAAATTAAGATATTGTGAATAAAAATTAGTGTTAGGTATAAAATTGACTTGCTTGCCAAAAATGATTATGTCATTTATATAACGATAAATGCAATATTTAGAACTATGAAAATGTAACTATTTTCAAAATAATGTAAATATAAATAGGCAAGACAGTTGCTCGCAGGGTCACCTCGTGTGTGTGTGTGTGTGTGTGTGTGTGTGTGTGTGTGTGTGTGTGTGTGTGTGTGTGTGTGTGTGTGTGTGTGTGTGTGTGTGTGTGTGTGTGTGTGTGTGTGTGTGTGTGTGTGTGTGTGTGTGTGTGTGTGTGTGTGTGTGTGTGTGTGTGTGTGTGTGTGTGTGTGTGTGTGTGTGTGTGTGTGTGTGTGTGTGTGTGTGTGTGTGTGTGTGTGTGTGTGTGTGTGTGTGTGTGTGTGTGTGTGTGTGTGTGTGTGTGTGTGTGTGTGTGTGGCAAACCTTTAATCTGCACATAATAGAGTTTCCATTATAATATATATATAGTTCTCTTTAATTACAACCTAAGTAGTGAGCTAAATCTATCATAATTAACATTACTAAATAAATTATCTTTATGTAAATTTACACAAGTAAAGGGTGTTTTTTTAGAGGTATAGAACTTTAAATTGCAATAAAACAATGATGTATTATTCGATTGACATGAATTTTTTTTATTCGAAAGATAATCTTGTGGCATTACATCTTAAATGATTTCTGGCATATGACTGCCACGGCTGGCTCGGATGTAGTCCAATCTGGACGTCCAATTTTCGATGACTTTTTTCCAACATTTATGGCCGTATATCGGCAATAACACGGCGAATGTTGTCTTCCAAATGGTCAAGCGTTTGTGGCTTATCCGCATAGACCAATAACTTTACATAGCCCTACAGAAAATAGTCTAGCGGTGTTAAATCACAAGATCTTGGAGGCCAATTCACAGGTCCAAAACGTGAAATTAGGCGGTCACCAAACGTGTCTTTCAATAAATCGATTGTGGCATGAGCTGTGTGACATGTTGCGCCATCTTGTTGGAACCACAGTTCCTGGACATCATGATTGTTCAATTCAGGAATGAAGTTAGTAATCATGGCTCTATACCGATCACCATTGACTGTAACGTTGTGGCCTTCATCGTTTTTGAAGAAGGATTCCACCAGCCCATAAAGCGCACCAAACAGTCAGTTTTTCTGGATGTAACGGTGTTTCGACATACACTTGTGGATTAACTTCACTCCAAATGCGGCAGTTTTGTTTGTTGACGTAGCCATTCAACCAAAAGTGCGCGCTTCATCTCTAAACAAAATTCGCTTATGAAAATAGGGAACAACGGCAATCTCGTTTTGGGCCCATTCGACGAATCTACGCCTTGCTTGATCATATTTAAAATGTAATGCCACAAGATTATCTTTCGAATATAAAAAAATTCATGTCAGTCGAATAATACATCGTTGTTTTATTGCAATTTAAAGTTCTATACCTCTAAAAATAACACCCTATACTTAACTTTCCAGGAAATTGCAAGTTCATCAAAATTTGAGGAATTTATCAATGAAGTGTTGGAATATGCAGCTTTAGTAAATAATTTAACTGAAGAGGAGCACCAAAAGCGAATTTAGCTTAAAAAAGAACAAATAAATAAAACTACATAATACATGTGTAACCAGTAGCGCGCACAAAAATTTTTCAAGGGAGGTGTCCAGGGTTGAAAGTCCACCATTTTGGTATCATGCTCCAATACGCCGACAACATATTCTTTTGATTTTGTCGATTTTCGGGAACAAAAACAGTACAAAATTATTGAATAAATAATTAGCATTAATTAGTAAAATTAACTATTAATAACAAATACATAATTAAATTTTACGTACTATATACACAGGATTATAATCAAACGGAAAAAAATCAAGAGCTATGGGGGTAGCCACTAGGACATTCCCTTTGTGTGCGCCACTGCATGTAACTAACAGCCTTACAATTTGAGCAATGAGTACGAACAGTTGTATATTTTGTACACGGGGCAATGGCGTAACGTACACCAGCGCAACCCCTGCATTCCGGGGGGTCAGGATTCCAGGGTGCCCAAAGCCTGATGTGATGAAGCCGGTCTCTTCCCCTTGATTGCTAAGAGTGAGAGACGACAGACGTGGGAAAATTCCAGACATTTCCCTAATTGCTGGGAAAGAATTTCGCAACTGTGTGGTCAAAGATTCGGTCCCTCTATTCGCAGGCTGTCCCGACCGTCAAAAAGAGACGCCGTAACATAGTGCTTTCCTTTCTCACGATTTGATGACGATAGCGCGTCTGAAAACTTACAATACGCACTAAGACAGACGGCAGCCATCGGCGCCCAACGGGCAAGAGATCAAATGGACCAAGGACGAATCCCGACAGAAGTGGCTTACGAACAAGAGATATAAGAAGGAATTAGGAGGTGAGAGACGAGAGGTAATTACGGAGAGGAAGGAAGTACGAAGGGGCCTGGATTTTGAGGGAGCCGTTTGACGACCCTTCAGCGATAGAAAAAACGATAGTGGGTCCACGAAGTACGGCGGATTCCGAACTGGGGAGATCCGGGGCCCCATCAACGATAGAAAAGGCTATACTGGATCCACGAATTAAGGCGGATTCTGAACCGGAGAAACTTTACGTTCGGGAACCGGATTGTAGGCCCCTGTAGCTAAAAACTTGTGATACAGCTATACCTGAGTCCGCGAAGGCGGATTTTGGAACTTCGGAAATTGTGAAGGAGCAACTGCACGGCGGATTTAGAGCCAGCGAACTCACCCAGACTCGGTGTTGAATTACCGAGAGTGAACACTTTTTACATGTCCTAGGTATAGGACTTTTCTCTAGAGTGTCAATTTATGCCATTATTTTATGCGTGAGATATGAGACATTACAGCGAAAGAGACTCGAAATCTGTGGACCCTTTATTGTGATAGAATATTTTTTGATGATTTTCTTATCGAAATAAATAGTTTATCCCAGAGCTGTGTGAACTCATTACACTGCCCTACGCCAAGTACGTATTTGGGCTTGGGGCCGCAGGGGGCCCTAAAGTTCTCCATTACGCCACTAAGAATCGGTGTTGGTTTGCCGTCAGTTGGACAGGGAGTACTCCCCCAGTATATAAAACTCTAATTTTTCTTACTGTTTATTTTATTTATTGATATTTAATCATTTGGTATCATAAGTTTTGTTGTTAAAAGTTGACATCCTTTTTGTCATGAACCCCCTGATGTGAGAATTCTTCAGTTGTGACTGTACTAATTCGAATTAGTATGTGTCTTTGATACGCGATAGAAAAAGCTGTTGCTTGTACAGATTGATTTCATTAGATTTTTTTCCAATGTTCATACGTGCAATTATGTGTTCATGTTTTTCAATTCCTACACTATTAGCTCACAATCTCTATGTATTTATTTGTTTATTTATCTTGGTGGAATTTTCGATCGTTAATAAAATACATTTTAAAGCGCTCAATTGAGCCGAAATTTTATATACAGGATTATTTTGGATGACAATACAGTAATTTAATTATAACTAATAAAATTAATTGATTAAAACTAATTACTTTAAGAATTACTGAAATTGGCGACTTAGCGACAATTTCGGCGACTTGTGTCAAAACTTGAAAAGGTTTTTTTCTCGTGTGTTAAAGTATTCAGTTGAACTGAAATTTATATACACGATTGTTTTGGATGACAATACGATACTTAATGATGACTAAAAATGAATTACCACTTAATGTTGTGATTCTGTCCTATGTATATACGTATTTATATTAATTGTAACTGTTTAATAAAAAGTAGCTAAAATAAAAATTTTCTTTGTTGATCTAAGTAGGAATTGACTTTTAAAAAAAATTTATATTACTAGTTTTCGTAGTAGTTTTAATTAAAAAGTTCATTCCATATTTCGAACACTGAGCCACGGAAACAAAAACGACAAATCGGCCTGCGTAGAAAAGAAAGAAAAAAACGAATTACTGTACTGTTTAAATAACATGGCTAGAAATTTATTTTTTAAATCTGAAATGCCTGTACAAAAAAACAACTGAAAAGAAACAATATAATTCTACTAAAATTTAAAACTATTTTCTGAATTTCAAAAGTCTACACAGGATAATTATTTTATTTAGAACTTTCCTATTCAAACATGTGTGGATTAAAACCTTCCTTTCTTTTTTCGTAAATTTTTTTTAGACAAACATGGTTACAACAATCCAGTAAAAAAAAAAGGGGGGGGGTAAAACAAAAGGTACCAATTTGTTAAAGTTCCCAAGCCGTCTGACGTCGCTTATAAAAAAAAAAGAAAGAAAAAGTTAAAAAGAAATTCTACAAAACTGAATAATTACTGAAACCTGAGGAGATTTTTTTAAGACTAAAACCCGATCGTATTTCGGTTGACTAAACAAGAGAACAAAGTTAAGAAGTTACTTAGGTTTGAATTATTTATTATCTCGACAACGATCTTTTGGTTCAAAAATGTGTTTTTTAATTGATAATACTAGCGGTATATATAATACAGAACTAAAAGGTTTTAAATAAAGCTGCCATTTTTGAAGATGGATCTGTAAAACTAGTTCAGAATTCATTTTCTACCATCATTGTATCAAAATAATGAAAAAATCGAATTCATAAAACCTCGGAGACAAAGCAGTAAGAAGTTATCTGGTTCGAGATTGCCTATTGTAAGGTGGTAGATCGTATCGATGGCGATCTGAAATCGATTTAGTCGAAAAATCGATTTCTCGGGCCAAAGAAAATCAATTTTTTTAAATCGATATGTAGCACTGAATCGATTCAGTGTGTGAATCGATTTTTCATCCTAGAAAATTGACATTCGATTTTTTTCTGTTTTGGTAAAAACCATAAAAAACAAAGAATTTAAACAGTATTTATCGCAGGCAGTTGTGCACCTGATCTAAACTTTACTGTCAAAAACAAAAAAAAACTATTTATCATCACGTTCACTCAATAGCCATGATGTATATGAGTATCGCGGGATCATCTGTTCTTTGTGAGCGTCTTTCTTCGTTTGCCGGCAACATCGCAAGTGATGAGCGGAACCGCTTGGATTCCAGTAGACATCACACTTATTTTTAAAAAGTTTAGATATTAAGCATTAGGAACTGTAAGCTATATTATCCATTTTCTAAACTTTATAATGTAACAAATACATTTAGAAAATGTCTTTGTTTATACCTTATACTTTGATATGGTATTAAAAATAATTGAAATTGTCGAATTCCCTGAACTAAAAAATCCCCTGAATTTACCGATAAGAGATCGATTATTACGGAATTTTTCTTGTTTTACATAAAATGGATTTATATTTACATTGTAAATGCAGACTTGAAAAAAAAATTGATTTTTTAGAAATCAATCTTTTAGACCTCGATTTTATTTGTGAATCGATTCATCGGGTTAAGATTCGAATCGATTTAAAAATAGATCTTTTTCGGAAAGAATCGCCATCCCTAGTTGATCGTTAGCGACGTTAAAAATTTGTAGCACTTGCCCTCTCGGATCTTGATCTCCAATGTGATTATTGGGACGGTGTGAGTTTTTACTCTGATCATACTTAAATTGACATCAAATTATTTAAGTTTAAAAAGAAAAAACTAATACACGAAATACATTAAATTTAAAAATATTTAAACTATTATTACTATTTACGAATAAAACATTAAAGAATTAATAATTTATCTATCGGAAAGACTTATAATGACTGAACTTTTTATCGTCCAATAGAAGCCGGAGTTAGAATTGATGCCTGACCAATAAAGCAGCAGCTTATCACGGCGAAAAGAGTGAAGGAATAATTTTAAGAGGGAACGTTCTCATTGTTCAAGTTAAGTATACTACGGCCCCAGGGCGAGTACGACTAGAACAGCAATCTAATTGGCTATTTATAAGTATCAGAGGATCATTTAGTATTTTTAAAGAAGCTACTTTAAAAAATAGGTATGTTTGTAAAAGAAGTTATTTCATGAAAGTGAATAATTAATAATGTAATTTAATAAAATATTTCTAGGTCTATGAGTATCTGGGGTGGAAATATACTAATCAACTTTTTGGATTTAGTTGTTATCCGCGGATGATCGTCTCTAAAATGCAGGACAGATCCGAGCAAGATTGAATCATAATTTGCTCTGAAACTCTATCGTAATTATAGCAAATTTTCTTCTAATAGGAAGCAAATATGATACATGAGTACAAATCTTCAATAGCATAGATTTAAAAATTACGGAAACACTAAACACAGCAAATCAAATCCGTAATCGAAGTTTCGCATAAGGAAAATGACGCGAACAGTCACTGTCAAATGTTGGACTCCAATGTTGCTTCTTTGCGTGGTCCTATGTAGGTTCGTAAAGAATCTTTTCGGAGTTTCAATAGTTAAATAGTCAAATAATCATTCTAGACTCTTCAGACACATTTATTTTTGTCAAATTTGGCAACCAAATTTGACGCCAAGTATGTTGCCGGTGATACCCCCCTCCCCCCATTTATCACATCAAACCAAATCATGACTTGAACTTTAAAAGAAAACTTAATTAAGTGAAACCAGAATTTACGTATTCAATAGATTTATTTACTAAATTTAATGAGGCTAATTTGCAGTTACTAGGGACAGCCTAAATTTTTTTCAAGGATAATCATTTCAATGTTTCTTGCCAGAACTCTTTTTCATCTAATGGGGCTAAGGATTGGTATTTCTATCTTTGCAGACCTAGTACATTAATCAGGATCTGGTATCTCTTATTAGTGTGGCCCCATATTAGGCGATACCAATTACTGCAAATAATTTTGACGCCCAGTTTCCTCCCCAGAGGGAAGCACCTGAGCTCTGCCGATGCGAAATTTGTACTTAGGAGTTTAATTTTGCCGAAAGCATCCAAGCCAAAAGAACACTCAATGGATCTTTTATATGCCGTATAATCATACGACATGGCTGCAGTCGATTTTCTACATCATGAAAATCCACCGACTTGGGCAGGGGTACAATCCGCAATCTCAGATGCAGAAGGTCAGCGACGAACCGACCACGCCAACCAGCTGGATCTTGCCAGAAGTAAGCTAAAGGAGTACAATATTGGACTTCGCGAAATTTCTCAATTGGCCACAGACAATCTGCTAGGTAAATGACGTTTTAATGTACATTCAACATTTAAATGCCCTTTTATGGAGATTTTGAAACTAGGTTTGAGAATTCTTTGGTTAGGGTAATTACCACAGTGGGCAATAAATTCATATGATCAAATTGAAAAAAAAATCTGTCATATTACAAAAAGAGCTTATCGAAGGAGGCACTAACGGCAAACTTAAGAAACGGATGTTAGCAATTTTGGCTTCAAAATGACATACCTGTTATTCATTCCGAATCACCAAGCATTTAGAGAAAGTTTTTAAATTGCATTTCGGAGTGAGGGAGGGGAGATTAACTGTGGTTGCCAGTCTCCAAAATAAAAGGAAGAAATAAAGAAAGTAACGGACACTACAAACCGTGGAGATTTAGATGTTAAACCTGACAAGATTCATGCCAAATTAAGAAAATTTGTTGGAAGTACCAGTTCATCCCTCCCACTAAAAGCGTTTGTTTGTTGATCAATTACTTCATGCATTAATTAAATCTTAATTTAAATAATTAGCATATGTTTCCTAAGTTTTAAACACTATACTTTACCAGAATTAGACATGATAGTTTTTAAAGTAAGTAGCTCTATACCAGCTGTCAAAAAGACGTTTAAGTTGATAAATTTGCAAAACTTTCATATAAGATTAGCAGGGGAACCGGAAAATATGGCGAGGGGGTTATGAGACAAAAAGTGCGGGAGCCTCTGGTCCACACTATGTTACAAAGAGTTAAGGTATCCGACTACGTTTGGAACCGTGATTTTAAAAAGACGCATAAATGGATAATTTTCATGATATTTAGTGTCACTTAGATTAGAATACATGCATAAAAATTTTTTAAGGAGATTTTAACAAAAATTTTATTTAAACATAATATTTTGGCAAAAAATTAACTTAGAATAACCTTTTTTCGAAATGTTCTCCTTTGGTGAAGAATGCTTCAATTATAATAATATTTTGCCTGTCTATAGCTCAGACCTCTGTACAGAGGTTCAACAATGATTTTAGAAAATTCACATTTTAAGTGTTACAACCATTTAAAATAATTATCGGCGTTTTTTTCTTAAAATTTCTCCCCTCTGTTGTCGTTAAAAGATGGATAAACACACTTCTAAGTTATATATTTCAAAAATTCTAGTTGAGACTCTGTACAGAGGTCTGAGCTATATACAAGCAAAATGTTATTATAATAGAAGCATTTTTCACAAAAGGAGAATCTTTTGAAAATGGGTCATTCCCCCGTGTTCATTTTTTGTCAAAATATTGTACTTAAATAATTTTTTATTGTAATACTATTCTTAAAACAATTTTATATACATTTTCTAATCTAAGTGACACTAGAAATCATAAATATTATCCATTTATACGCTTTTTCAAAATCACGGTGCCGAAAGTAGTCGGATATACCTTAAACATTTCAAACTTAAGAGATAATCGAGAATTTGGAGTAATAGGAAAGAAAATATTTTCCGTCACAAAACATTCTCCATTTAAACGCACTTTTTAGTAAAATAATTAACATAAAGGCAAAAGGGGGGGAATTGTCTTGGAGCTATTTATTTGCAACTCTCGTTCACAAGCTTCCAAAAAATGTTTGAAGTGAGGAAATCAAACAAATATCTCTAGAGAACGAAAATGCATCCCTTGTGTCTATTTTCCCTACCTTTCTCACAATTTCTTCCAGATTAGGAGATCAAAGGGAAATAAAATGAAGACAAAGATTCAAAATTAAATCAGGAAACTTAAAATGGAAAGGAAAAATGTATTAATAATTTCTGCGTTGCTCACGGCGAAAAATCTTTCCGCAAAACCAACGAAAGCTCTCAGTAACGGAACCTACAAAATTATTAACGATTTAAAACAGTGCATTAAAAAGGGGGGTCTTCTCCCCTACCCTCCCCTTCCATTCTAATGCACAAATTGAAAATTCTTTGTTAGAAGGAAACACCAAGAGAACAAAAAGCAGTGCAAAGAGAAAATAAAATTCCGATCTAACTTCATTTCTTTCTGGATATGATTTAATGCAGTCTCCGTGAGTAAGTATATTAAATTTAAGAATTCTAGAGTTAAAATTTTAAAACTATTTTCTTAAAAAAAAATTTATAAATTTCAAATTATTTAAAAAGAAAAGAATTTTGCAATAATTTTCAAATAATAAATAGTTTGTAAACGAAGCACAATTATGCAGAGAAGGAGAGAGAGAAGAAAAAAGAACAAACTGAAGATATTGCGGAAAATAAAAATCACAATTAAGTCTGCAACATTTTGTTTTTGCACCTGATGAAAAAATGTAGATGCGAATAGCTTTATTGCTAAGCTAAATCCAGATATTAACTATTCACAATATTTTTTATTAACTAAATTATTATTTTTTGCATTAATTCTAATTTTTTTTAATTCATTGTAATGATTATTCTTTTTTTTTAATTTTTAGGAAAAAAAATGTTTAAAAAACTTATCTATATAGAATATTAATATTTTTAATGGTTTGTTCATTTACAAAACACGCACGAAATACGATACAGCACAGAAAAATTCATAAATATTCATTTCTAATAAGATATATATAAATACAAATCTCTAATAATGTTGTGTCCATTTTTTAATCTTTTAACATTTTGAATTGTACAGTTAAAAATCGATTTAAAAGTGTTATGCCGCATATCATAACATTATAGATTCCAGTTTGAGCACAAAATTTAATAAATATATGTTGGATGAAAAAAAAAAACTTATTTGCTTTGAGATAATCATCAATTTTATCGACATTATTTCAAAAATATTATATTATATTCGTCTTAAGGTATCCCAGTACGTTCGGAACCGTGATTTTAAAAAAGCGCATAAATGGATAATTTTCGTGATATTTTAGTGTCACTCAGAT
Source organism: Trichonephila clavipes (assembly GCA_019973935.1). Classification (NCBI taxonomy): domain Eukaryota; kingdom Metazoa; phylum Arthropoda; class Arachnida; order Araneae; family Nephilidae; genus Trichonephila; species Trichonephila clavipes. The sequence goes on from BMAU01019845.1 coordinate 817,287, forward strand.
TAGAATACATGCATAAAATTGTTTTAAGGAGATTTTAACAAAAATTTTATTTAAACATAATATTTTGGCAAAAAAAAAAATTAACTTAAAATAATCTTTTTTCCAAATGTTCTCCTTTTGTGAAAAATGGTTCTATTATAATAATATTTTGCCTGTATATAAAGGGTGTTTTTTTTAGAGGTATAGAACTTTAAATTGCAATAAAACAACGATGTATTATTCGATTGACATGAATTTTTTTTTTATTCGAAAGATAATCTTGTGGCATTACATTATAAATATGATTTCTGGCATAGGACTGCCACGGCTGGCTCGGAAGTAGTCCAATCTGGACGTCCAATTTTCGATGACTTTTTCCAACATTTGTGGCCGTATATCGGAAATAACACGGCGAATGTTGTCTTCCAAATGGTCAAGCGTTTGTGGCTTATCCGCATAGACCAATGACTTTACATAGCCCCACAGAAAATAGTCTAGCGGTGTTAAATCACAAGATCTTGGAGGCCAATTCACAGGTCCAAAACGTGAAATTAGGCGGTCACCAAACGTGTCTTTCAATCAATCGATTGTGGCACGAGCTGTGTGACATGTTGCGCCGTCTTGTTGGAACCACAGCTCCTGGACATCATGATTGTTCAATTCAGGAATGAAAAAGTTAGTAATCATGGCTCTATACCGATCACCATTGACTGTAACGTTGTGGCCTTCATCGTTTTTGAAGAAGGATTCCACCAGCCCATAAAGCGCACCAAATAGTCAGTTTTTCTGGATGTAACGGTGTTTCGACATACACTTGTGGATTAGCTTCACTCCAAATGCGGCAGTTTTGTTTGTTGACGTAGCCATTCAACCAGAAGTGCGCGCTTCATCGCTAAACAAAATTCCCTTATGAAAATAGGGAACAACGGCAATCTCGTTTTGGGCCCATTCGACGAATCTACGCCTTGCTTGATCATATTTAAAATGTAATGCCACAAGATTATCTTTCGAATACAAAAAAATTCATGTGAATCGAATACATCGTTGTTTTATTGCAATTTAAATTTCTATACCTCTAAAAAAAAGCACCCTATAGCTTAGACCTCTCTACAGAGGCTCAACTAGAATTTTTGAAAAATTCACATTATTTTTAGAGTTACCGCCCATTGAAATAATTATTCGCGTTTTTTTCTTAAAATTGCTCCCCTCTGTTGTCGTAAAATATGAATAAACCCACTTCTAAGTTATATATTTCAAAAATTCTAGTTGAGCCTCTGAACAGAGGTCTGAGCTGTATAGAGGCAAAATATTATTCTAATAAAAGCATTTTTCACAAAAGGAGAACATTTGGGGAAAAGACTATTCTAGGTTAATTTTTTGCCAAAATATTGTATTTAAATAATTTTTTTTGTTAAAATGTCCTTAAAACTATTGTATACATTTATTCTAATCTATGTGACACTAAATATCATCAAAATTATCCATTTATGCGCTTTTGCAAAAACACGGTTCCGAACGTAGTCAGATACCTTAAAAGAATTATTTCATTGAAAATAATACAATTTCCAGGACTAAGTTTAAGAATTAAACCAGGCGTGTTTAAAGTGGGTAGGGTGGGTTTTGGTGGGTAGTGGTGGGTTTTTGAAAAATATAACTTACAAGTGAGTTTATCCATGTTTTCGACAACAGAGGGGAGAAATTTTAAGAAAAAAAACGCTGATAAAATTATTTTAATGGGTTGTAACTCTGAAAATAATGTGAATTTTCAAAAATCATAGCTGAGCCTCTGTACAGAGGTCTGAGCTATATACAGGGAAAACATTATTCTAATAGAAGCATTTTTCACAAAAGGAGAACATATGGAAAAAAGATTATTCTAAGTTAATTTTTTACCAAAATATTGTATTTAAATAACTTTTTTGTCAAAATGTCCTAAAACAATTTTATGCGTATATTCTAATCTAAGTGACACTAAATATCATGAAAATTAACCCTTTATGCGCTTTTGAAAATCACGGTTTCAAACGTAGTCTGATACCTTAAGGCTGTTTTCAGCTAATGTTAAAGTATAGGACCCGAATTCTGAATTATTTTTCAGGTATAAAAGTACTCAAGCATTAATGTTATATATTCTAGCTTCACTATCCTGTAGAGAATCACTTATTTTATCATACTACTCATTTCTTATTTTATAAAATGTGTTTCGCATTTTTTCTCGTATACCATATTGTTAAATGAGCTATTTCTTTACACGTTAAAGGGAAAACCTAATGGACTAAAGTCACATGATAACTCAGTCACGCGTTTTCAGCCAATCAGTTCATAAATTAATTCTTCGACGTCATAATTACATCATAAATGTAATCACGCGTTTCCAGCCAATTAGTTCATGTGCTTTACTATTGCCAACTATTGCTTTTTACAGAAACTTTCTTTAATGCACATAGCATAACAAAATGCACTTAATTTAAAAGTATTCGTATAATGTAATTTTTTTTTAAATTTTGATAACTGTTTGAAGAATTTTAACACGTGAACTCTTAACCCAATCATCAAATTTTAAATGTTATTAGTTGTTCAACTTGTAAAGTTTAGATATGTCAGTTTTTAATCAATGGGAAATACGTTATTGCCGTTATCATGTAACCATCATGAATTTAATCCATTATTTATGAAATATTTTGTAATTTTAAAATAACCATATTATAATCCAATGCACGAGTTACAATGTCACGAATTTTTATAGAAATTGAGGCATGGTTTCTCTCTGAAAATGTGCTCCGCATTAAGTTCACGCTCTTGTGCGTTTGACGAAAACAACCTTAAAAAATATTTATCAAATGTTTCAAGACTAAGTATAGGAAAATTATATATATTTCAATTTTAACCTTGTTTCAGGATAAAAATAATTTTTCTTTGGTTTTTAACACAAAATGAGTAATTAATGCAATGTTATCCAGTGATAATTATTATTGTTTAACAAATTTCTTTAGAATAATTATAACTTTATTAATTTCGTAATTAAATAGAAAAAAAGTCTAAATTTTAAAATTTTGTTAAAAATTTTTTTGACAAACAATTTTTATGAATAATCCTAAATTAATTTTATTAGATCTAAACAATTTTACAATTTAAAAAAAAATATGTTTGAATTGTTATGTAAGCTTTCTAACATACTTACGACTTTATATCATATTTGTTATGTGATATATCTAGCCACAAATTTTTTTAAGTTCTAAAATTTCCAGAAATCAATATTAATTATTTTTACTGTGAGACAGTTTCTCAAAATCTAAAACAGAAAAAGAAAAGAAAAAATCAAAAGAATCACCCAGTACCTAAAAAACTGACAAAGTATCCCCCCCCCCTTCCTTTTATGCGTACATATTTACCTATAATTTATTTATTTTTACATTAAACTTAAGTGACTGAAACCATAAAAAAAAATTTTCTCTGTGTTATAAATTAAAACTAATCATTTTAATATTTACGTAAAATTTTTTAATATTTAATGATAATAGAAACTGAAAACTAAAGAAGTTTGGTGAAAGAATAAAAATATTACATGCAGAAGAATAAATTTAAAATACATAATCTAACTAATCTTTAAAGCCATTTTTTACTAATAATTGTTTTCCTAAAAAGCATACAACAGATTTATATTATTAAATAGGATAAAAATTATTACAATGTAAAAACGCAAACTCAGTGAAAAAAAAAAGTAACGTTAAATTCGAGAAATATACTAACAAGAAATATAAAGAGAGAAACGAATTGCACAAAGCAGTAAAAAAAAGCTGCTTTCATGAGAAAAACAAATTTTTTTTTGTTAATATTCTAAAAAATGCAGAAGTTGTAAAAATATATATATATATATATATATAATTTTAAAAAGATAATTTACAAAGGTATAAAGGCAGACATTAATTAGAGATACATTTTTTAAAAAATAATTTTTTTAACTTGAATTTTCATTCATGTCTACGTTATAAAATTTGAATACTGCAATCTAAAGCAATAATAAAAAAAGTAATTTATCATTTTAAAATCTTTTTTAAATAATATGTTCATAAAAGAAATTTAATACACTATTCATTTAAATGATTACCTGCTTATATACGGTAAAATCCTAGTATAGACTTCCCCTTGGCGATGACTTTTCAAACAACGCCAAAATGGCGCTAAGGTGCGTTTTTCAAAGTCAAGACAAAGGAACTGGGAAAGACATGGCATTATGCTCGAAGGTTTAAAAATGGAAAATGTTATGACCTTAAGAACGAATTCATATTAAATTAAGCTTGTAAAAAATAGGAAATTAATGGCAATTTAAATAAATTAGGCCATCCCAGGTTGATTCGAACCCCCAACCTTTGGATTAAAAGTCCAATGCGCTATCATTGCACTACAGGGATATAACGAACGATTTTCCTTTCTATATATGCTACTGGACTACTATTTTTGTTTGTTACTGTTTATTCCTTTTTTAATTTAATTAATGAATTAATATTTGAAAAAACTGTATTAACACCAAGTGTCATCCACTACAAGTTTTAAAAAATGTATTTGAACTTGAATGGATGAATAGAAAGTATTTTATTAACGATTGAAAATTTGAACAAAATATATATATATATGAATACATATATAAAGAGTGTTTTTTTCCAGGTATAGAAGTTTAAGTTGGCATTACTTTCCAAGATGGGGACCGATTTAACAGCTGTCAAGTGATTTATTCTCAGTTTGGTTTGGCAATTCATCATGAATAGACTAACGCCTCATAGAGATTCGTCGAATGGGACCAAAACGAGATTGCCGTTGTTCCTGATTTTCATAAGCGAATTTTGTTTAGCGATGAAGCGCACTTCTGGTTGAATGGCTACGTCAACAAACAAAACTGCCGCATTTCGAGTGAAGCTAATCCACAAGTGTATGTCGAAACACCGTTACATCCATAAAAACTGACTATTTGGTGCGCTTTATGGGCTGGTGGGATCCTTGGTCCGTACTTCTTCAAAACCGATGAAGGCCACAACGTTACAGTCAATGGTGATCGGTATAGAGCCATGATTACTAACTTTTTCATTCCTGAATTGAACAATCATGTCCAGGAGTTGTGGTTCCAACAAGACGGCGCAACATGTCACACAGCTCGTGCCACACGTTTGGAAGACACGTTTGGTGACCGCCTAATTTCACGTTTTGGACCTGTGAATTGGCCTCCAAGATCTTGTGATTTAACACCGCTAGACTATTTTCTGTGGAGCTATGTAAAGTCATTGGTCTATGCGGATAAGCCACACCTTTGGAAGACAACATTCGCCGTGTTATTGCCGATATACGGCCACAAATGTTGGAAAAAGTCATCGAAAATTGGACGTCCAGATTGGACTACATCCGAGGCAGCCGTGACAGTCCTATGCCAGAAATCATATTTAAAATGTAATGCCACAAGATTATTTTTCGAATAAAAAAAAATTCATGTCAATCGAATAATACATCGTTGTTTTATTGCAATTTAAAGTTCTACACCTCTAAAAAACACCCTTTATAAGGAGAGTTGTGAACTAATAGTAGGAATTGAAAATAAAATTGAAAATCTCAAATTGTTAGAGCTATACAGCGAGATAGGATATAGTTCCTTTATGAAAACCTATTTTCTACTCAAACATCGATCAAAAAATTTCTTTTTCTTGGCCACCAGGGGAAAATTCTACTCGACAGACGATTCTACGACGATTTAAGAAAAGAGAACTGAAACATAAGGTTGTAATTTTTAAGTTTCCATACCGTTTAATGTCGATTAAAAGAAAGAGTTTTCCCACAAAAGTGAATAATTACAAAACCTCGCGGCGATTTTTTTAAAAGAAAGAATTTCCATCGCTTTGACGGAAAAGAGAGGGTAGGGGGAGTTTCACAAAACAACACAGAGGAAGTAAAGAAGTTAAGTTTGTACTTGGATATATAAGCCATTAAACTTTTTTTTTCTGTGAAAAGTTTAAATGTTCATTGCTTTCAGCAGTTTGGTCCATTTCTTACAAAATACATTATAAATGAATAAAAATTTTAGAAACCAGTTCGAAGTTTTTTTTTTTATCCCAGATTAATAGTTTATGTTTCTGGAATTTTTAACGAATATAGAAATCGAAAAACAAGTTGAGGTATTTTAAAATAATTGTTAATAGGCTGTATAACAACCATGAATGGTCACTGTTTTACTAGAATGTAATACTATGGACTTTTTTTCCCTTGCAGCCCTTTAAAATAAAGTAGTGCGACAATAATTAGTTTAATCAACTTTAAATTTGAAACAAACCAAATAAGTTATTTTATTTTTTTAATTTTTTTAAAGCTTAGTCAAAGATATTTTTAAAAAATACATCAGTTATAAAAAAAAATTGCGCTTGCCACGAACATTTTTCTGTAACTTTGTGACGGGCTCACGCGTCTTTTCTTTAACATGTCGTTTGGGTTCTTTGGGGCCAGAATTAATGGCAACTCTTTTCCAACCAAATCCAAGAAGTGAAGCGTGAATGAAAGATGCAAATTAGGAAGCTTTTAAATATCAGAAGTTAGAGTAAGCGGGATGGCAATTAGAGGAATGTAAACATAATCCGCGGTTCAAGCGTGAAGAACTTTTGGAAAACGTTACGTGGCGACTAGCAGAAATTGTACGCGATAAAGATACTTTGAGTCAAGGTGCATACCATCGCACTCGAGTAAAAACAAGGCCTCATCTAGGATTGCTGTGATCGTTACTTAAACTACAGCAAGGTAGGATTGACTATTTAATATTAGGATTAGTGATAGCATTGTCATTGAGTCAGTAATTGATAGTGGTCCGGGTTAGGTTAATTCGGTATTATATATATTGTGTGTTTTGCCACCGTAGATTTTCTCGCATATATTATTATAATTTAATTTGTTAAAAGCTTAAGTTCAAAATCTTAATAAAGATATATTAAGATTATGCATGCTTCTGGTTCTTCCGTTAATCCTACACCTCTAGCTCACGCTGATACTCAAAGAGATGTTCACCCGATGGGGGAATATTACAACTTCAGAGTTTAATCATCGTTTCCCATAAGAGGTTAGTAAGAACTTTGAGGAGGTCCACAAAAAAAAAAAATGTTTTTCGAATATCGATAATATGAATTAAGGGTATATGCATTGTGTTGCACTTGTATGTATTATTTGCTTGAGATTGATTGAATATTAACGTCACACTATTCAGCTACACGAGGGCTTTTGGCGACGGACCACGTAATTTGGAACCATGGTCAAGTGACGTGGACGACACCTGAGCTGGCACCCCCCTCTCCTAACTACCACACCACACCAATATTATTATTTGCTTGAGAATACAATAGAAAATAAACTGCCCAAATACCCTTAAACAAAGGAAAAGTACATACTTTGCGATGGCTTTGCTACATGAAAATGAAAATTAATGAATACATAATATACAATAATTTACCCAAAGCCGACTGGTTGGCGTAGTTGGTTTGTAGCTGGCCTTCTGCACGCAAAGTTGTGGATTCGACCGCGGCCCCAGTTGGTGGATTTTCATGCAGCAGAAAATCAACAGCGGCCATGTCGTTTGATTATGCGGCATGTAAAAAAATCCCTTGGAGTGTCCGTTTGGCTAGGGTGCCCTCAGCAAAATTAAATTCCTAAGTTCAATTTCACATCGTCAGAGCTCAGGTGCCTGCCTCCCTCTGGGGAGGAATCTGGGCGTCAAAATTACTTGCGGCCAGTGGCAGTGTGTGGGGGAGGGGGTCCTGAGGGTCCGGACCCCCCTCCAAGCCCTTGATTATTTTTCCGATTGATTACAATTTTAAGTATATAGTACGTAAAATTTAATTAAGTATTTGTTATTAATGATTAATTGTATTAATTAATGCTAATTATTTACTCACTAATTAGTTTTTTACTGTGTTTTGTTCCCGAAAATCGACACAATCAGAAGGAGCATGATACAAGAATAGCGAACTTTCGACCCCATACCCCCCTTGAAAAATTCTGCTTCTGTGCGCTACTGCTTGCGACAATTGGTATCGCTTATATGGTGCCGAAATAAAAAGTGATACCAGCTCCTTGGGGAATGGAACTAGGTCTGCAAAGGTAAAAAATACCAATACACAGCCCATTAGAGGGGGAAAAATAATTTAACTGATCAGACACACTTAAGAAAAATACTTTTTGAAGGCCTAAAGCTCCTTATAAGGAAAATTAAGTAGCTGACTTTACAAAAATTGTCCCCCCCACACACCTTTTTTTTTTCTTGTAAATAAATGCGTATTATTCTGTTGTGTGTCTTCCATACTGTACTCTGCGTTTTGCTGTTTTATCACAAAGACAACGGAGGAACAGTAATTCCATTACCGACGTACCTTGTTATTCAAAATACAGAAGGGCGGTTTCGACAGCCTTTTTGTCCCTAACGATGGGACATTCTAGGAATTACATTATGTAATGTCCTCGACATTAACGTCTTCATCATTTTCCGCCATTTTTCATTAACTGTGACAGCAGAAATAACTTTGACATCAGAAACCTTGCAAGGGTGTGGTCGAGTTAGCCAGGTTATGGAGTGCCAAGTTTTCGGGATTCAAACTTCTACACAGCATTACACGAGGCCTTAACCAAGCACTACTTAACATATAAAAACATTCCTTATTCTAAACATCGGGTCTTAGGAGGGATGATTTGAACCCTAACCTCGAGAGACTTGAACCACTCAATTATCGCAGCTCCGGGCACTATTCGTGTATGTGATACGTAAGACACTGCATTCGAAATCGAAGCTTCAGAAATCGAATCAGAAAGAAACACATATCAACCGTGATTGTAGCCTTTCGTCCATTTTACTTCTTCCCTTTCTGACGATTTTTCCCTCATCCCAGGAAATAAAAGGGAACCGGGGAAACGAAAATACAAAACTAGATCTCGAAACTTGCTGTAAAAAACGGGGAGAGGGAGGGGAAACAAAATTGCATTAGACAACTTTTGCATTTCATTCCTTCGGCGAGTGTAACAGAAACGCATACAAATAATTCTGCCCAATTCTGAGCGATCAGATTCTTGATTCAAGAGGAAACAAAAACAAATTTTTACAAAATTAATCTGAATTGAGTTTACTGAAAATAATATGTAAAAGTTGAGTTTTAAAGAAAATATTCAGAGACTGGTGCCTAGTTTGAATGTAATGCATCTGGAAGAGATATGATGAACTTCCAGATAAAATCGAAATCTAAAAAAAAAAAAGTTTAAAGTTTTGTTTAAAGTTGATTTCGGTAACTTTTTTTTAATCAAACTTTGTAAAACGGGCACACGTATCATTTATTTAAAGAATTGTTGTTTTACGTTCCCCCCTTTGGAACAGATAACAAGCATATAAGAATGAGACTTGATTTTTTTTATGAACTTCACCTCTCGAAAACACAAACACGTATAAATTAATTCGTGTTGCCACTTGTGAATTTTGAAAGATAACTCGAAAAGGAAAAAGATTCATCATTTTTAATTGTTTCCCCAATTTCTAGAGGGGAAAAAAAGGGAGGGGGGAGTTGACACCAGAAGCAAACTTTCTCTACGTTCCAAATCCGGTGGATGTTAAACTGTTATCTTCCAAACTTGGCGAATACACATTCTATTAGGATGAAAATAAGCCAAATAGCAACCATTAAGCTATGCACCACAAACCCATATCTCTCTCCATTCTGTAGGTAATAACGTCGTTATCTCAAAGGCCTGTATTTATGCTTTCACTGGGCGAAATTGTTGTAGGAGAATTAGGTTTGTACATCTGGTGTGTTTCAAACATTAACAAGCACTGAGTTCTGTTTCGAGTGGTTTATGAAAACATCTAGGTGGTCCCCGATAAAGAGATGTTTGCAACTCTTTTCAAATAGCTACGGCTTTCCTTTTTTACATTGTTATTGCCAACACTGCACGGAATTCGTTAAGTACTTTTTATACCGGATAAAATAAAATGTTATGGAAATAAAAATTCATTTATGTAAAAATGAATTGTACACAGCTTCCTTCGAATAAAAAGTCATACAATAATTTTCTATAGTCGAACGAACAGCTGTCTGAGATTTATAGTCAGCACTGGCAAACGAATTTCACGATCTTGGCGATAAATCGAATGATAAATTTTAGTAATTTAAAAAAAAATGTTCTAATTTTGAGCGAACACAATATATCGCTAAGATAATAATGCAGACCGAAACAAAAATTCTTATTTGTCGCCACCAGCATCGCATAAGTAATAATGCTGGTTTATTATTATTATTTGCAACAAATAAATATCTAAGAGACAAAATAAACCATTCGTAAGTAAGTGGATGGATACCACACTGAATGGATAAATTCGATTTTTAATTGTCCTAGAGTCAAACACTACATAAAAAGCAACAATGAAATCGTCTCTCAAAAAAATTATTATTTTTATTCCATACCATTTCCCCTTTCTTTAACAATATTCAGTTTAAAAAATTAAAATCATAATTACAAGTGTTGTTGTTTTTTTTTACAGTATTTCGAAAGTTCAACTTTAATTATAATCATCCTGTACATCAAAATAAACCACGTGTTTCACTTTTAGTGGTGGCCTTAACTACACTATAAAATGTTTTATATAAATAATTACCTGCGATAACAGCAAAAACAAATGTGGCCACTTACCTAAAAAAGAAACGTAAAAAAATAAGTATACATCGAACAATAGAAAGTATATTAATAATATTGTAATAAATTACACATTTAAATATTTACAAGTGTGAGTGAGGGAATATTAACTGGGCACTGTTCAGCTACACGAGGGCTTTTGGTGACGGACCTCGTCATTTTGAACCATGGTCAAGTGCCGATGATGACACCAGAGCTGGCAATCCCCTCTCCTAACTACCACATCCCACCAACGGGAGGACGTTTGAACTCTCGACGGATTTAACCTGCATCGCGCTCCTACACGGCGGGTCTTCAGTGGTATTGGGCTCGAACTCGTGACACGCCAGCTATAATCCGATCCTTGACCACTTGGCTACCGCGGCGACATAAACCAGTCGCACAGCCACATGTATTTCTTCAATACATATTGAAATCTAAAACAGAAACATTTCTAAAATTCCGCCAAACTCAAGAAAATGTTTGCAATGCTATCAAATCAAATTTAAATTTTTTTTAAATTATATTTTTACTATAAAAAAGTTTCGTTTTTAAAAAAAAATTATTATTTTTCAAAAAATTTCTAAGTACAAAAGGCCCAAATTTTGACATTTTAAATTGATGCATTGAAGATTTTGTAGCACATAAATAAACTCCAAGGTGTTTCCAAGGTTTAAGAGTGAGTGGCGTGAAAGATAAAAAAAATCCCGTTTTACTGTTTGACCCACACACTTGAAATTTGGTGAGCAATTGTTGTTGAGTGGAGATCCGCTAAGAACGGGTTTTGCAGTTGCATAATGCATACAAATTCCCCTTTTAGAAGTGTTAGACCCAAACTTTAAATTTGACAAACATGTTTCTTTCGTTGAGTAGAGATGCGCTAAAAATGGGTTTTGCGGAAATCAACTTTGGGAGAGAGAATTACGGCAACGTAAAAGACAATTGTCCTGTCCTTTTTAAACCAAGAAGTGAGGGTTACAAGAATGTTTTTCAATACAATGGAGCGCGTAATGATAGGACTAGATATCGCAATAACTTATATATATAAAACGCATATACTCATACAACATCATGGAATACCAGTGACGTAACGGAGACTATTAGAGCCCCCCTGTAAAGTGAAGTTTTGGGCCCCAAGTGGGACCTTACAAAGGGTAAATACTTGGCATCAGTCAAACGCCCCACCGCAATGAGGGAGGGGGTGAGTGAATAAATAACGTCGCACTGTTCAGCTACACAAGGGCTTTTGGCGATGGACCTCGTTATTCTGAACCATGGTGAAGTGACGTGGACGACACATGTGTTGGCACTCCCCTCTCCTAACTTCTACACCTCACCAATAGGAGGACTTTGAGTTTCGACAGATTTAACATGCATCGCTCCCCTACACGGTGAGTCTTTAGTGGTACTGGGCTCGAACTCATGACATGCCTGCCATGATCCGATACCTTGACCATTGGGCTACCGCAGCCCTCCCCGCGATGGGGGGTACGTTATGCCACTGAGCAGTGGCGCACACAGGAATTTTTCAAGGGTCCGGGGTCGAAAGTTCACCAATCTTGTATCATGCTCCGTTTGATTTTGTCGATTTTCGGGAACAAAACACAGTAAAAAACTAGTTTTTGAATAAATAATTAGCATTAATTAATAAAATTAATCATTAATAGCAAGTAATTAATTTTACGTACTATATACTTAGAATCATAATCAATCGGAAAAATATCAAGGGTTTTGGGGGGTCCGGACACCAGGACCCCCCCTTGTGTGCGCCACTGCCGCTGAGAAATCCCCACGAAGGGCGGACGGTAAAAGATCATCAGCGTTTCTACTAGTAAAAATCAGAGATTTTAAAAATGAATAATTAAAAAGTTCATTAAAATAATACATAAATGAAAATCTAACTTCTAATATACAACCATTCAATGAAAAAATGCTATGGCTTCTTCAACCCTCTGTAAAGAAGGCATTATTCAACCGTCACACACAACATAAATACTGTTAGAATTCTCTAACTTAGAATTCCGTACTTCTATTGCATCAGACTCCCCCCCTTTCCTATAAATTCCAATCTAGTCAATAAAAATCACGAATATTCGCCTGATTTAGATAATTCGAGGAACGCTTTTCCCCTACATACACCGAAAAGGATTTCTAACGTTACCGTGGAATAGGAGTCGGAGAAAATGAATTATCGTCGTCTCCTTTTGAAGTCGATAGAGTGAGAGTCCCCCGGGGGGCATCCCTGAAATTTGATGCAACTCTACGAATCAAATCAGCTTTCTCAAAGGTTACCCGGGACACCCAATTGGATACAAAGTTTGCTCCGCGATGGATTAAAGAACTAGGTCGAATCCCAGCGGGATAAATTAACAATAAGAGTAGCTGGCGGGACTTTTAGTAAATCTAAAACGGTAGTTAAGTTTCATTCGAAATAAAGTCTGTTGAATGAGTCTTAAATTCTTACTTTTAAAACAGACTGTATACTATTAAATTTAAGTAGGCACAAAATTTATTTTGATTGGTTGGTTTTTAAAGTCACACATTAGAGCTACACTAGAACTATTGGCAACGGATCTGGATTTTGAACCGCGGTTCAGTGACGAAGACGACGACCATGCCGGCACTTCAAACATCTACACCAGTAGTCTTCAAACTGTGTTCCACTTAACACTGGGGCAGTGGCGTAGCATGAGCTTTCGCCGCCTGGTGCCAACCGGAAATTTGTCGCTGCTTCTATTTTAATTATGTCGAGAAAATAAGTAAAAGTAAAAAAAAACAGCTTTAAATTTTTTTATTGATTAAAAATGCACTTTTCGTGTTTTGTGTTGTTGTTTTTTAAATTTTTTATAGCAAAATCTTTTATACAATTGTCAATATCAATATGTACACATGTTCAATTGCAAGCACAGCTAAATGTGTTGGCCTTAACGCGGACATAGTCGATCTGAGATAATTTTTGATTAATTTTAGCTTATAGAGAAGCTTCTCTCGCAACTGGCCTTACTGATGGTAGATGTTAAAAAAATTCTCAACATTATGACAATGTTTGGTAAGCCATCTTCAAGTTTAGACTCGATAATATATTTTAATAAACCCAGAGAGCCGGACCTAATGAGTTCTTTTTTACAGCCTGCGTCTGCTGCAGCTACGAAAGTTTGTAGACTTACGTGCTCAAGTTGGAGTGAGTGAGTGTTTGGGTTTTTGGCTCAAGAGCCAAACGTGGCTAAGCTGCGCCAAACATATGTTAAAAAATAAAAACAGTTGTTAAAACATCTAAAATAATGACAATACAATAACGTTAAAATATCAAAACATGTATAAAAAGTATTCTAATTGTAAAAGCAAACAATTTTTGGTGGGGAATTACCCCCACCAATCCAAATAAGATCTTGAAATAATGAATAGATTTAAAACAAAGTAATGCATAAAGCAAATATTAAATTTAAATACTTCGATAGAAAATTTAAAAATTGGTTTTAAAATCCTGTTCAGCTCGTTACCTCTTTATTTTGTAAAAAAAAAAAATTTGAAAAGAATTACTTTGAGCTGTTTCTAACAAGGGTTGGGTTCACGTTTCCCAACCCTCCTTTTACCAATATTCTTCGGATAATCCTTTAATTATAGACTTCGTTTTTTCTACCTCTTCTTCTACATCATACACGATCATATCTTCCTCATCCGTTGTGTATTCTACCGGTGCTGGTTTTCTTGGTTTGTGAGGAGTCATCTTAATTTCTATATTTGGTTTTTTACGGGGTTTTGAGGTTTGTTTTGCATCCTGGGAAGTAGAAAGTATGGTATTGGATGTAGTGGTAGTATTTTGAAGAAAAGGACTTGCTGGTAAGGGTGTAGACATTGATATTGTGGATGAGGAAGATGCAGCAGAGGTAGATAAATTATTAGATGTGGTGGGAGCATTATTTTTCAATGGAATAGGTGGTTGAGATTTTGATGAAGATGTAACTATAACAGAAGATGTGGATGGTAAGAGTTGTGCCTGAGTTGAAGTAGAGGATTTAAAAACGGCAGGGACTAAGGAAAATATAATTGGCTTTTGGACAGATCTCAATGGTTGGAGTAATTTTAAAGCTGGGCATACTATTTTTGTAATAGTTTCATCTGTTTGGGCTGTTGCCGTTGCAGTTGATGTTTTGGCAACCTGGGAATATGTTTGAGATGTTTGTGGGACTATTAATTTTCGAGCTTCAGGATATGAGATATTTTTACTTGTTTTGATCTCTTGAATTTGTTTTTCAATTCTCCACTTGGGGCAGAGTTTTGAATCAGCGAAATGGGCTATAGAGCAGTTAATACATTTAGGCTCTAGAATGCAATCTGTGGAAGCATTTCCAACAGATGCACATCTACAGCAAGTAAGTTGTTCGCGGCAGGAAGTTTGTGAGTGTCCGAACCTCTGGCACTTAAAACAGCGCAGAGGATTCGGAACGTATGGACGAATTTTACAATTCAAATAACCAACTTTAATGGTGTGAGGTAGTGTGGGGCTGCTGAAAGTTAAAATTAAGTGTTTGGTCGGTATAACTGTTGTATCTTTTTTTTTTATTCTGATTCTTCTGACCTGAATAACACCCTGATTGGAAAATCCCTCAAGGATTTCCGCGTCAGAGGTGTTCACCAGGTCAGGTTCAGAAATAACACCACGGGATGAATTGAGGGTTTTGTGCGGGCTTATAGTTGCAGGACTATTAATAAATGATTTTGCGAGAAGAAAGGACTTGGTTTGTTCAGCAGACTTGGTTTCTATAAGGAGATCCCCGAAACGTAATCGTTTTACGGATTTCGGTTCACCACCTATTCCGATGAGGGCTTTATGAATGGCAAAGGGTGATATATTATACATGTCATTGTTAGGGAGAGAAAGTAACAAAAATCTTACATGTGTAGCAGTATCATCAATAGTAAGGTTGGGCAATACAAGGCCTTTACCCGGGCACAGCAGCATTGGATCCATACGTACGCGTACACAATTTCGTCCTGGCGTGCCTCCACCCACCACGGAGTCCAACAAGAGAGGCAGTGTGCCGGTCATCTGGCAAAAAACCAGGCACGGCGCTTAACCTGGAGTACACCCAGAATATAATGCTACAGCATCAGGGCGAGAATCCAACGGGTAAACCCGACACCCCTTATCTGCAGCATTAACCCTATAGCAGTGTCTCTTCGGGGACACCGAAGAGAGGTACCACCAGCCGATTGACAGGAGCGGGCTCCCTCCTGCCACCCGTCTACGGTGAAGCGTGGGCCAAAGAGAACGCAGAGGTATGCCTAAGCTACCAATCTCCTCCATACGGGAGGAGCATGAACAAAGGGAACACAAAGGATCCTCAGAACACCATTTTCCTCCTTACGGGACGCCACACACGGCAAACATGCGGGTTGGCTAACCAACGTTTTGTTAATTGAACACAAATAAAGCAACAAAATCAAAATATTGAAAGAAATCTAAGAAAAAAACAAATTAAACCAACTTAATACAAAATGCAAACCATAATATGTTAGTAATAAAACGCAAGTTTTTTCACTAGAAAAAACAAAATTTAAACAAAGTTCATTGTTTTATAGAGGTCTGTGGTCTGGGCCGGAAAAAAAGAAAAGGAAAAGCGGGATGATAAGAAAGAGGGTCGAAAATAGAGAAGGATCACTAGGGCACCCCGGGTTCCTGAAACCCGTGTTTACCAAAGATGGTAAACCCCTTGGGAAAAGGAAAACATCACTAGGATACCTCGGGATTGTGACACCCGAACTCACCTAAAGAAGGTGAGCCTCCTGAGGGGGTGCTGAAGTCGGAATTCTTTATTAATGTCTTGAGAAGCTTGATCTAAGTTAAGTTCGTCCATGCTCAATATCACTTCAGGCTTTAAAAAAGAGTATATTTGCAATAGGTTCTTCAACTTTTGGAATCTTTCTCGAATTTCAGCAGTTACTCTGTCTATTACAAAAAACATTGTCCGCCTCAAGTCATCTTCGTTCGATATATATAACTGAACATCTTTACTTCCACCGCAAAATATATGCTACTTCCTGATTCGTCTTGGGGATTCAAGATAAATTTCAAGCTCTTCACATAAACTTTTAGCATATATTAAAGAATCATCCACGAATTGCTCTCGTTTTGCTTCTAATATGGTCTTGTGAAGCACATATTTTTTGAGCGCATTAATGAATATTTAGACCCTCTGTTTGCAAATAATTTTGAGCATCACAGCACCGGTACCTTAAATAACAAAAGCGAATGCGATTGAATAGCGACTAATAAACTTCCTTTCATATGTGCGTGAATTAAAACTTTCGCTCGTTTCCGTCAGTCTCGTCACGCGGGCGCGATTTGGAGTCATTTTTTTTAATTTAAATATTGTAGTGCTTGCCGCCGCCCCTTTTCGTATGCCGCCCGGGGCCATGGCCCCCTCAGCACCCCCTCCCGCTACGCCACTGCAATGGGATTTTACAAGGCATACCCAGGGGTTCCACGAGTCACAGTAAAAAAATCGAAAAGGAACTTATAAAATGCAAAATTATTATTTCTATGAAATTTATATAATTACAAGTATCTAAAACCCAATCCTATTCATTACACCTGAAAATTTTATAATAAATTTTATTTTTCAACACTTTTCAAACTTTTGTAATTATATAATAAAAGAATATTAAAAGCTTTGATTTCTATATATATACTTCCTACTAAAATGAGAATATTCTATTGTATACTATCTCGGGTTCCACAAGATAATTGTATACTTCTTAATTAACACAGTGTCTTGCATAACTAAATAATTTTCCATTGGAAAATTACCATTTTGCAATTGGGGGGAAAACACCTTTAATGAAGGAGAGGAGAAACAACTTATCAACAGATTGAATGTTAAAATCTAAGTTTAACCAAGAACAGTTCCTAAATTTTACATTCTAAATTCATGCAAAACACACAGTTTTTCTCACACATTTTAATGCCATTCAGAACATTGAGTTTAAGTGAAACATATTTCTCAATGTGTGGCTACAAAAAGAAACATAAAAATAAATCAAATTGATTGATTGATTGAATATTAACGTCGCACTGTTCAGCTACACGAGGGCTTTTGGCGACGGACCACGTAATTTTGAACCATGGTCAAGTGACGTGGACGACACCTGAGCTGGCACCCCCCTCTCCTAACTACCACACCACACCAACGGGAGGACGTTTCAGCTCTCGACAGATTTAACGTGCATCGCTGCCCTACACGGCGGGTCTTTAGTGGTACTGGGATCGAACCCGTGACAAAGCAAGCCACGGTCCGATACCTATACCACTCGGCTACCGCGGCCACAAAAATAAATCAAAACGCAGAATATGAAAGGCGACTGCAGATAATTTCAATAGACATAGACTTCGACAATTTGTGTGGGGAAAAAAGAAGCAAGCACATATCCCAATTACTAAATATAATGCACGGGGTAGGTGACACTTGGATCATAAATTAATATTATTAATGAGTAAATTATATTTAAAAAATTAGATTAGATTTTTTTAACAAAAAAAATGCAATACTTCTTTTAATTACCTTTACATAAAGTATATATAACATGTTAATCTATTTTAAATATTATTTTGAGATATATTCTTCGAAGTGTGTGTGTGTGTGTGTACCTCGGCGAGTTTCTGCGTCTTGTGGTTCGTGAGAAAACTAGGCTACATTCCTATATACCTACATGCCTACATAGATACGTTTGTTTACCTACGAATTTTAATAGTGTAGACTATCTGCATGGCCCTGCGTTGCACGGGCTATCTCTACTTTTTGTAAATTTTCCCTTTCTTTCACAAAATCAGGACTTCTAATACTCATTTTCAAAATGACTTCTAGCCACCCCCTCCCCTCCACCGCTTCGCCCAGCGTTGCTCGGGCGCTTTCTCTTTCCTCGTGACACCAGCATTTCTGTGTGTGCGTGCGCGCGTGTGTGTGTGTGTGTGTGTGTGTGTGTGTGTGTGATGGGGTTCACGGTATCATGGTATCATGCTCCAAAGCGCCACCCAACATATTCTTTTGAATTTGTCGATTTTCCGGAACAAAAACAATACAAAATTAATTATTTAATAAATATAATTAGCATTAATAAAATTAATTATTAATAACAAATTCATAATTAAATTTTACGTAACATATACATAGGATTATAACCAATCGAAATTAAAAATCAAAGGCTATGAGGGTGGCACTTCCCGTTGTGTGCACTACTGTCACACTGTGAGTGAGAGTGAGTGAGTGAGTGATATATATATATATATATATATATATATATATATATATATATATATGAATATATATATATATATGAATATATATATATATATATATGAATATATATATATATATATATATATATATATATTAACATCGCACTGTTCAGCTACACGAGGGCTTTACTGTCGCACTGTGAAACGACACGAGAGTTATTGGCGACGGACCTCGTTATGCTGAACCTCAGTCAAATGACAATTGAGTGAGTGATTGATTGATTGAATATTAACGTCGCACTGTATTTTTTCTTATTAATATTATTTCCACGCAGTGATATGAGCAGATACAGAGGAATGAGTGAGTGAGTGAATATTAACGTCGCAACGTTCAGCTACACGAGAGCTTTTGGCAACGGACCACGTAATTTTGAACCATGGTCAAATGACGTGGACGACGCCTGAGCTGGCACCCCCCTCTCCTAACTACCACACCACACCAACGCGGGAGGACGTTTCAGCTCTCGACAGATTTAACGTGCATCGCTGCCCTACACGGCGGGTCTTTAGTGGTACTGGGATCGAACCCGTGACAAAGCAAGCCACGGTCCGATAACTATACCACTCGGCTACCGCGGCCCCCGGACCCCTAGGACACTTCCGGTTGTGTGCGCTACTGTCGCACTGTGAAACACGAGAGTTATTGGCGACGGAGCTCATTATGCTGAACCTCGGTGAAATGACAAGGATAACATCTCAGTTAGCACTCCCCATTTCCAAAATTTACACTCCTCCAACGAGAAGACTTTGAGTCTCGACATATTTTACGCGCATCAACCCCTCTACACGGCAGGTCTTCAGAGGCACTTAGGCTCGAACTCATGACATTTCAATCACGAGTCCATGACCATTAGGTTACTGAGGCCTCCGAAAATTCCCCAAACTGTATAAAAGATGTTATTTTTCAACGAATATGTGATGTGTGCTTTTATAAACAAATTCAAAAACGATAGGATGAAATACGATTGCAACAAGAATTGTATTTTTAAAACAAAGGGGGGGGGGAATTCCCCCATCAAAATAAAAAACAAATATTTTGCATTTTTAAAACTTGTTTGTGAACCTGAACTTCTGCATATCACTTTTTGCAAACATAATATTTCAGAAAAATTTGAATATTAATTCATTGGAGTAATGTAAAAATTTTAAACTTGTAATAACTATTAAGGAAAATAGTTTCCCCTGTGGCGTCGTACACCCCCGCATTGCTGAGGGTAGGATTCTAGGGGGGGGGGGACAAAGCCTATGTTATGTTACGGTGTTTCAATCATTTGTATGATCCGGCTTGGGACCCAAAACCTACCTTTGCAGGGGGCTGCATTGTTAACCGTTACGCGAGCAGCGCACACAAGGGGGGTCCTTGGGTCCAGACCCCACCCCCAAAGCCCTTGATTTTTTTTCGATTGATTATAATCCTATGTATATAGAACGTAAAATTTAATTATGTGTTTGCTATAATAATTAATTTCATTAATTATTGCTAATTACTAATTCAATAATTAATTTTTTACTGTTTGTTGTTCCCGAAAATCTACAAAATGAAAAGAATATATTGGGCGGCGCATTGGAGCATGATACGAGAACAGTGGACTTTCAACCTTGGACCCCCCCTCTTGAAAATTCCTAAATGCGCTACTACGTTACGCCACTAAGTTTAACCCCTTAATCAACGAAAAACTCACGACACATAGACCACAAATAAGTGACCATAACTATTAGGCTATTAACAGGCATCAACTGTCCGCTCTTTTCTCACTAAATGAAATAAACCAAACTAAAAAAAACTGCTTAAAAAAATATTAAAAAAATGCAAGTCAATTCCTACTTAGATCAACAAAGAAAAATTTAATTTTAGCTACTTTTTTTATTAAATAGTTACAATTAATATAAATATGTATAACATATGACAGAATCACAACATTAAGCGGTCATTAATTTTTATTCATTATTATTCAAGTCTTGTATTTTCATCCAAAACAATCGTGTAAATAAAATTTCCGTTCAACTGAATGCTTTAAAACGTGCGAAAAAAAAGTTTTGATACAAGTCGCCAAAAATGACGCCAAAGTGGCTGTATTTGTAATTCTTTACATAATTAGTTTTAATCAATTAATTTTGACGAATTATAATTAAATTACTGTATTGCCATCCAAAATAATCATGTATATAAAATTTCAGTTCAATGGAGCGTTTTAAAATGTATTTCATTAACGATTGAAAATTCCACTAAGATAAAAATTAAAATATAGAGAGAGTGTGAGCTAATAGTAGGAATTGAAAAACTTTAAAAAAAAAAGTGAAAGTAGCTTTTAAATACATATGAACAAAAACTGATTAGAGATAAAAAAAAAAACATTTACAAATATACATTTAACTCCATGACGAAATTACTTCAAACTCTGCGTAACAGTTACCCTTTTCATTTATCGACTCCACAATTGAATTTTCTCGCATCATTAATATCAAATGTTGTTTTCGATATCATTCGCGCAGCTACTCAAGAAAATACATAATAAAACGGAAAATCTCCCAATCAAACCGGGAGAGGACCTTAAATTTGAGAATGAATAAATAATACGATAATCAAGGCAAATGATTAAAACTAAATTCTTATAAATTATTCAGTGAGAAAAGACCAAAGATGTCTTCCTGAGCATCAGTGGAGTAAATATTTAAACATCAGGCATCATCCTACTTCCAAGTTCAATACCATCAACAAAAATCCATTATTTTGATTACCGCTGATAACGATCACTTCAGGGGGTTAGTAAAGACATTCATTTCGAGGACTGAGAACCGTTCAAACATTCATTCCCATTTAAAAATTCAAAGATTCATTTCCATAACATATTCCATCAAAAGACTAATCCTCCACCCCCGTCCCTCAACCCACAGAAAGAGAAAACAAATCAAGGAAATGTGGTAAAATCGAAAATCGAAACTTGAAACATTTAACTGCGGTTACAGTTAATTAAGTTTTACCTCTCTTCCCGCACCCTCCCTGTTCTTCTCAAACAGGACCAGGTATTTTTAATAAAAGTTCGTAGAAAATTTCATTCCACTTGTCTCAGTGGGGGTTGCTTTATTATTAATCTTCGCTCACATTTCGAGGTATCTGACCGGAATTAAAAATGGATGCGCATTTTCTAACTAACGTATTAAATTACAGCCCGCAAGTATACTTTTGTTAAAAGGTCTGATATCGCTCCGTTTTGCAGAGAATAAACTTAATTCGCTCACAAATCAAAGGTAGGAAAAATGGTCTTAATGAGTTCTTGGAACACCTAATTCTCTTTTTACCCCGAGGAATGTTGTAACAAAAAAGATCCGAAGTAAAATGTTTTTTTACATTGAAAAGCTTTTAGGGTATCCGACTACGTTCGGAACCGTGATTTTGCAAAAGCGTATAAACAGATAATATTTAAGATATTTAGTGTCACTTAGATTAAAAAATGTATATAAAATTGTTTTAAGAATAGTATTACAATAAAAAATTATTTAAGTACAATATTTTGACAAAAAATGAACATAGAATGGCCCATTTTCATAATATTCTCTTTTCGTGAAAAATGCTTCTATTATAATAATATTTTGCCTGCATATAGCTCAGACCTCTCTACAGAGGCTCAACTAGAATTTGTGAAATATATAACTTAGAAGTGGGTTTATCCATGTTTTACGACAACAGAGGGAAGAAATTTTAAGAAAAATTCGCCGATAATTATTTCAATGGGTTGTAACTCTGAAAATAATGTGAATTTTTCCACAATCATAGTTGAGCCTCTGTACAGAGGTCTGAGATATATACAGGCATAATATTATTGTAATAGAAGCCATTCTTCACAAAAAGAGAACATTTTGAAAAAAGGTTATTCTAAGTTAATTTTTTGCCGAAATATTGTACTTAAATAATTATTTTTGTCAAAATGTCCTTAAAACAATTTTATCCATGTATTCTAATCTATGTGACACTAAATATCACGAAAAATATCCATTTATGCGCTGTTTTAAAATCACGGTTCCGAACGTAATCGGATACCTTAAAAAGTTGTTTAAATTATTCATGTCCGCCTCCCCCCCAAAGCATATCGTCACACAAGAAAAGATACATCGTTAAAATATATCGTGCTTATCCGAAAGTAAGACTTAACCGCAAACTGTCTTAGCATTGTTTTTCAGGATGCTAACAATCTAATCCATATCCTCAAAATAAGACGCGTTAATTCAGGGACGTCTTAAGACTTCTTGAGGCCCTGGGCCCCAAGACAAATGTAGGCCCCATATATGATCCTTAAAAGTAGACAGTACATAGCATGCGGTGTGAAATACTAGTACAAACGGTAACCAGAAACAAATAAATGTGCATGACTTACAATCGCACGAACCGGCTTAAGCAACTGGAGCCTTTTGACTGAAGGTGTAATGATGGTGTATGGTGGTAGGCCCATGCCTATACATGGACGACCGTCATCACATGTAGCCAGTTGACGTATCTTTCGAAATTTCTAATTTTTCGGAGAATACATCTGGAAAAAAACATCTGACCGTTGAAATTATTCGAATCATTATCTTATTAAGGCTGAATCGAGAACGAGACGAGGCCCCCACTGTGGCTGAGGCCCTGGGCGCATATCTTAAAGACGTCCCTGCTCTAAATAACGAGTGAGTGTAACTGCGAAGTAACGAGAGAGTTATTGGCAATGTAATTTCAAACCTTAGTCAAATAATTGCTTATGTTACCTAACTGACGGTGTCAGATCAAGGCCCACGAAATTCATCACGGCAAAGTCTTGTCGTTCGGAGTAGCTTTCAGCACCATACAGGGGTGATAGACAGTACGTTTTGGCTCGGTTCCACCCCAATGTTTGAGCAGAACACCCTGGGAGTGGTCAGAGGCCTCCCACATAGCTCCCCTTCCACCAATTTCACGAGAAAACTTGCGGCTCTACGACTATTTGGGGTACTCCCTTGCTGCACAGGCAAACATCCATGCCTTTTCCGGGATTCAAACCCAGGCATGGGCGGCAACCAACAGTTAGACCAGTGATTCCCAAAGGGGTGTATGACGACTTTCAAGGGGTCCACGTCAGCAAAAAAATAGTTCGGCGTTCAACGAGGTGTAAGTGGGGGTCTATGTGATAGTGGCTCTCATTAAATTAGATCGTGACTTTAATTTTAAAAGAAAATTTAATCAAGTGGAAACCAAATTTTACTTATTTAGCAGATTTATTTACTTAATTTAATGAGGTTAATTTACTCGTACAAGGAGACAGCATAATTTGTTTTTAAACAGGAAACATTTCAGCGTTTCTTTCCACAGTTAAGCTAAAAAAGTATAATTATGGAGGTCTGGAATTTTTCAAATTAACCCAGCCAATCTGTCAGCACGTTTTAACCTACATCAACATTTAACTACCTTTTCTTGAGATTTTGAAACCAGGTTTGAGAATGCTTTGACTATGGTAATACCACAGTAAGCGAGGAATTTATATGGTCATATTGAAGAAAAAAAATGTCACATGACAACAGGAACTGATCGGGATATGCACCAATGAAGATTTTAAAGTTTAGAAACGGATGCCAGCAATTTTGGATTTAAAAAGGCAAACCTGTTATTTGTCCCAAACTATGTAATATTATGAGGAAGTTTTTAATTTTTTTTCCTAGAAAGAAGGAGTTTCAGCGCAGTTGCCAATCTCCAAAACAAAAAAAGAAACTGGACACTACTAATAGAGGAGATTTAAGGTTAAACCTGACAAGATTGATACTAAATGTTGAAATTTTTTACATTGTAGCGCTAGATTCA
The DNA here is from genome assembly GCA_019973935.1 of Trichonephila clavipes. Taxonomy (NCBI): domain Eukaryota; kingdom Metazoa; phylum Arthropoda; class Arachnida; order Araneae; family Nephilidae; genus Trichonephila; species Trichonephila clavipes. The sequence continues at coordinate 842,039 of BMAU01019845.1, forward strand.
TCCCTCCCTTTAAAATCAATTGTGTGTTGTTTGGTTATTTTATTTAACAGTTATTTTATATATTAATTAACTTTTAATTTAATTTAATTAAAGTATGCTTTTTAAACTTTTAACTCTATACTTCATTAGTTATAAATTTAATTCTTTTAAAGTAGTAGTAGTAGTAGCAGCTGTCAAAAAGACATTTAAAATAATAAATTTGCAAAAATTCGATATTAATTAAGCAGGGATCTATCCTAAACAGAAAAACATGGCAACGAGTCTATGAGAAAAAAGTTAGGGAACCTCTGAGTTAGACAAATAGCCAGAAGAATTCAAATCATCACAACAATGAAGGGAAATCTTCCTTCAATGATAAGAACGGTATGTCAATATTTCGATAAACGACAAGGTTTTGTAATAATTGTATATTATTGTGCATAAAAAATACGACATTCCGTGAAAATATATATATCCCCCCTTTTTGTATCAAAAATTACTATTAGATCTTATTTTCGGAAAAATACGATAGCAAAGAAAAGTCTCTGGAATTCTTCTCAAAAACTATAGATAACTCCAAAAGCTAAATGCATTCCTTTGATAAATCACCAACAAGCTTCTCTAAACCACAACACAAAAATTCATTTCAAAAAGCGATATAAATTCCTTATCTAAAATTGCAGAGAGCATAATTACTCGTTCAAAATTCACTTAAACTATGCGTGCAAACTCTTCAACAATTTTTTAAAAAAATCAAATCTTTTGAAACAAAACATGCATTTTTGACATCGCTAAAAAAAATCCAGGCTGATGCATTTTTAACGTTTAAATAAAAATTCCCCTGAAAATAATACAATAAATGCTTTTAACTAATAAATAACGTGCTAAAAATACATAAAAACAAACTATTTAACTAAAACTTTCATTGTTTCAACAATTAGCTTACTCTTCATAAGATAACGGAAAATGCATCTTTCCGAAAATGTCGCCTTTTAATTATCTTACTAATGAAAATACCACCATTAAACAAACAATAAATACTCCGGACATTTTATAATCCAGATAACAGCACTAAAAACGATTAATAAATTCCTCAGATTAAATTAATCACCAGCACGCTCCATCAGACAACCAGAGAGAGAACCAAACAAAAATTCCTAAAACTAAACCACATATCCCACGAAGAAATTCCACGGGCGACGGGTCTAAAATATTCACGAATATAACCCAAACTCCTAAAACCGGGCAATGAAACGTCTAAATTAGCTTCCTCAGTATGATGGATGGGCGAAAAGCACCTAAAGCACGAGTTCATAACGACATCAAAATGCGTTTTATGGGCAAAACGCATAAGACGACGGACTTCAAGACAATATTAGGAGGAAAATCGGGAAAGAGAGCCATTCTGCTACGAGCGGTGAAATATCTTTTTCTTAATAATTCCGAGCAGTTGTTTTATGGACCCTGAATAATGAAGTGGCGCTAAAAGGGTGATACTAATCCATAGAAGTGGTTCAGGGGGTCGGTGCGAGGTTATTAGGATTTGGGGTGATGGTTTTAGGTTTGGTTGTTTAATAGCAAGCTCTTGATTAATGTAAGATGAAGAATCATGTAGAAGGTGACTATAACCTGAATAGATTGTTTCGTGTTAATGGCACTCCATAGCAGGTTAAGAGATATCCAGAGGTTCTTGAACCTTTATGGGAGTCCATGAGAATATTTTAGGAATTAACGAACTTGGATGAGAAAAAAAATATAAAACTATACATCCTTATTTTCAGCAATAACTAATAAAATTTTCCGTTTCGTTTTCTTGATGATCTTTGTAGTAAAAAATTATAGAAATATTAGTACGAAGTTTATATATCCATCACCTAGTCCAGTGGTTCTCAAGTGAGTAAGTGAATGAATATTAACGTCGCACTGTTCAGCTACACGAGGGCTTTTGGAGACGGACCACGTAATTTTGAACCATGGTCAAGTGACGTGTACTCAACCTGAGGCCCACCAGGCCTTTTCGAGTGGCCCAGTCATGGCCCATTGCACTGAGACATTCACTAATGAAGAACAATGTATTAACAATGGGCACGATTCATGACATCACATAACAAAGACAAACACGTGCTCTCCCCATTGAATTCAAAACAAACATTAAACTAATAGTACTTGTTGTTCTACTAGTAAAACTCAGATAAAATTTCAAATTTCATATTTGGATAAAGATGTTTAAATATTCAGGGGAAAAAATTTGTTCAAAAAGTTTTTTTTTTAACTTAAAAAAAAATCGCATTTTATGCTTATACTTTTAAAATAAAAGGCATTTTGTATACATATGTACTTTTTAAGAGAAAGTTTCGGCAAAGAGCAAAACTTGGCAACACAGCAACTGATTAGCTGGAAACACAAGATAGTTTTTATCGGGTGACTATGACGTCTCATGAGTTTTTGAATTGATTGGCTAGAATCACGCGGCTTTCACTATCGTGTGACTATGACGTCACATGAATTAACCTCATTTGGCACGGGAAATTCTATCCGTTAAGAAATCAAATCTATCAATTTTGCTTTTTGTTGTAGATGCCATACGGGTACTAATAAATACTTTTTCACGGAATCAAGACTGCAAATGAGACTTATGTATAGCTCACGAATTTTGGATCTTTATCGCTAGGGGACGGGTAAGTGAGCTAGAAAAATTTTTTAAAATCAAATTCATTAATTCGAAAATACAAACATTATAGTCAACACAACCCAGAACATCCGACATTAAAATTTTAATAGCAATGCCAGAAAACTATAACAAAAAAAATTCTGTTCTTATCAGGGAACATATCGGAATAAAATTCGCTAATTCTTTTTGTTTACAAAGGAGTCGTGGTAAATCAATTCCCCGGTGAAATTCCAAGTGTCACCTTTAAAGACCCTGGAAAGGATTTTTCCCGTCACTATTATTACAGCTAAACAAGCCAGCCATAATCGAATATTTCGGCAAATCCCTCTTTAGAAAAAGGAAACAAGGGGGGGGATCAACCAACAGACACTTTACCCCTTCATTATAAGGCCCTCAAACTTCATGTCAAGCTGCCACACCTTTAGTCGTAACTCCTGCGCGGGCTAATCACAAATACAAAGTTAAGCCTTCTTTTTCCAGGGGGCGATAATCAGTCGCCATGGGAACCAAAGACACCGAAAGGGGAGATTAAGAGGGGTCGCCAAGTGTGGGAGGAAAGGAAGGAAACTAATTAACTTCCTGCCTTGAGGGGTCCTGATAGGATTGTGGTCCAGTGCCCGCAATCGACCGGAAAGCCATCTTACAAGTGACAATTCGCAGATAACTTTTGGCTGTCGGGGCGAAAGCGTAAACGGCGGCTTCACAGCAACACGGAAAAGCCGAAACTACAGGAGGGGGAGCAAATTGCGGAAACTAGATTGGAGGGAGAGAATGGGAAAAGTTCGGGTGTTTTCGGGCTTAGAAAAGAGTATCGTATCTAGTGAGGTGCCTGGGAAAAAAAATAATAAACTGTAATAGATGGTTAGTTTTAACTAACTTTTACTAATGTCGATGCGGTAAAGACTGCATTAGTTAAAGTTGTATTCTTAGCTTGGAAAGGAAATTGAGAGACTCTTCAAAAAAGAAGAGATCGAAGTTCCTACAATAAAAATTATAGCTGAATTATTTTTAGAATTCTAACATTAATAAAAATTCATAATAGTTACTAGATTATTATTCAGAATATTCAATGTAATAGTTAAAAGTTTGCGGCTACAGATAGAAAAAAAATACTAAAGAAGTAATATAAAAAATATATATATAAGTCAATTCCTACTAAGATAAACAAAAAAAAATTATATTTTAGCTACTTTTTATCAAATAGTTACAATTAATATAAATATGTAAATACATAGGACAGAATCACAACATTAAGTGGTAATTAGTATTTATTCATTATCATTCAAGTATCGTCTTTTCATCTAAAACAATCGTGTATATAAATTTCAGTTCAACTGAATACTTTTAAACACGTGAGAAAAAAAACCCTTTCAAGTTTTGACACAAGTCGCCAAATATGATCCCAACGTAGTTGTATATGTAATTCTTTAAATAATTAGTTTTAATCGATTAATTTTATTAATTATTATATTATTGTATTGTCATCAAAAATAATCCTGTATATAAAATTTCAGCTTAATGGGGCGCTTTAAAATGTATTTTATTAACGATTGAAAATTCCATCGATATATATATATATATATATATAAATGAATAAATGTATAGAGATTGTGAGCTAATAGTAGGAATTGAAAGAAAAGATCGAAGTTCCTGCAATAAAAATTAGCTCGTTTTTTTAGTTCTAACATTAATCAAAATTTAAAATAGTTACTGAATTATTATTTAGAATATTCGATGTAATAGTTAAAAATTTACAACTACAGAGAAAGAGAAAAAAAATTAAAAATAATAAAAGAAGCAAAAGTTCTAACGAACTGCTCGACTGCGTTCAGAACCATTTTCTAAAAACTTATGAAATGAATACTATTTTCAATATTTAGAGTGTCGTGAATTTTAGAATATACTCATAAAGTTGTTATAAAAATATTATTACAATAAAAAAAATTTTAATTAAATTTTTTGGCAAAAAAAAAATGAAGAAAAAATTACATATTTCGAAAACATTCTGCCAATATGGAAAATGCATCTATAATAATAATTTGCCTATATATAGACTTTCTACAAAGCTTGAAATAAAAGTTAAAAAAAATTCGCATTTTCAAAATTACTATCAATCTATTTCAAATTTGTATTGTCATCTCCAGCATTTCATTCGAGTTCTACAACAAAATTTGTATTGTAACCTCGAGCATGGTATAGAAGTATAAAGAGTTATACAGGCGATTCAGTATTATGTTATTTATTTTTTAAAAAACAAACTACAGAATAAACCGAAATTTATTACGTTAATCCTAACGAATTATGTTAAAATTATCATTACACAAAAGAGGTGAATAGTATTCATTACTGAGAAATTTACGCGTACAGTCGAACTTCTATACTGCTGATTTTTCTATATAGCGAACTTTTTCCTGGAACCTTGAACATTTCACGATTTTCTTCGTAAATTAACTAACCTCTCTGCAGCGAAACGCATTTTCTAAACAACGAACTTCTCATTTTGTGATTCAGTTTATTTTTTTTCACCCTACTTTTAAAGTATTTCTGAACATTTCAAGTTATTCTCACTTTTAACACATTTTATATTGGTCATAAATCTTCAACTGGTTTTATTAGATCCTAACTCGCCGAGAGCAACAGAGTTCTGGACGTTTCATCCAAGAAGCGAAACCCTTAACGCCCATTGTCCAGTTCACTAGAAACATCTTTCGATATCCCCTTTCACCCTCAGGGGAGTTGTCCCATGTCCTCGTGGAATAGTTATAAAGTACTGTATGATTAATATTACTTGTATGCTTTAAATTAGAAAATGTCCTTAATATTCATTAATTTTAATAAAAATTAGTTTCTTAATATTGAAAATTCTTTTTTTTCTTGCTTTCTATGCAGTTCTTCTTTCTTTTTGTCCCCTTGATGGGTAAGATATATAAAATAAACAAATATTAATTTTAAAAGAGAAGTGAATAATTACTTTTTAATATATAGTGTTTTATGAATTTAATTTGTTTTATGTGGTTTATTAAGTATATGAAAAGAGGAACCCCTATATCACGAATTTTCAATATAACGAACTTTTTTCCGGGAATTAGCGACTTCCTTATTTGGAGGTCCAACTGTATTTATAAATTAAACTAAAATGTGTTAAAACAAGCCTATAAATGGATATGTAATAATAATACTCATAGTACACAGCGCGAGAAATTAAAACATCAAAAATACAACTGATTTTTTCCAATCATATATTGTAATAACGGAAGAAGGAGTGAATATATCAATTGATATTACACGGCTAAGTGGACATTACTTAAATATGCAATCTATATATAATCCATAATATTCTGCATTCACATTCTATACAATATACAATTTTAAAAAATTATTTTATGTATATATATAATGATGCTATTTATTCAATATCATAGTAATCTGCCAACCCCCCCCCCCTTTTTTTTTAATGTAAGAAAATGTAATAAATCTTTAAACATATTTTTTTCACTAAAAACTTTACCCAAATGCATTATTTTAAACTAACAATAACAAATTTAAAATTCTATGCCCCAAATCTAAATAATCTGATAATTCCAAAAATATTTTTTTTCAACTTATTCAAGATTCCGAGTTAGAAGAGAAAAAAATATTAAAATATGTTACATGTTTTTAAATTTAATATTGAAAACTTAATTCCTTAAACATACAGAAATATAATCCCATGCTTCGTTTAATATAACAAAAAATACATTATACGGTATTAAGAAAAAAAATGTCAAAAATATGAAAATCTCTTCTGACCCTAATTAAAGGAATATTATTATTTACTTACTAGAATCAGAAGCTTTTATTCGGATTTTATTAAGACAAATGGGTTTTTTAAATCATTTTTTGGCAACAAAATACTCTTTATACGAAATCACGATTTTTCAACTTAACAAATAAACAAAATCTTTAAAAATAAAATGAATTCATTAAAGTTTAAGCTCACAAAGAAAAAAAATATTGCGGTTATTAAAAATAGAAAAAACAAGAATGATGAGAAAATTTTTAATTATTTTGTTGTAACGCTACCTTCATTTTAAAAAATTGTTTAGACATACTTTTTGTTATTGTGTCAGAATATTTTCTAAAACTTAAATTGTTTGCTGATAACAATTCCGCGCCATTATTGTAAAAAATATTCCGTATTTTGTTCTTTTTTTTAAAAAAAAAGAAAGAAACGTCCCATTCACATAATAATTTTAAAAGAATTTTAAAAATGAAAAATTTACATACATGCTTCATTTTTTTATAAAAAAATTATTTAAAATGAAACAAATTTTTTGTAGCATCTTTTAGAATCAAAATTGAATTTTTAATAATGTATTATTCAGTTTATTTTTCACTTGACCCGTAGTTAGAAAAATTGCTAATGTTATAGTGGATAAATAATGCGATGTTTTTATTTTAACAGAACTCTGAAAAGCCAATAAAAAAAGGCAATAAAGAAAAAAAAATTAAGTCAGTTCCTACTGAGGTCAACAAAGAAAAGTTTTATTTTAGTTAATTAAATTTAATTAATGAATTAATACTTTAAAAAACTATTTTTACATGAAGTGTCATCTACTACAAGTTTAAAAAAATGTATTTGAACTTAGTGGATGAAAAAATATATATATATTTGAAGCCAAGAAAACTTACTGACGCTATCTGTTGGTGCTAGTTCGAACTTCTTCATAAATAACGCAGAATAAATTTAAAAGTAAAAAATAAAATTTAATTAATGAATTATTTCTTGAAAACATCAAGTGTTATCCAATACAAGTTTAAAAGTATGTATTTGTACTTGAATGGATGAATAGAAATTATTTTATTAACGATTCAAAATTTGAACAAGATATATATATATATATATATATATATATATATATATATATATATATATATATATATAGGGAGAGAGTGAACTAATCGTTGGAATTGAATAAAGAATGTTTACGTAAATTAGAATTTTACACAAATAAATTAGTTTTCATTGACAATAAAATAGGTCCAATTAACAAAAAAATATGGCAAAAAATTAGTTGTTTGCAGTTTGGTTGGTTGGAAGTCCTTAGTTCTTTTGAACCTTTATCTCCTTCTAGGTCTTTAAAAATGCTTCCTATCACCCATTTCAACAATACTCGCACATTACTTAAATTAAAAATAATAACTATTGGACATTAGTGATAAAAAAAGAATTACACTAATGTGATTCAAATTACAATTAGAATTAAAGGTTAAAAATGGATGAAAAAGTCTTAAGGAAAAAAAATTTCGTGATGAGTGAGTGGAGCAAGCCTAGACAATCCGGTTGCAGCAACAACAAAAATTCAGAGTTAGAGATTTTTGGATGTGAAAAGTTAAAATGATTTGGTATCGAGTGGAACTTCTGTGATTGGTTGATCAGAAAAAGGTCAGTTATTTTTGCATTTAAGACTCAATGAGAAGCTCAAGTAGTTATGAGCTCGAGAAAGTCAAGCTGCAAAAAACTAATGAGGATTTTGGAATCAAAGTTAAATAGAAATAAAAAATAGAGAGAAAATTAAAGGGAAAAATATAAAAATGTTATTTCAGGGATTAATTAGGTGAATACAAAACTGGGGGATATCAGTATTGTTGTATAAAATTATTTATCCATATGTCTGTACTCATAAAGTAATATTTTTGTGCGAAATATACGATCATGTTTGGGAATTAATTATATTCAAAGAAGGAAACAATAGGTTTATGCAGCTGAAGTAGGTTATAAATCCTTTAGATTCAAAATTTTATTTAAATATCTATAAAAAAAAGCAGGATCAATTAGGATAGATCTGGGTCTATGAAAATTAAAATCAGGAGTATATTTTTCGATGCTAATGACCAATTTATATAATCAGAATTATCAATTATTTTTAAAAGAAATTGGTTGTATTTCTCCCGATCGTTTGTCTAATAGTAGAGATGTTGCTCGCAGCTCTCTCTCTCTCTCTCTCTGAGGTCTACATTCCGCCATGAACAAGCGATAGTTAAGAATTTCCTGACATTCAAATTTTGTGCACTTTCTAAGTAATTAAAATGGGTCTTTGCTGCATTTTCCCATACAGGGGAGGCGTAGGGCGGAATAGGTTTCAGAATCAGTGAATTAGTTGTTTGAGAAAGTTTAGAAAAGAAATCGATAGTATGTTTAAAAGTTTTATTACGACTTGGAACTCGAAAATAATGAATTTTTAAACATTTAAATGAAAAAAAAAACAATTTCAAAAAAAAAGAAAGAAAACTGAGAAAATTCAGAAAAGAAAAGAAATAAACTAAACAAGAATAATAAAAGAAAATGTTGTGGAATATATATATATACATACATACACTGGTGTGCAAAAATTAAGGACGAAGTCAAAAAATTAGCATATCAGCTGGACGAAGAGGCAGAACGGACAGAAAGACCAATCAGGAGATTAAGTAAGGTGATGTACGGTAGCACATGCGCAGATATGCAGGTAGACGTAATGGGGGAGTGTCTGAGTAGTATAAAGCATGTTGTCGGTGTAAGATCAGTATTTCTGGCAAAGAGATTGCACGCCGTATAGCAGTTAAAATCACACCGAGTTGCTGCCTCAGCGAGAAATGGCGAATAATCAATCTGTTAGACGACATCTGGATGCTTTTACCCGAGGTCAAATCATTGGGAAGTTGGAGGAAGGCCGCAGTGTGACAAGTGTGGCTTCAGAGTTCGAAATTGCTCACAGCATCGTTTCACGACTGTGGAGACAATTTCAAACTACAGGAACAGCTATCCGGGGGTTCAGTAGTGGTCGTCCACGAGGAGCCACACCCGCAGATGACCGGTACATTGTCTTACAGGCCAGAAGAAACAGGCGGTAGACAGCAGGAGAAATCGACACAGGTGACTGGACGACCGATATCGCGTTTTACCGTGGCCAGAAGACTGCACGGTGGTGGTCTGTTTGCACGACGCCCTGTACGGTGTGTACCTTTAACGCCTGCCCATCCGAGAAGGCGTTCTCTGTGGTGCCGGGAACACCGGAATTGGAGAGACAATGAATGGGGACGAGTACTCTTTACAGATGAGAGCAGATTCAGTTTGAGTAGCGATTCTCATCGCATACTCATCTGGAGAGAGCGGGAAAGCCGCAATCATCCCTCGAACATCATTGAAAGGGACAGGTATGGAGGTCGCGGTGTTCTCGTTTGGGGAGGCATCATGCTTGGTAGTCGTACAGACCTTCACATCTTCGACGCAGGTTCAGTCAACGGGACCCGTTATTGTAACGAGATTCTTCTTCCATGTGTGCGTCTTTTTAGAGGCGCTATGGGTCTGCAGTTCCTTTTCATGGACGACAATGCACCATGTCATCGCACAGTAGCTGCCGAACAGCTCTTAGAGAGTGAGGATATTGAACGTATGGATTGGCCGGCACGATCTCCGGATCTCAATCCCATCGAGCATGTATGGGATTTTCTAGGCAGACGCTTGGCAGCTCGTACCTTACCACCAGTAACGATTCGGGAGCTTCGATTGGCGCTGCAAGACGAATGGGCAGCAATGCCTCAACAACTCATTGACACCCTCATTCTCAGCATGGGCAGATGCTGTGAAACCTGCCTAGCAGTCAGGGGAGATCATATCCCCTACTAAAGACCGGATGTTTCTTGCTGGACACCCATCACAGGGATGTTTCGGGTTTCAGTCGCATTGCGCTCCATGCTACTTTTTCAATCAAGCTTCTTTTTATCCCTCTGATTTCTCTTTTAGTAAGTGTTGCTTGCATTACACATGTCCTTATTTATTGGGGATCTTACGGTATTAAATGTGTTGATTTGCAAAGCTTTTGTACAAAGTTATATTGAAAAAACCGTCTCGTCCTTAATTTTTGCACACCAGTGTATATGCACACTTAATTTTAGTTAACATTTTGTAAAAAGAATCGATTATATAGCAGGAGACTTTCGAAACTTTGCATCAATGTTTTGTGAAAATATTGATAATAAATAATTGATAATGATTAAATTGAAAATCAAAACTAATTTAAACAGAAATTTAGTCAGAGTAATGGATTAGTAGATAATAGTTAAATTATTTGAAACTACAATGTTCCTTAAATGTATTTTCCCGATGTAACTTTAGGAATTTACGAATAAATTGGTAAGTATCAGCATATTAAAATCATTTAATTGTTCTCATTTTAATCATTCGAATTACTAATACAATCAAACTAACAGAAAAATGTGTTAAAAAAATTTCAAAATTTTATAAATGTGCATCAAAAAGAAAAACATGTAAAGCTCAAAATGTTATTTTATTCGAACAAATAATATAAAAAAACGTAAGTCAATTTTTACTTTGAATGGGTGAATAGAAAGTATTTTATTAACGATTGAAAATTTAAACAAATATATTTTATATTGATGTTGGTTAAAGGGTTAGAAATTACTAATAATTAACAGATAAAACTGTTTATTTTTATAACAATAATAAAGAAAATAGGAATAACAACCATTATATTAAAACATTTAACCGCACGTCGTTGCCTATTGGCTGAAAAGTTCGTCTTTTTGAAATGGTATTCTTTCTCCATCATTGTAGGTCTATCTCGCTTTCTCTCTCCCTCTGTCTGCTTGATTGCCACTCGCCTCCTTCCAAAGCCAACGGGGATACGTGTCAGGGGGCATGCAGTGGCACCCCCTTTATACACACACACACACATATATATATATATATATATATATATATATATATATATATATATATATATATATATATATATATGCAATTAAATACGGAATGTCGATTGAAGCTTTCAATCAATTTAGATCTTATGTAGCAACAGAAATTCGGGAATTAGATTTCACTGTTGAAAATGAAATTATGTATAAAGATCTTAAATCATCAATAGAAAATATCCAAAATGACTTCGTGATTACATATGTTGATAAGGTCTCTGCTAATTATGCCATAATTTGTAAATACTTTTACAGTAAAATATTAAGTAACCACATTTTAAATAATAATTCATTTCAAAAATCAATTTACAACAATAGAGAAGATGATAATCGTCTTTTAGCTTTGAACAAAAGACTGAATATTCATCTAAATAAAATTAAATATCCAAGTATTTTTTTAACACCAAAATTTCATAAAAGCCCTATAAAATTCCGTAGTATCACTAATGGATACAATACATATATCACGAAAACTGGGAAGATCTTACAATCTCTTCTTCAAAATCTAATTGATAACTTACAAAACACGGCAATAATTAAAAATAGCTTAGAGATTGCTAGAGTTACTCAGGATATGTCAATTTTTTCCATGCATGGCTTTGATTTCGAGGACCTTTTTAATTCCATAGATATTGACGATATGATTAAGGTTCTACAGTTAATTTATGATAAATATGAATTATATACTTCAATGAAAAAAGAAAAATTTGATATTCTTGTTAACCTCGTATTAAAAGAAAATTTCATTGCATTTGATCAGAATCTTTATAAACAGATCAAAGGTTTATCTCAGGGTGGTCCAGCAAGTAATTGTTTAGCAAAAACCTATATTTACATTTTTTTTTAAATTGATCATGTTGTAAATGATTCTTACTTGATTTATCGCTATATAGATGCTTTAATAATTTTTGGTAAAAATAGTGAATACAGACCAAATATTACGTTCTACCCTGATTATCTCAAGCTCCTTAAAACTAACTTCAACTCTAATATGGTGGAATTCTTGGATTTAGACTTGCATCTTATTAACAATAATTTAGTGAGTAACATTTTTGACAAAAGAGATTCGTTTAAGTTCCATATAATTAAAATTCCTGTATGGAATAGTAACTTGCATATATCAATTTACAGAAATATCATTTTGAATTTTTTATTTAGAAATGATAACTTAACACTACCCACAAAATAGATAAATACAATAATATCAAAAAAAAAAAATTTCAATGTTGTTTAGATCATGAATACCCTTTTAATTTCTTAAGAACTTATATTCATCACAAATACATTAACCGTCTTGCTACTTCTAATTCCAAAACCACCACACAACAATAGGATTTCAAAGTCAGCATGTTAGTGGTCTTGCTGTGAAGATTATATCATAACACTCATATCACAGTTTACATTTTTTCCACACACATCTTGAACATCTTACACATTGTTGACAACCAACCAAATTAGAGCCTAGCAAATTTACATTTTTGGCAATCAACCAATTCAAATTCTACCATATTTGATTGTCGTCTTTTTTGATATCCGTCTTTAATGGCTGGTTTAAAAGTTTGCTCAAAAGATGTGTTTATGTATATTCGAATTTTTTAACTTGGTGAATAATTGATTTTCATTGATATCAAGATGCTTGATTCTCTTCGTAAATGCTCTGTGAGTAAAGAAATTTTGTTAAATTATTATTTTTTTTGAAAAATACTTATCCTGTTTTAGGATTTTTCTACTTTTCTTACGTATTTGTTTTGCGATTTTCTGCATTAAGAGTTTGGAAGAGTTTGTTACATAATAGTAGTGAGTGGTTTTATCATACTCTCTGAGTTTTTACATACTCTGAATTTTTGTTTATTTTATTTTATTTGGTTTTTCCTACCGAGTTGCAAAGGGGGAAGGTTGGCGCCTTCAAACTAGTTTAACCCCACTTATTCGGTCCTAAGTCCGAAATTGCTTTCTGACTCGCTAGGTTCTTCTTTTTTGTAGTTTCTTTTTTATTTCTCTATAATTTTGTTCTTTATGTTCAGCTTTTATATTTTTATTACGCTATTTCTTATTATGTTCATTATCTATTATTTCTTGTTTTTGATATATAATACATATTTCTTTCATATATATATATAGCGAGAGGGTGAACTAATAGTAGGAATTGGGGGGAAAAAAGCCTGATTTGTCGGTATTGTAGCAACAATGGACACCCGGTTTGGCTGAAAAACCGGTTTTCGACACCAACTTTTGTCATTGTTTTAACAGTTACATTGTTGCAACAATGGAAACGAATCTAAGTTGTCGTCGAAAACAGGTAATTAATTTCATTTCATTAATTAATACTTGAGTTAACTGAACATCAAGTGTCATCCACTACAAGTTTTAAAAAATTTATTTGGACTTTAATGGATGAATAGAAAGTATTTTAATAACGATTGAAAATTTGAACACACAAGATTTTATATATATATATATATATATATATATATGAGTGTTTTTTTCCAGGTATAGAAGTTTAAGTTGGCATTACTTTCCAAGATGGCGACCGATTTAACAGCTGTCAAGTGATTTATTCTCAGTTTGGTTTGGCAATTCATCATGAATAGACTCACGCCTGAACAACGCTTTTATATTCGTCGAATGGGCCCAAAACGAGATTGCCGTTGTTCCCGATTTTCATAAGCGAATTTTGTTTAGCGATGAAGCACACTTCTGGTTGAATGGCTACGTCAACAAACAAAACTACCGCATTTGGAGTGAAGCTAATCCACAAGTGTATGTCGAAACACCGTTACGTCCAGAAAAACTGACAGTTTGGTGCGCTTTATGAGCTGGTGGAATCATTGGTCCGTACTTCTTCAAAAAGGATGAAGGCCACAACGTTACAGTCAATGGTGATCAGTATAGAGCCATGATTACTAACTTTTTCATTCCTGAATTGAACAATCATGATGTCTAGGAGCTGTGGTTCCAACAAGACGGCGCAATATGTCACACAGCTCGTGCCACAATCGATGTATTGAAAGACACGTTTCGTGACCGCCTAATTTCCCGTTTTGGACCTGTGAATTGGCCTCCAAGATCTTGTGATTTAGCACCGCTAGACTATTTTCTGTGGGGCTATGTAAAGTCATTGGTCTATGCGAATAAACCACAAACGCTTGACCATTTGGAAGACAACATTCGCCGTGTTATTGCCGATATACGGCCACAAATGTTGGAAAAAGTCATCGAAAATTGGACGTCCAGATTGGACTATATATCCGAGCCAGCCGTGGCAGTCCTATGCCAGAAATCATATTTAAAATGTAATGCCACAAGATTATCTTTCGAATAAAAAAAAATTCATGTCAATCGAATAATACATCGTTTTATTGCAATTTAAAGTTCTAAACCTCTAAAAAAAACAACCTTTATATATATATATATCAGTGGCGCACACAAGGAGGGACCGGACCCCCCTTCCCCCAAAGCCTGTGATAAATCTATACGGAACTTTATCACTAACCTTCTGAGTCGTCCTTTTTAGGGAAATTTAATTCACTACCTATTACCAATCAACTCCAAAAAGCGGACAGGATTCCTTGTTATGCAGATTAGATAAAGTATTTAAGTCAAACGGAATAGTAAAGTTTGAGCAGTAGGAGATAGAGATTGAAGCAGAAAGTTATAGTGAAGTTAAATTGAAGATTTCTTGTTGGAAGATTTAATCTCAGATAAAAGCTGAGCTGAGCTGAATTGCAGTGTGGTAAATATTAGTCTTATTATTGCGAATGAAATTAAATTTAAATGTTCAATAAGAACATAGAATATAATTCTGGGATCTCTTATCGTGGTAATCTCTGCGTGATCGTTATTTAATTGTTAATTAATTGTGGATCATTAATTCATTAAGTTAATTTAAAGGATATTACCTTTAAAACCTCATAATACTAGTTAGATATATTTGTTAAAAAGTCTTTGATTCTATTTGGATAAGATAACCAAATAAAGAAAATTGTTTATAAAAATGGCTACTGGTTCTTACATGACTCCTATTTATTCTCGTTCTCAAAGTGAGGTCCAAGGAGACCTTCACAAGTCCATGATTATTTTTCTGTGTGTGTGTGTGTGTGTGTGTGATTATAATTCTAATATAATACGTATATAGTACGTAAAATTTAATTAAGTATTTGTTATTAATGATTAATTTTATTAATTAATGCTAATTATTTATTAAATAATTAGCTTTTTACTGTATTTTGTTCTCGAAAATCGACAAAATCAAAAGGAGCATAATACAAGAATGATGAACTTTCGACCCTGCACCCCCTCCCCTTGAAAGATTCCTGTGTTCGCTACGGATATATATATATACACTGCTCAAAACAATTAAAGGATATTGTAAGTTTTATATAAAACAAAGATATAAGCGAAATTTTTTTTTGCCGAAAGTGGAAGAAGATAATCACAAATGCAAATTTTTCTGATTTTCAAACTGTGGAGTATGCTAATTTTGAGTTCGACGTCAAAAACGTCGCTTCAACGGCAGCGAATGAAATTTGACTTTCAACTGAAATGAAGACAAGGATGATCGGCATTCAGTGACTGCTTTGTTTCGATGATTACGATGTCTCAGCGAAGTCATTTAACCGATTCAGAAGCTTGGAGAGTTGTTGGTAGGTTAGAAGGGGGCCAAACTCAAGCCGAAGTAGCGCAAGCCATTGGGGTGTCACAAAGTGTGATTTCCAGGATCTGGAACCGTTTTTTGGAGACTGGAAGTGCAGGCCAAAGACCAGGACAAGGTCGTAGACGGACAACAACGCCCAATGAAGATCGTTATCTAGTGTTAACGGCTCGGAGACACCGAAATATGAACGCTACTCTTCTCCAACAACACCTTCGCTCGGCTACTGGCACCACGGTTTCAACTCAGACTGTCCGAAACCTACTGCATGGTGTTGGTCTGTATGCTCGCCGACCGATGGTATGTGTTAGACTAACATTAAGGCATCGTTGCGACCGCAGGGAGTGAACAGAGCATGTGAACTGGAGGAGAAATGAATGGAGCAATGTTCTTTTTTCTGACGAGTCCCGTTTTTCTGTTCATCCGGATAATAGGCGTATTTTCATCCGGAGGGACCGTGGCAGTAGGAATAATCCTGCGTTCGTGCACGAAAGTGTCAGATTTGGCGGTGGGGGAGTGTTGGTGTATGGTGGCATCTCCATTGACGGGCGCACAGACCTCTACATCATTCGAAATGGACCTCTGACTGCTCTCCGATATAGGGATGAGATCCTCAGACCTATTGTAGTCCCTTACGCTGCAGCAATCAGAGATGACATCATTTTAATGGACGATAACTGCAGGCCACATCATGCTAACCTGGTGGAGGATTTCCTTTTCGAGGAAGGAATCGTACGAATGGAATGGTCAGCGTGTTCTCCAGACATGGATCCAATAGAGCACGTTGGGACGCTCTAGGAAGACGAGTTGCTGGCCGCCAACCACCCCCCACAAATTCTTCAAGAACAGGAAAGAGCTCTTCTGGAAGAGTGGAACAGAATACCCCAACTCGTGATTAATAGCCTCATTGACTCCATGCCTCAAAGGTGCTTAACGTTGCTGGCCGTCCGTGGAAACCATACCCCCTACTGAAAATGATTTCCTTTGAAGAAAACGCATTTTCTTATTCTTTTTTCTCATATGCACAAATTGTGTTTTTTTCCTTTTGTACACAAATGCGGAATAAAATGCATTTTTTTCTGCCAAACATGCGTAATTTATTCTCATATTACCTACTACGTCTGTCGACCATGTATCAATCAGCTAAAAAGTTTCCCAGCCACAAGATCTACCTAAAATCACAATATCCTTTAATTATTTTGAGTTTTGAGCAGTATATATATATATATATATATATATATATATATATATATATATATATATATATATATACAGGGAGAGAGTGGACTAATAGTAGGAATTGAATAAGAAGTACACAGAAATGACACATTTAAATTTTTAAAAAAACTTTAAACTATCAAGATTAGTACAAACTTCAAACTTTAAAAAAAAAGCTCCTTAAAATAAGAACAGCAAGTCTCTCGCGGCTAACATAAAATCAATTTGTATCACATACTTCAACAAAGCAAACTAATCGACATTATTTTAACTTCAAAAGTCTATGAAAAAGCAATTAAATTAACTTAAGATTATTTAAATAGAGAAAAAATTAGTTTTACAAACATTTAGTTGGATGTATCTTTCTTTTCTACCAAAAACCCTAAAAGTTAAACACCTCCTACTAAAAAATTAAGCAAAAATATAAATATTTTAAGCAAAATAAAAGAATTTAACACTCAAGCGGCGTTTAGTGGCCTACGGCGAGATTTTAACTTAATTTTGTTCACAGTTCAAACATTGTAAGCCATCTTCAGGCTTGTTAGCGAAAAAAACGTCAAATATATTCTTTCTGCGTTTAATTTTAAATACTGAATAATTTGCAGACTGTTTTCCTGTTTCAAAATAATAATTGCTTTTTCATTCGTTCTACATTTAATTCGTGATGACTAGTTTTCTGTTTGCAATTATTTTACTGTTCTCTTTTTATTTATAACACACATAAACCAATTAAACTTTAAAGATGTCACTGACCTCTCCTTTATTTAAAAAAGTTTGCACAACTTTTAATTAATTAATTGCATTAATGCAAGTTTTATTAATAAGACAACTCTTACTTATCTAGCGAGGTAATTTATTAAATAAAATAGCATATGTGTGAATAAAAAAAATGAATAATAAATTCAATAAACGAGAAACACCATATATTTCTTACATAATAAATTAGCTATTGTGCAGATGCTTTGACCTTATCAAATTTAAATTAGATTATGATATTAAAACTAAAGTTCAGTTTTAATAATTAATATATTACGTTTAATGTCAAAAATTAACAATTTCTTTCCTCCGATCTAATCAGCCATTTTGAGTTCTAGAACGTATTGTGGTTTTCTTTAAAGAATCTCTAATTACTTTTTTAAATATTAATTATTTCAGTTACTAAGCGAATGTGAAAAGTTATATATCATTAACAATTTACTTAATTTTTTTTAATGTGACTTAATGCAAAAAATACGTAAAAATATTACAAGGCAATAATGACCAAAGTAGATAATTGCACAGTAAAACAATAGAATGTTAGGCTTAGGACTAAGGTTGTAGGGTTCAACATAATATTCCACATAAAAAATCATTTGTAAGTTTTTAAATCCTTAAAGATTTTTAAAATATTAATAAGTTTTTAATTTTTATGTATAAAATTTAGCATATAATTAAAATTTTTCAACATAAAATAAGCCGAAAAAATGCATTTATACAAATATATATTTTCATATACTTCCGCTGAATATATATAACTTGTGATTTAATGATATTACGTCTATAACGATATATCCTAACACAATTAAATTTTACCTCAATTTTTTTTTACTAGTAAATTTCTATGCAACATTATTAATTTATGTATATTATTAAAGCACACAGGAAAAAATGTACACAATCTTGTTTTCCAACTCACCGACAGTCGTATAATTATGCGGCATGTAAAGATCCATAGAGTCCCTATTTGGCTTAGATGTTCTCGGCAAAGTTAAACTCCTAGTACAATTTCGCATCATCAGAGGATAGGTATCTCCCTCTGGTGAGAAATTTAAGTGTCAAAAATACATTGATGGAGTTGGTATCCACCTATATAATGCAACACTAAAAAGTGATACCAGCTCCCGGGGAATCTACTAGATTTGTAATGGTAATTACCAATCCACAGCCCCCATTTGAAAGAAGAAAAAATATTTCTAACTCGAATTACCCTTTTTTAAATGTAACTACTCTACTAGCAATTTTACTCCTGTACTTACATGTAGATTAGAAAAATATTTATGGGGTTGGGAAAGAAAGTCTAGAACAAGGGTGCCCAACACGCGGCCCACCAGTACGTAAGTTGGGGCCCGACGACTCTTTAAAGAATTTTTAAATATCAGATTTTTAAAGTTTTTTCATTTTGAAATTTATTTGAGGGGAAATTTGTATATATATACAACGCATTTGACTGTTACTTGTTCTTGTTTTAATTTTTTTTTTTTTTTTTTTTTTGATAATCGAAATGTCCTTTAGATTAAAATAGATTTATATTTTATCAAACAGTTACATTTGATTTTACTATACTAAATGACTTTTTTTAATAAATTTCGAATTACATTATGCATATCCTTTACTATTGATGGTACATGATTCTCTGTGTGTGCGACTTTCTTTTCTCTTCCTCCTCCTTTTCGGTTTGGAGTGTCCAAAAAGCAAGAGATGTTTTTTAAAGTTTAAAAAAATATATTCAGGACGGTAAAGATAAAGGACAATGTATACTTAATCGTTTGCGAATGACAGCAATGATTAACAAAATAGCAATTCAATAGGAACACCGTAATTTTAAAGAAAACGGCAACTATAATATTTTAATCATTATTTGATCATTGCATAATTATATTATATAAACATTATTATATATTTTACTAGCTAGTATACCCGTTCTTCACACGGGTGAATTTAAAAATTAAAAAATACAGAAGTTTTTAATGAGTTAATTTTACGTGAATTGTATAAATTAAACAAAAAAAAAAGCTTTTTGCATAACTCAGCTGAACACAAAAAAAACATGTTTGCTAAATTTTAAGTCTTTAGATATAATTGCTCATTTTTTTATTATTGTTATTATTTATGACGCCCCATAACTTTCTTGTGGGTCGATTTTTGAAAAACCCTACTTGCTCAACAAAAGTAACACAGTTACGAATTTTGTGTAATAAACGCTAAAAATGGTGTAAAAAATTTTTATCTGGATGTGTAATACGTTAATATTACTTTCTGATGCATTTATTTTATGTTAAATAGCTGTTACCCGCGACTTCGTCGACGTGGAGTTTAACACAAAAAAAGTGTTTATTCACTTCGCAGAGTTTACGAAAATTTTTCTTCTACTTTGTGAATCTATGTTTCTTTTTTGTTGTATTTTTTTCTTTGCTTTTTGTTGAGCAAGGAGTGAAAGGGACACATGACCTTTGACACTGTCGATGGGGTGAGGACTAAAATCTTAGGATCAAAATAGGTCTAAGCAGCAAGTAGAGTGAAACGCGAACACAAACGAAGCCGCAAGGAAGGGGGTGAAAGAGACGCATGACCTTTGACAATGCAGTTAAGGACTGTAAAATCATTAGGATCAAGATATGAACGGGAAATGTCGCGAATGGCAGCAACCTAATCAAAGAAAATGTTTGATATAACTGCTAGCAATCGTTGAGACAGAAGGCTCGCGAAATAAAATAATCCCTATTAAATAAAAATAATCCCTATTAAATAAAAATAATCCCTATTAAATAAAAATAATCCCTATTAAATAAAAATAATCCCTATTGAATAAAAATAGTCCCTATTGAAATAAATAATCCCTATTTGAATCGGATATTGCTCACTATTTCATTGGTTTTAATTTTATTTTCTCGGAATCCTAATTTTTTTTCTAAAATAAAAGTAGTCTAAGTTATTCCTTATAACATTAGCTATCTGCAATGAAAGTATCGTCAAAATTGGTCCAGCCGTTTCAGAGATTAGCCGGAACAAACAGACTGACAGACAAAATTTTTAAAAATTAATTTTTTTATGTAAGTACCTTATATACTTATAAATGCATTTAGTAAAAAGCTGTTAAATTCAAATTACAAACAGACAGTTCATTTTTATTTATATGTATAGATGTCTGGGTATACATGAAAAATAATGAAAACAATAATAATAGTTTTTTTTTTCGTTTCCAAATCTGATATAAAGGTACATATTTTTATGTGCGGCCCGCGAGATTATAATGTTTTTCCTAAGTGGCCCGCAAGGTCCTTTGGGTTGGACACCCCTGGTCTAGAACACAGGTGAAAAATATTTTTTTATGCAAGGTAGTCTAGTCAACAAAAAAGAATAATGAACCCCCTAATTGAGTTATCCATGGTTTATAGAATATTTAAATATCAAGACAAAAAAAATTCAAGTATTTCTCACTTTTAAGAAACCTGTAAAGCTTCAAAATATTTAATGTTCTATTCGCTACTTAAAAAAAGAAAAACAAAAATTACCTTTTTCACTTTCTCATACACCCTCCTTTCGTTGCTCCTTCGTTCCCTCCGCCGATGTCTCCTGTCCTCGTCCGAATCTCGGCTTCGTTCCTTTTTCTTGCTCCTCGCACGATTTTTATCAGAAGTCTTTTGGCGGGCCATGGCGTGGCTCTGGACCCAGCGGGCTATCTCTGCCCGCTGGCCGCGACTCAAAAATTTCTTCCGGAACAGTGTTAGAAGTCGGTGGAACGCACTTTTGTCCTTTTGGAAGGGCTCACGAGCAGTTGATCTTCGAGAATAGTATCGAAAAAATTTTCGAAGACTCAGAAATGTTCTATAACAAAGTGTCAGAAACACGCTAAGAACTATGTCCTTTATTCAGACTCCAAACGACTACTTTTAATACCACATAAGAAAAATTTCTTGAGAAATAATTTTAGAAACCGTTAGAAACTTAACACTAATGTACGTCTGTTTTCTTACAAAATTAAAAGTTTGTAAAAGTAGAAAATCCACAAGACCATCAAAACTCGGAAACAAATAAAGATAACCGAAAAGGCGTGTTCCCATTCATCAAAATGAATTTTCAATATAGCTAAACAGCAAGTCAACAAAATACAAGGAGTATTTCTGTCCTGTAAGTTCAAAGCAAATGCCTCAGTGAAGCAATATTTTAGAACAATATCAAGAATCCTTTTTAGAAAATCCCTAAATTTGCTCTTTTTACGAGAAACGAGAACTTTATACACAATACATCAAGTACACTTTGTTCTTTTGTGCCGAGAAAAAAATTATCACTGAAGCACCGTTGAGTTTCGAAAGGAGTTTCAAAAACGTTTTGTAAAACTTCAAAATCTTTCCACGAACAGACACTATGAAGAGCAAAATTTTGTATTTTGGTTTCCAAAGCAAATATTAATTGAAGCTGTTGATTTTGAACAGTAATATCAAACTTATTTGCACAAAATTATTGAAGTTAATTGGACTCAAAAACGTCTAGCGAACCCAATGGGTGCTTGTATTATTTTGTTTAAAGTAAATGAAGTTTATATTAAAACAGTTGATCTTCAAAAGAACAAAATTCGAACGAATGACGAAGAAAACTTCTAAAAAGTAATTAAATCTCCAATTTTTTTAACGAAATATAAAATATATATACATGAAAAGTTTTTATTTCTATTTCAATGCTTTATTATAAGTCTTAGATTTTTTTAGAACATTTCAATCTGAAAAAGGCGGAGAAAAATCTCTTATTCAAAGTTGTTGTTTACATATAATTATTTTCACAAATACAGATAGCAATCTATAAATTCTATTACGGAGTGAAAAAAAATGATGTGTGTGTGACAATTATAAATTACATAAAATATTCATAATTTTGAAAGTAGTTGGAAAAGCAATTTCATACAAAAGTAGGGAATGTAGTTGAAATTCCAATTTATACTAGGCTTAATTGCAATTTTTAAAAAAAAGGATGAATCAAAAACTTTAAAGAATTTTCTTACACTTTCAATTTTGAAAAGTAATTTTGAACTGTTCATTTGCAAATATCATCCAATAATTCAGAATGAAGTTTAACTGTTTACGCTTTGAACATCAAAACAATTTTGTTATTGATTATTGAGGTGTAGCTACTTTATTCCATGGATTTCATAGAATAAAATAAATGACAGAATAATCTCATGAGCGATACATCCAATATATTTTTGTTTAACTTTCATTAAAAAAATGTTCGTCGATAATATAATAAATTTTTCTTCACACACAAAAAAAGTGTATACCTAATTTATAAAACTATCTACGAAGCCTCCACGCGTTGGGTGGTGCTGGATTCACACAGTCCAAATGTCAATGGTCCGCTTATTTATAGTCACTCTTGTGGATTCATACTTCATAGATGCATAATAATACAACTTACTGGTTACCCTAAACTAAAATCCATCGGATCTCGAATACGTATCACATCACACAAAAACGACTTTTAATAAAACTTCAAAAACAAAACAAAAAAATGGCTGCGGAAACACGAGAACACATTATTCCAAAAACTAAATTACCACAGTTCTCGAAACTCCATCCCACCACAACTTGCCACATCAACAAAAATTATGGAGAAATAAACCGTAAATAACATCCAAATATCTGCCAGAAACATTCACATAAACATCGTTTCGAACAAGTCTTCAAGAACACAACGGTAAGAGAAAAAACACGGCATTCCATTCAACGATATTGCGGCATAAATCTTCCGCAGATATGAAATGCTTGTACTTCAAGAGTATTAAATACCAAAAGGCACCACCAGACACAAAAATTCCAAAGTTGCAATCAATAAAACTAAAGCCCACGCGCTGTACCGATTATGGAACTCTTTTTTTCTTTTTTTTTTTCCTGGTGCTTGCTGTCTCTAAGATTTGGTGATTACATCATGTGTAATGTTAGACAAGAATAATGAAATGCGATTCCCACTGTCAAACGATGTGATAAGTACCATGCGGTAGAAGGGGATATGACTTCATACGGCTTCAAAAAGAAGGGGGGGAAGGGAAATGATTTTTGTGTTGTTGTTAGAAGTTTGTGTCATGCTTACAAAGTAATACAGAAAACAAGTAATGTAAAAAAAAAAATTTTACTCAACTCCTACTTAGGTCAACAAAAAAAATTATTTTAGTTACTTTTAATTAAATAGTTACAATCAGTGGCGCACACAAGGGGGTCCTAGGGGTCCGAGCCCCCCCCAGAGCCCTTGATTTTTTTTTCATTGGTTATAATCCTATGTGTATATTACGTACAATTTAATAACTTATTTGTTATTAATAATTAATTTTATTAATTAATGCTTATTATTTATTCAATAATTAATTTTGTATTATTTTTGTTCCCGAAAATCAACGCAATCAAAAGAATATGTAGGGCGGCGTATTGGAGCATACCAAAATGGTGGACTTTCAACCCTGGCACCCCCCTGCCCTCATTTGAGAAATTTTTGTGTGCGCTACTGTTTACAATTAATATAAATATGTATATACATATGACAGTATCACAATTATAAGTGACAAAATAGAAAGCGATTTTCTTTGCAATTTTCCGTTTTCCTTTCTATATATGGTGTTGAACTTTTTTTTTTGTTACTACTTATTCGTTCATTAAATTTAATTGTTCTAATAAAATAGTATAGTAAGAAAGAAATCACATTCTCAGAAATTAGGCCATCCTAGGTGGGAATCGAACCCACGACATTTGCATTAGAAATCCAACGCGCTATCTATTGCGCTACAGGGACACAACAAGCGATTTTCCTTTTATGGTTATATCCTTATATTTGAAAAAGCTGTATTAACATCAAGTGTCATCCACTACAGGTTTAAAAAATGTATTTGAACTTGAATGGATGAATAGAAAGTATTTTATTAACGATTGAGAACCTGAACAAGATTATATATTATATAAAAAGGTATGCAAATCAGTGGCGCACAAAAGGGGGGTCTATTAATTAATGCTAATTATTTATTCAATAATTAGTTTTTTACTGTGTTTTGTTCCCGAAAATCAACAAAATCAAAAGGAGCATGATACAAGAATGGTGAACTTTCGACCTCGGACCCCCCCTGAATAATTCCTGTGTGCGCTACTGATACAAATAAATATAGGAAGAGAGTGAACTAATAGTAGGAATTGTATAATTGAGGGTTTATTTTCATTTCATCATTTTTATGAAATAATTTAGATTACATGTAAAGAGAGTTAAAATTATATCCATACTTTGTTGATGATATTTTACATAAGTAACTTTCCACTCATTAACTAATAACTTTATTTTGCAACAAAAAAATTCAAAATAATTTTTTAAAAAACACATATTTTTAATAAATATTTAAAACTCCCTATTGGTTGTTTAAAAATATACTGCTTTTGATAAATACGTGAAATTTTCAGATAACTTAAATAAACAGGAGGAAAAATTTATATATATTTGGCTTCATTTAGTACTTAAAAGCAAGGATTAAATGCCCAATTTAAAAAACAACTGAAAGTTTTTGAAGCATATTTGCCTTTAACAAAAGAAGGTAAACTTCATTCTACGAAAATTAAGGCTCAAGAAAAGCAACTAAAGAAAACTTGCAAATGGCGAGACGCGAAAAAAAAAAAGAAGTTTCAACAAGTTTGGGAAAATTAGTCCCGAATTTCTTTATAAAAAATAAACTGATCCAAACAAGGCTTTTGTGTTGCTGATAATGTTAAAAATAGCTTGGGAACATTTGTATAAGATTAAAAACATTCAGGAAAACCGGAGATGTTTTTCAAAAATTTAGTTAAAACTATAATTAATTTTTTTTTAAAAAAAAATGACTTACGGGGGGAAGGGAGAATCTAAGGTTGTCAAAAGTATTTACATACGAAGCTTAAAGCCTGTTCAAAAAATAATAGGCTACTTTTTTTTTTATTAGCTTAAGGTAAATTTAGAAGTTTTACAAAGTTTTAAGCACTTTAAACGTTTTTTTACAAGCGATTCACTTACAAATACCTTATGACTTACCTTGAAAAAGACACAAAAAAATATTCAACTTACTTTTTTCTTTTTATTGACTATCACAAGGGATTATTTTAGAAAAATAATAAATAATCTGAACATTAAAGGTGGAAACAAGAAGTTAACAAGTAATATTAAAAAAAAGCTTTTAAGTCAATGCCTTCTTAAATCAACAAAGAAAAATTTTATTTGAGCTTTTTTTTATTAAACAGTTGCAATTAATATAAATAAGTATATACATAGGACAGAATCAGAATATTAAGTGGTAATTCATTTTTATTAATTATCATTAAAGTAAAACAATCGTGTCTATAAAATTTCAGTTCAACTGAATTCTTTGAAACGTGAGAAAAAAAAATCTTTTAAAATTTTAATACAAGTCGCCAAAAGGGTCGATAAGTTGCCAAAAATGATGCCAACGTGGCTGTATTTGTAATTCTTTAAATAATTAATTTTAATCAATTAATTTTTTAGCTATAATTAAATTACTGTATTGTCATCCAAAACAATCATGTATATAAAATTTCAACTCAATTGAGAGACGTTTGAAAAAACATACATTTTTGAATGAAGATTATTTTATGCGTCAAATTGCTGTTGACGTATCATGTGATCTTTCTGTCGCAGGAAAATGATAGAATTAGGAATTTCATCAAACCCCTAAGGCAGATGATCAATTAGCGGGAGATGTTAAAATGACGTCTCTTGAAGGTCATTTTCCTGATAAAAGTAAGGGATTTGAACAAATCCTTGACATGTTTCAGTGAAATGATGAAATAATATTGTCAAGAGTTTAAAAGTGTTTATTTAACAAATAGGGTGCACAATTAAGCGTAGAATTAAGTAATACAACAATAGTCAACGAAATACAAATTAGTTATTCGAAACTAAATAACAAATAATTAGAAAATTAGGCTGGTATTTTTTTTTATGTGTAACATCTTTTCTCTCGGTTGCTTACACACTAAAATATCAATCCCTATGTTAATCCTATGGCGCCATTTTTTTACAAATATTGAGTTGATATTTAGGAGATCGATAGTACTATCTGTATGGTTAGGAAGTACAAGGACTCGACCCCCTCCCCCAGGTATCTCCCCCTCCTCCCGGACAGCATTTTACCAATGCAAATTCTGACTAGTTCATTTCATCATTTCACTGAAACAGTTCAGGGTTTGATAAAATCGCTTACTTTCATCATGGAAATAACCTTGAAGAGAGACGTTATTTTAACATCTCCCATCAATTGATCCTATCCCTTAGGGATTTCATGAAATTCCTAATTTCGTCATTTCCCTGCGACATTTCTACTGTTTTAAAAGTATTGTGAAAAGACATTCTGAAAAAAAAGAAATTCTATTTGCGAACAGGAAAGTATTTGGACGGCCGAGAAAAACATCTTTACTAGAAGACAGGAATTTCACATTCAAACAGAACATTTGATTGAGATCCTCAAATTTTAAAATAATGGACTTTGACATCGAATATGTATGTGTTTCCAAGAACTATGAGGGAGACTAAGATTACGAGGTTGCAAAGATCGCCTCAAATCATTACTGGTCGATTTTCAACGCAAGAAGCGATTGTCACGTGGACAAGAGATAATTCATTTTAGACTGCTAAAGACTGAGAAAATGTAATATTAGGTGATGAAAGTCAGTTTTGTATTTTAGTTATCAAAAATAGTACCTTTGTTAGACGACACATTCTTAAAAAAATTCAACCCGCGATGTGTAAAGCTCACAGTAAAGCACCCAACGAAAGTGATGATATGGGGTTACATGTCTTTTCGTGTTGTTGTAATACTTTCCATCACGAGTGAAACAATGAAAGCTATGTAGAGTAAATTAAATGAAATACTACAAAAAAATTGCTACCAGAGAGAGAGAGAGAGAGAGAAAGAGAAGACGGTATATATTTTTAAAGATGATTATGTTCCATGTTGCCGAGCAAAGTTAGTCCAGAACTAATTCAAAGTTAATACTGTTAATAGGATGAACTGGCCAAGACAGTCTTCGGATCTTAATCCAATACAGAATCTATGTCGTAAAAAAATGGTTATGAAAACACTTCAAACAAACAGGAGTTAATTGAAGCTTCAGAACTTTATTTCAACCATGTTGTCACGAAAAAACTTATTGCGAAATTGGGTGCATTCCATGCCAAAGAAAGAAGTAGAGCTGAAATTGAAACAAAAGGCTGGCCCATAAAATATTGATGTTAAAACATGTAACAATCATGCAATTTTCAAAATGCACATTAGACGTTAAAAATGCACACCTTATTTGTACAATTTTGAGTTATTCTAATGCCCACATATTATGTATTTCTGCAAAAATTACGCGTTCTTGTGTTCAGGCAGCTGTACTGTAAGAAGTATTTCCTGTATTTAAAAACTAGTAACAGATTTGAAACCAGCATAAGAAAATGCATTCGAATTAACAATAATAGTTAAGATAGTACGATAACTTCAAAACGAAAAATTAAGTTAAACACAAAAATTAGGTAAATAAGTGTTCAGGACTTTTTAACACCACTGTATATGAGGTTAAAAACTTTTCATTCATACAAATAAAAAAAATGCGATACTTTGATGCTAATAAATTGATACAAACTATTTGGCGAATAATAATTCCAAAACGAAAGGGAAAAAATTATTCGCAATTTTTTTTAAAGAAATATTACAAGTCACCGCAGTTCAGTATTTTTATACAATGTTCAAAACTTTTACCACTATTTAAACCAATGTATAACGATTCATTCATCCCCCCCACACACATACACACCATTTAATTTCTGCTTCGACTTAACTACCAATTTATTAAAAAGCCACAGTTCTTACAAAACATCACACAATCAGGTGGAACAAAAAGTTTTTATTTCTTCTCTTTCTCCGTCAATAATTACTGGTTTATTTTTTCCCCATCCTAATAATCTTTCCCTCTCCTCTTTTTACGTAGATGAATACTTGTATTGATCGCTAATGTCCATCACTTTGCGAATAAAGAAATACATTCCAATAAAATGGCAAATGGGATAAAAGAAAATTCGAATAATTGCTAACATCCCAACTACTTTAAGAAGCAACAAAAAAAATTCAAGATCCTTAAAAGAACACATGTATGAACGGTTCAAAACCTATGATTACCAAGAGCGGGAAAATTATGGTGGAATTCCAAAAAAACGCCGCCATCTTGAAATTCGAATTCGAAAATGGCAATTAATGTTCTTTTTTTTTTGCATCAAGCTTTTATTTTGTCTTCATCTCGTACTTTTTTTTTCCCCTTTTTTTTCCACATTTCCGCACAAAATGGTGCAACAAATAATTCGTTCTTTTCGGTTTTTATCAATACAGTTTTATGATGTGGTTGGAAACTTGGGGAAAAAAAGATGGAAGAATTATGGTTATTTGCGGATAGTAGAGTTTACCTGAAATCTAAATAAAGCTACCGTAGAAAAGAGAAGGAAGAAAAAAGGGTTTTTTTTTCAGAGCTACTCTTATATCCACAGGGTTTACTTATCACTTCATTTATTCTTTCACTGTGATCTTATTCAAATATCGTCCATCATAACAGAAAGGAAGATTACCTAAAAAGAATTTTCGATGTTATTCGAGAATTATGGTTGAAGGAAATATTACCTTTTTCTATTTTCATAAAAAGAAGTTTGTTTACATAGGTTATTAGGTAGGAGAAAGAGTAGGTGTACATTAAGTACTCCATTTTTTTGAATAGCGTATGTTCTACGACACAAGCATTAAATTTCAGAGAATTCCATTCAGAAAGTAAATAAAATAAACGATATAGAAGTGTGCACAAATGACACATTAGGTTTTAATTTGGAAAAAAAAATAAAATTTAAAGCAGATGTATAATGCAGCAAAATACAAATTCCAAAAACTGTCAACAGAATGTAAAAATAAATATAGTTTATCTTTCATTACTGTGTAATCAGACAAAGGATAACAGATCTCAATATTTCACAATTACTTTTTTTACACAAAACTGTCCCAACATTATCTTTATCAAACGCATGTTTACATTAATTATTTTTGCAACAAAATGCGTATCACACAATCATACTACAAATTCCAAGACAATGTCTGAACTGTAGAATTATTCTTCCACAAATTCCATTTTTTAATCAGTAAGAGAAACAGTGGTACTTACGTATTATCACAAAAATCGCCAACTGTATTATAAATTCGCCAAGTTGGCAACCCCAATTTCCTATGTGACCTAAGCGTTGAAATGGCAACCATGTGCTTCGTTTCATATAATATCGCCAATAAGTTGCGATAATACGTAAGTACCGAAACAGCTATAAGTTAGGTGCTAGTTTGATATCCGGGGGCACGCCCCAAGTTGATTTTCGCCAAGACGGGCGGGCGATAACAGTACAATACGCCGCTAGGCCGCCATCTTGGATTCCATTCCAGCAACAACAAGTGCTGCTTGGCGTGATTCCTTTATTGCGCCAAGCGCTGGCGCCATGTCCCCGGATATCAAACTAGTTCACTGAGTTATGTAGTATGTGGAGATCCCCCTGGATCTCACCTTGAACACCAAGATTAATTTGAGGTAAAGAACCACTAAGAGCCATTTTGAATAATAATATTTATTTATTATTATAATTTTCTCAAAAAAATCTCTGATAACATAATACTTTTATGTTATGTCCAATAAAGGGATTTACCTTTATAATAAATTAAATTACGAATGATGCAACGATGTAATTAATAATTACGCTCAAGATCAAGTAAGGTCTACCAAAATAGGAGGTCCGAGAAATACACGTACTCGAATTCTTAACTTTCATTAACTTTAACTAATTCGCGTAAACTGTAAGCGTAAGTGAATTATATTTACCGTTGGCTATATCAGCTTTCTGGTACTTCCTTAGAATCACAGCAATTCTTCTACACTATTCTAATCCTCTAATATTGCGGTTAAAGTTGCTGGCTCAATAGCCTTCCATCATCTACATTGCTATCTCACAACGCTCAACTTAAATACCTTATCTAATTTGAATATCCCGTTCATCTTTTTGGAGTTGATTGGAAATAAACGCGCGAATTTATATTCCCCAAAAAGACGCCTAAGAAGATTAGTGGAAAGGTTCCGTACAGATTCGTCACAAGTATAGCAAACGATTTACACACTCAAACAAATCTAACCGTATAATTACAATAATTTCATTGTGTAGAGATCCGCTACAAAATACGTTTGGGGAAAATTGACCCCCAAGGGTCACTGATGGAGATTAAGGGGCGTAATAGATAAATGTTTCTGTTTCTCAACTATTAGATCCACCTGCTTAAAAATTAGAAGGTGTGTTCCTTTCATGGAATAGAGTTCCTTTAACAAAGAGTTTTGCAAAAACCGACTCCCAAAGGAGTGGGGTTGCGGGGAGTTAAGGAGAGTTATAGAAAATTTTCCTGTTTTTGAATTTAACCCATTTTTTAAAAATTTGTTGAGCATGTTTCTTTAGTTGAATAGAGTTCCACTAAGAATGGATTTTACGGAAATCAACTCGAGGGGGAAGCGAGGGAGTTATTGAGGCGTATTGACAGATAAAATTCCCGTTTTTGAACTACTAGGACTATAATAAAATTTGGTTTATATGTTTCTTTTGTTGGATTGAAATCCGCTAAGAATGCTCTCAACGAGGTTACGGGGCGGGGCGTATTGATGATAAAAGTTCAGTTTTTGCTCTATTAGATTTAGACTTTAAATTTAGCACGCATGTTTATTTTATGGAGTAGAGATCCACTGAAAGTTGCTTTGGCGGAGATCTACATGATTATTGGGTTAAGTGAGGGCAAAAAAATCTTTCTACTTCTATTTAAGATATTAATAGAAATTAGAAAATATAATTTTTGTCCTTTTTATATCAAGAGGCGAGAGTTACAGCTATAAATATATTTTTCAATACAATCGAATTCTTAATGCTAGATATCAATAATTTATATATATGTAAATAGTATATATTTTTACAACATCGTGAAATACCCAGTGAAGCGGGTGGGTACCGGTTAGTTTAATAATAATTGAGTGCTGATTCCTATGTATTAAATTCATGTGACGCCAGTCATATGATAGCTGCAATCATGAGTTTCAACCAATCAGTTCATAAATTCGCGTGACGTCATAAATCGTATGATAAATGCAAACACGTTTTTCCAGTCAATCGTTGTTGCCAACTTTTGCTTTTCCCAGAAACTTTCTTTTAAAAGGTACACATTTGTCAGCTATAATAATACATATACGTAAACAAAACGCATTTTGTTTTTAAAAAAAACATGTATAATAGAACTTTTTTCTCGTGCTTTCGAAAAAAAATTTGAATATTAATATTTAATTAGTTATCAAACTTGATAATTTTATCTTAATTTCACTAAACCATAAATACAAGTCAGAGATCAGTTTTGAATTCAAAGATTTTTGCAACATGATTGCATTTATCATGTTGCTATCATGAATTAAGCAAATTAGTTTTCTACATATATTCTAAACTATCTTTCGTTCAAGAGTTTCGAACGAATAGATTTTCAAAATGTAAATTCCCATCAAAAGACACAGATAAGATAAATTTTGAATCAGTTAAGAAACCTGTAATATCTCAACCCAATGCACAAGGATTGAAAATTAACTGAGTCGGCAAATATAATCTACATATTATCAAATACGATACGAGAAATAAACAGTCTTGACCAATCACATTCACTGCTCTCAAATGAGAAACGTCGCATTAAACCTCAAAGTCCTATAACCCATGCAAACCAAAACCCCACAAGGATTGCACAGAGGTGACTCGCTAACATTAATAACACCAGCATTCATAAGAGAACCCCGTTAGGTGACAAATGTAAACCGCACTCAGCCAAGCGCGCCAAACAGGCGCAAGTAATTCTCCACAGAGAACCACTTGAGCGAAGCAATCAAAACGGCTCATCTCAACCCCCTCAAGTGCCATCAAGAAGGGAGTGTGCACGTGACGCCCAGCCGTCGGTCAGTTGAGCTTGACCGTTCCAAACAGTCCCGTTGAAATTGAAAGGGGTAAGTAGAGGCAGAGTGGAGCTGTCGCGCCAAGCTCGCCCATCACCTGATGTAATTTGACATCGCTGTTGGCGATCGAAGCGTGAAAGATGGTGTCGAGTTGGCTACAATTATTTAAGATGGCGGTTTGTATTAAGAAGCAATATTTGGAACACAACGTTTTAAAGGCGTGTGTTGGCATTGATTATTGATTAGCAATAGGCAGGAATTAGGGACTTTAAGTTAGGAATAGGACTACCAGAGTAGTAAAGACAAATATTTTTCAATGATGTTAATGAACGTGTCTTTCTATTAATAATGATTGATTTCATTTAAATTCACCGAGTTCATTAATTTTTAATGAATCTATTACACTTAATATTGGAAACATCATTACAATTCAATTGATACAAATGCAATTTAACTACAGCATATTGTAGCATTTATATAATATAAGTCGGAGTAGCTGTTATTTGTCAGGGTGAATTTTAAAAATAAAACTCAACAATCCAGGTGTCGAGACCATTTTTTTAAAGAAAAATGATAGGCCAGCTTCAATCATGTGGCTTCTGACGAAGGAATGGTTTAGCAGATAGATAACAAAGTAAGCCTTTTTGCAATAATTTATTCGAAAGTCCCGTAAGTCTACAAAATTATGAAATAAATCATGATGCCCTGTTATGCGCAATGAAGTGAAGTGATATTCAAATCAACAGAGCGTATGATTATTGAATGAGCTAAATTCATGACGGGCACATGATAAATGTAATAGCGCATACACCATGAATTTAAAACTTAGGTTAGACTGGTACTTGTTCTACTTCGAAATTTTGATTGAATTCCAAATATCATAATTGGGTAAAAATGTTCAAATATTAAGGTACTCCAGACAAAATTCTTTTTTTCTAAAATTAATATGTATAGCATAACAAAATAAAATAAGATACCAAGTGAAAAAGTTGTTTAACCTACAAGGCCAAAGAAGAAAGAACTTGGAGTTCAAGGAACGGAACAATTGAAAATACAAAAAGAGCCTTTGAACTAAAATGGAGACCTATTATAATTTCTAAAGCTGTCGCTTTTAAATTATAGCGCCCAGCAATTTAGGGTTAAGCTGCTTTATGGTACCACCTTCCACGTACAGCAGAAATTTTCGACATTACAGAAAAAAACAGAGCCGTTTTGAAAAGTTAAGCCTATTTCTAACACACGTGGTTGATAACCAAGACAGTAAAATAAAATGAAATTATGAAGAGAGAACATTAATGTTTCTCTCATAGAGAAGTGTATATATATATATATATAAAGGGTGTTTTTTTTAGAGGTATAGAACTTTAAATTGCAATAAAACAACGATGTATTATTCGATTGACATGAATTTTTTTTATTCGAAAGACAATCTTGTATTCGAAATATAAGTAATATACATATATATATATATATATATATATATAGGAAATAGTATTTAATTAATTTCGAATAATTAGAATGTTTTAAATTTTCAATATACTTCGAGTGAGAGAGATGTAAGAGATGGCGGCCCCAAACAAACCAAATTGAATCGAGGCATTTCAGTGCCCAATGAAAGAATTCGGAGCGATGACGTCAGACGCATATAGTCCCTGAACGCGAGATCATTTTTTGGGTTGATTGACTGATTGAATATTAACGTCGCACTGCTCAACTACACGAGGGCTTTTGGCGACGGACCACGTAATTTTGAACCATGGTCAAGTGACGTGGACGACACCTGAGCTGGCACCCCCTCTCCTAACTACCACACCCCACCAAAGGGAGGACGTTTCAGCTCTCGACAGATTTAACGTGCATCGCTGCCCTACACGGCGGGTCTTTAGTGGTACTGGGCTCGAACCCGTGACAAAGCAAGCCACGGTCCGATACCTATACCACTCGGCTACCGCGGCCACATCATTTTTTGGGACTAGCACACCGGACACGAACGAAGTAAGGTCGACGCCCTCTTAGCACACAACTTTGCTTTCGTTAACAACGCCTCTTTAGACCTAGCGATGTTTGACGCCCCCCTCTCACAGCTGAAATCCTGCTCTCTTTTCGAACTATATTTCATTTATTTTCTTGTAAATAATTCAAAGCTGTAAATATAGCCTGTTCCTTATCTTAATAAATTAATTGTTCTTTAAACGGCTTATGCTTTCCTTCGTCCAAAATTTCATCATTTACCCCTAGACACCGTCCCACAAATTGGGGGCTCGGCCGAGATTTAAACTCGTTTCTTCGTATTAAGCATTTGCCTATATATAGCAAATGCCTTATTCATTATTTTTTCTTCGTGTTCACTTTTCAACGACTTTTTTTTTCAAAACGTCGAGACCTTATCCGTTCGTCGGTGTCGATTTCAACTCCCTTTTTAATGTATTTTTTTAGTTCATTTTAGAAAAAGCCCGCCAGCGATCCCAAGAACGTCGTCATCCATTCCAGTGAAAATCAGCTTGCAGCGTTCAAGAATTTTGTCGTGATCCATTCCCGTCATCATCGAAAATCAGTGAATCGCCAGGTCAATGTGGTACTTTCCTATCAAATAACGATTGCAGAAATAATGTACGAAATGATCATCTGTCCATGTTATTTTAAAATTTGTTTTCATGTAATTTATAACTAAGAATCATAAATATTTTATTTTCTTCTCGTATCAATTCGTCTCATAAAAGTATTTTACAATAAGAGTATTATATTTAATTAGCGGTAGTTGCGACTAAGTGAATGATTTAGTTATGAATAAGGATGATTTGTAAAAATAATGTTTTCTTTTATTTGATTTTCTCAATAGTAGAAAATTGTCTTTTATTCTTTTTGATTCCTCGAAAATAAGATTTAAACATTGGTAAAATATCTTTATCTCTTGTGTACAAACATTGTTTTAAATAATATTTCTAGCAATTAAGGAAATAGATATTTTGTTTAATTTTTTTAAATACTTTTTGCGAATATTTTGTGGTTTTCTTTTAGTTTGTGATATATTATTATTAGTTTTAAAAAAAATACTACTCTGTTATAAATTCTTCAATATATTTTTATTGATTATATTTCAAGAAATTAAGATATTACTCTGTCATAATTTTTCAATTTCGTTGTTTGAATATTTTTAGCGTCGATTTCAGAGTTTTTCAGTATTTGTTCATTTTATTCATATCTCTGTTATAATTGTACTTTATTTACGTTTTATCTTTCCTCTTGTTTGAGTAAGGGAACTTTTTCTGCGTTATTGGATAAATTTTTCACATCCGGATTAAGTATTTAAAAAAAAATTAATTAAACTTAGTTTAAAATTTTAAATTTGTTCTCTGAACCACCACTCTTGATCTTTTGTTGCAAAAAATGGCATTTCTTCTCTCGAAGAAAAAAGAGGATTTAATAGAACTCGCCGAAGAGTTAGGGTTGATCGTCGAAGCAGGCTTGACTAAACCCAAACTAAAGGATCTCATCGTGAAAAGCCCAGATTACGTCGAAGAGGATGTTAAAGTAATGTTCGATAGCATCGTGAAGGATCGCATACGTACAGAAGAAAAAGAGGAGAAATTGCGACAAGAGCGAGAATATGAACTAGAGAAATTGCGAATACAGGCTGAAAAGAATGTCAATACTATGAATAACTCTGAAAACGCGCAAGCACCGAAACTGATTCACGAAACTTTTCATAAGTTTAATATGAAGGACGATATTAGCTTGAACCTGACTTTATTTGAACGACATGCGGAATTAACATTCTTGCCGATGAAGGACTGGGTACAAAAGCTTATAGGACTGATTCCTATCGACATTGCTCATTTGATTGCCAGAGAGCCAGCGGATAAATGCAACGATTACAACCACGTTAAGAGTTTACTGCTAAAAAGGTTTAAGTTATCCCCGGAGAAACTTCGTCAACTCTTTATTTCTCACCGAAAATCTAATGAACGAAACTTGGCAAGATTTTTTCTACGAAATACAAACGTACTTCAATGGATGGATTTCCGGTTTAAATGTAGAAACTTTCGACCAGCTGCGAGAACTAATTATAGCCGACCAAATAAAGAAAAATGCACCGTACGAGTTTCAGGAACACTTTTTAGACGAATGGTCTACTATTAGTTCACCTGCCGAGATAGCGGAAAAATTTGAAGAGTATGAAAGTGTCCGAAGAACATTAAGACCGAAATTTTACAACTCATTTGCCAAAGGAAGATACGAAGCCAGCGGATCAAACGATACTTACTTTCAAAGAACTGAATATCTCCAAGGTGGAAGTAATAGGCGTGAGAAAAAAACATTTTCAATTGAACGGTACCTCCTACTCCGGGAAAAGTAAACGACTAACCTGTAGCTACTGTAAAGGACCAGGTCATTATGCCGTGGATTATACGAAGCGCCCCAAATGTTCGAAAATTAATAACTCTACAGACTCCTCAATCCAAATCTGCTCACGAACCTCTCGAGAAAGAATTAAGACCAGAAAAATAACCATGGGGAACAAGATTATTGAAGCTCTCATTGACAGCGGCAGTTAAGTTTCGCTCATTCGAGAAGATGTAAGCAAAGGAATCATCGAACCGTCGAAACTCTCGAAAGACATTGCAGTATTGATCGGACTGGGGAAGTACGAAGTCAAAACGAAAGGGTCGTTCCAGAGAAAGATTGAACTAGATGAAGAAGAATATTCTCTGACGTGGCATGTCGTACCTACGCCGAGTTTGGAATTTCAAGCAGTAATAGGTTCAGATATACTGGAACAAGCCTCTGTCTGCTTCTATAAAGAAAGTGTTCAGTTCCGAAAACATGAGGATAAAAATTGTTTCCTGCAAATGCAAGTTTACGAAGCAGAAGTGGAAGACGAAATTGTAGTTCAACATGTTACCAATCCACGAATACGAAGACAACTGCTTGAATTAATCTCCAACTATGAGCCAAAGAAGACCGAAACGACAAATGTGTGTCCATGAGAATTATCCTGAAAGACGACACCTGAGAATCAAGATGTCAACAAGCAAATCGACGAATGGTTAGAACAAGGGATTGTAAGACCAAGCTCATCCGAATATGCGAGTCCAATTGTATTAGTTAAGAAGAAAGATAGTACCACCCGGTTGTGTGTGGATTACAGAAAACTGAACCGGAAATTAGTCAAGGATCGCTTTCCATTGCCGATGATAGAGGATGTATTAGATAAACTACAGGGAGCCAAAGTGTACACAACGTTAGATTTAAAAAATGGATTTTTCCATGTTGACGTAAATGAAGATTGCAAGCACCTCACTTCCTTCGTTGTTCCAGACGGACAATTCGAATTTAATAAAGTACCTTTCGGTCTAAGCACCAGCCCCAGCGTATTTCAAAGATATGTGTATAGTATCTTCAGAGAGCTCGTGCGGAAAGGCGTTGTAATAATTGACATGGATGATTTGATAATTCCTGCTAAAGATGAGAAAGAAGGTTTAGAAAAACTAAAGGAAGTATTAGAGGTCGCCTCAAAGTATGGCTTAGAAATGAAGTTTAAAAAATGTCAATTCCTAAGGAGAAAAGTGGAATTTTTGGACCATGTCGTCGAAAATGAGACAATACGTCCTTCAATTGCAAAAACAATAGCCGTCAAGAAGTTTCCGGTACCAACAACAGTCAAACAAGTCCAGAGCTTTTTAGGACTCACCGGTTACTTTCGCAAATTTATTCCAGCGTACTCTCAAATAGCGAAACCATTGAGTGACCTAACAAGGAAAGACAACCCATTTATGTTCGAGCAACCCCAAATGGAAGCATTCGAAAAGCTTAAGAAATTGTTGGCTGAAAGTCCAGTATTAAGCATTTTTCAGCAAGGAAGAACTACCGAATTACACACCGATGCGAGTCAACAAGGATATGGCGCCGTTTTACTCCAAGAAGCAGAAGACGGAAAATTACATCCTGTCCAATATATGTCGCAGAAAACGACTCAAGCAGAGGAAAAATATAGTAGCTATGAACTGGAAGTTCTCGCTGTTGTCAACGCCTTAAAGAAATTTCGCACCTATCCTTTCGGAAATCCTTTTAAAATCATAACGGACTGTTCAGCTTTTCAAAAGACTATGGACAAAAAAGATTTAGTTACTCGTATAGCAAGATGGGCATTACTGTTAGAAGAGCACATCGTTCCGGCCAGAGAATGCAACATGTAGACGCTCTGAGCAGGTAACCTGTCACCATAATTACAAGCGATACTCTCACCGCAAGACTACAAAGAGCCCAACAAGAAGACGAAAATATTCAAAATTTAAAGTCACTAATAGGAACAAATAATGCTACGGACTTTTTTACTAAAAATGAATTATACAAATACGTAGATGGCCGCGAATTAATAGCTGCACCAAGGGATATGCAAACCGAGCTAATCAAGTTAGCTCATGAGAAAGGGCACTTTTCATCCGCTAAAACAGAAGAAATTGTAAAACGAGAATTTTTTATACCTAATTTAAGCAAACAAGTACAAAACGTGTGATCATTAACTGTGTACCTTGTATTCTAGCCAACAAAAAGTGTGGGAAAAAAGAAGGATTCCTAAATCCTATTCCAAAAGAGGACGTGCCATTAAGCACTTATCATGTAGATTTCATTGGACCTTTGCCGTCTACCAACAAAAGATATATCAACATATCCTCACAATAATTGATGCCTTTACTAAGTTTATCTGGCTTTATCCCATAAAATCCACCACCCTAGAAGATGCCCTAGACAAATTAAAGTTACAACAAAAGACTTTCGGCAATCCCAAAAGAATGATAACAGACAAGGGCTCTCCTTTTAACTCCAAAGGATTTGATGACTATTGTACCGAAGAGAACATCCAAAATCTGCAGATCACCGGCGTACCCCGAGGGAACGGTCAAGTGTGGAGAGAATCCACTGAACTCTAAACCTTGTTTTGACCAAGTTGTCAATCGACGATCCTACAAAATGGTACAAATTCGTAGACCGACTTCAAAGAATTCTAAACAGCACCTCCAACCGAAGCACCAAGTGGTCTCCATTTGAACTATTGACTGGCGTTACCATGAGAAGTAAGGAAAACCTTTACCTGAGAAACCTATTAATGGAAGAGATGGTAGAAGAATTGCAGGAACAGAGGAACCAACTACGACAAGATGCCAAAAGAAATATTCAGAAGATTCAAGCAGAAAATAAAAGAACCTACGATAGGAAACGCAAGAAGGCACCTAGGTATCAGAAGGGACACTTAGTGGCCATTCAGAGAACACAATTCGGATCAGGTTTAAAATTAAGGCCTAAATTTTTAGGACCATATAAAATAATCGAAGTTCGCCAGCTTCAATCATGTGGCTTCTGACGAAGGAATGGTTTAGCAGATAGATAACAAAGTAAGCCTTTTTGCAATAATTTATTCGAAAGTCCCGTAAGTCTACAAAATTATGAAATAAATCATGATGCCCTGGTATGCGCAATGAAGTGAAGTGATATTCAAATCAACAGAGCGTATGATTATTGAATGAGCTAAATTCATGACGGGCACATGATAAATGTAATAGCGCATACACTATGAATTTAAAACTTAGGTTAGACTGGTACTTGTTCTACTTCGAAATTTTGATTGAATTCCAAATATCATAATTGGGTAAAAATGTTCAAATATTAAGGTACTCCAGACAAAATTCTTTTTTTCTAAAATTAATATGTATAGCATAACAAAATAAAATAAGATACCAAGTGAAAAAGTTGTTTAACCTACAAGGCCAAAGAAGAAAGAACTTGGAGTTCAAGGAACGGAACAATTGAAAATACAAAAAGAGCCTTTGAACTAAAATGGAGACCTATTATAATTTCTAAAGCTGTCGCTGAATTAAGCCAGCAATTTAGGGTTAAGCTGCTTTATGGTACCACCTTCCACGTACAGCAGAAATTTTCGACATTACAGAAAAAAACAGAGCCGTTTTAAAAAGTTAAGCCTATTTCTAACACACGTGGTTGATAACCAAGACAGTAAAATAAAATGAAATTATGAAGAGAGAACATTAATGTTTCTCTCATAGAGAAGTGTATGTATATATATATATATATATATATATATATATATATATATATATATATATATATATATATAA
Source organism: Trichonephila clavipes (assembly GCA_019973935.1). Lineage (NCBI taxonomy): Eukaryota > Metazoa > Arthropoda > Arachnida > Araneae > Nephilidae > Trichonephila > Trichonephila clavipes. The sequence goes on from BMAU01019845.1 coordinate 883,214, forward strand.
AGGGTGTTTTTTTAGAGGTATAGAACTTTAAATTGCAATAAAACAACGATGTATTATTCGATTGACATTAATTTTTTTTATTCGAAAGACAATCTTGTATTCGAAATATAAGTAATATACATACATATATATATATATATATATATATATATATAGGAAATAGTATTTAATTAATTTTGAATAATTAGAATGTTTTAAATTTTCAATATACTTCGAGTGAGAGAGATGTAAGAGATGGCGGCCCCAAACAAACCAAATTGAATCGAGGCATTTCAGTGCCCAATGAAAGAATTCGGAGCGATGACGTCAGACGCATATAGTCCCTGAGCGCGAGATCATTTTTTGGGAACCAACCACAGCAAAGCCTTTTAGACATCACATTGACTTTCCCGCCAAAACCGTATGGAAGAAAATCCTCGATCTCGTAGCCACGCCCCCTTGCCACCTTCGATCGACCAATAAGGACACACTCACTCAGGCAGGCCCATTCACACAAGGACTCAACTACAAACTCGATATGGGATGGAGGAACACTTCGTGTTCCATTTCCCAGTGACATCCAGCGTCATCATCATTTTTTGGGGCTCGGCACACCGGACACGAACGAAGTAAGGTCGACGACCTCTTAGCAACTTTGCTTTCGTTAACAACGCCTCTTTAGACCTAGCGATGTTTGACGCCCCCCTCTCACAGCTGAAATCCTGCTCTCTTTTCAAACTATATTTCATTTATTTTCTTGTAAATAATTCAAAGCTGTAAATATAGCCTGTTCCTTATCTTAATAAATTAATTGCTCTTTAAACGGCTTATGCTTTCCTTCGTCCAAAATTTCATCATTTACCCCTAGACACCGTCCCACACACACACACACACACACATATATATATATATATATATATATATATATATATATATTCTACGCGTACTTTTAACTCAAGTGAATTTTGCTTAGCTATGAGCGTTATTATTGTTGACAAATATGAACATCTTAAAATGAAATTACAGTAAAAAAGCAAAGGTTGGTAATAGTGAAGCGTATGAACTAATTGGCTGGATACAGGTGATTGCTTTTGTCATGTGACGTCCTTAGCCTCTAAAAATGTTTAAATATGTTTTCCAATAAGTTTTTCTGTACAGAATAAAAAGTCTATAACACATTAAGCACCAAGGACGTAACACAAGGTGTTTTTTTTTTTTTTAGTCTCGGATAGAGCAGATACTTTAAACTTTGTCCATGATATGAACTAAACTACAATTCCAGGAAAGTTGAGTCACACGATTTTTGGAGAAGATGTTCGAAAAAAACGTAGCAATGTCACAACAGGTTGTTATTACATTAGAAACATATTTGATATCAGTACGCTACTCGCTTTTGAAATCACGCTAAATAGTTTTTTGGCAGCCACTCTGTGTTATCGTATCATAATGTTATAGCCCTTAGCGAAATTTCAAAACTGGTGGAAAAATTCGTAGCATACTGATATCAAACTAGGGCTCAAGTGTTGTTTAGGGGGGCCACATCGGATTTAGCGATTTTTCTTCAGATTTGACGATTTTTATCCAAATGTCATGGTGAGATATCGAATTCATTCTAAAATAAATAATAAATAATTCGGAAAAATGCACCTTGGCGACCACTTTTAGTCGCCAAAAAAAAGGACTACACCAAGTGCCCCCTATACTACACTTTAACCCAAACTAGTTTCTTATATTTCTCAATATAACAACAATATAAAGATAATTAAAAGCTTAAATGTGGAAGAAAACTTACGAAAAAATACCTCAATCCAAGATTTTATTCTACACGTAAATTCAACAATGAAACCTGTGTTTATTCACAGTGGTTTAGTGATAATAACGTATTAAAAAACAAACAATAAGGAATCAAAAATAAGCTATTATAACAATAGGAACAACAATAATCGATGCATCGCAAAAAACAATACAAATACCATTCAAGAATCAACAATATTAAAACATAACAAATATGCACGTCAAAATAAAACATCAAACATTCCGCCGTATCCAACCATATCAATAAACGAAAGCTTGATGAAGATATAATCGTTCCAAATTTCAATAGAAATACGATATCTAAATCCCTTAAGATCAAATCTCCGAATGCCTCAAAAACCCTTACCCTTCTTTTTTTTATTTTTTTCCTGTACCAAAAGACGATGTTTTTGATGATATTTGCAGAGAAGAAAGATCGTATTGATTGCCAACAATTCATCTCGGGTTTTGCAATAAAAATAATAAAAACGGAAAGATATATAATGGGAAAGAAAACTAATACTTTCGCTTTCAGAATAGAAAAAAAATGAAAGCAAGATCTATTTCCTTTTCCACACTTTTTCGAAACTATGTATAATTTCTATCAGACAATTTATTTCGTTTTGTAAATGATTGAAGCAGAAATATTCAAGTACAATTCTTGGGAATAATATTATCAAATTATGTTTAATGCCGTAATTTCAACTGCTTTAATGTTAACAACACCAAACGATTTTTCAAATGGCTGCCATTTTCAAAAAACGAAATAAATTTTAACGATGTTGCATTCTGTGCTTAACGAAAGGAAAATAAAGCTAACAAAATATAGAAAAGAATTTGTAATTTTATAAATTTCTTAACTCCCAACGGTCGTGCATTTTATATGCTTGCACTCAAATACAAAGTCAAGTTTTAAACATTGAGAAAATCTGGAAAATTGTAGCTAATAGGATAATTTTAAAATCTTATTTAATAAGGATTTTTCAAGAAAGAGTTAATGGTAATTAGATATTTATTTCTAAAATAGGAGGAACTATAATGGGTATTTAACGCGATACCAAAAATGTATAAAAATAATAATATACCTCTAAAAATAGTACAATAGAAAATTACGAAAGGAAAAAAATTTAGAATCACTATTTGATTAAATTAATTTAAAATGTTTACGACTAATGCAGATGATTTCATTTCTAATGCTATTTTAAGAATGTTGAAATAGAATTTCTATTTAATTTAACAATTCCTTGATATCAGAATATGTTTTTCATAATTTCTCTATAAGAAAATAAATTATTTCTTTATAAATAACAAATATATAGAATTCTACTTATTCTAAAACTGCTTTAATTTGAGCAATAACAAACGATTTTTAAATAACTGCCATTTTAATAAAGCAGAATAAATTTTAACAATGTTATATTCTTGAAAGAACGGAAAATAAAGTTAATAATATAGTTCGTATTTTTGTTAATTTGTCTACTCGTTAAAACGGAGATCTTTTATTTGCTTACATTCATAAAAATCATTAATGTATAAAATAAAGTTGATTTTTAAACACTGAGAAAATCTGAAGTACCAAATTCTTAATAAAGGATAAAATGAAACAATATTTTTAAAATTCTTTCTATAAGAATTTTTCAAGAAAAAGTTCTGATAAATAGGGGTTTTCTGAAATAGGAGGAATTGCAACGAATATTTAACACGAGATCAAATAAGAATATAAGAATCATATCCCTCTATAAATAGTAAAATGGCAAATTATGAATGGGGGAAAATTAGAAATAATAAATTTATATAAAATGTTTATGATTGATGCAGACGATTTTATTTCAACAAAAAAATTACAACGGAATTTATTACCAACGTGGTTGTTACCTTAATGTTTAAACGAAACATTACAATTAAATGATGAAATAATTTTTATACAATAGTTATTGGTTTGATTTCTAAAATTTCTTTGGCATTACAAACATTTTCGGCAAATTGGGCTAAATTAATGTGGCGTTATAGTCACATGATAACTACAATCCCGTGTCTCCAGCCAATGAGTTCATAATTTCATGTGACATCACAGTCACATGTTAACTACAATTAAGTGACTCTCGCCAGTCAGTTTATAATTTAATGTGACGTCATGGTCCTATGATAAATGCAATTATGAGTTATCAATCAATCAGTTCATAAGCTTCGTTGCTGCCAACTTTTGCTTTTTGCCGAAACTTTCTTTTAAAAAGTACATATTTATCAATAATTATAACGCATATAGGAAAATAAAAATCAAATGTTTTAAAAGTACACGTATAGGAATTTTATTTTTAAGTTTTGTGAAAAGACTTAATGCTTTAACATCGTGACCATATTATCAAATTAAAAACCTTATCTAAATTTTACAAGCAGAACAACAAATACAAGTCTAATGTCAGTTTTGAATTCAATGGAGAGCACGTGATTCCATTTACCATGTGACTGTCATGAATTTAGCCCATTGAAGTGTTACTATGGAAACCGTTCGTCAAATTGCGTCAGACTTTTGATTCATCTCGTTAAAATAATGTGAACTGATGAAATCAAAATTCTACACTATCGGTACCCATTCAAAATGCTGCATTCAAACGAAAGAAAAACCACAAATTCTCAATCCTACTGCACACTGAAAATCTACAATGTGAACATTGATAGAGAAAAAGAAAAAAAAAACTCCCCCAAATAACTTCTACAGGGAAGAACTGAAACGAGCCAAAGTCGCCGAAGAAAGCCAAACTTCCCACAAAACACATAAACACAAAAATACCCATCACTATTTACCGAAGTGCTAATCCTCACATACGACACTCTAAGATGTTTGCTGGGAGGGATGGGGAGGATTGAGCTAAGCCCCATCAGAAACCAGCAATCAGCACTTGCCATCCCTAAAAGACAATCCCGATTCCGGTATTCGATCACGAGAGAAAATTTTGCCGAGAAGATTTGTTGGGTGATTAAGGTCCAATCACCGAGGGGCTAAAGATTGCACAGTGACTCGCAGGAAATGAGGCCAATCGGAAGGTCATTTCGGCAGAGATGACATTAGGAGGAGGGAAGTTTACCCACTTGAGTGTTTGAGATGGGAGGTGCTTTTAGCACGGTATATAGACCACATTTATTTAATGTGCGGCTGAATAAGTTAACAAGTTCGATTTGAACCATGTCTGGTATGGAACCATTTTTTTTAAAAAAAAAAAGGAAATGTGACAGCGGAGTAAGTTACGATTGATCAATTCCACCAATTATTTTCTTCTTGCAATACCGAATAATATTCACAAAAACTTCAGTAAAAACTAATTTGACACACAGTTCATTTTTCTTTGAACTCCACTCCAGGTAATTAGAAAAACCATTTGGAACGAAACAAACCAGATCCACTAGCAAAACCCGTAATATACCGAGTATTCGAAAAGTATGATGATACTTTCATTGATTATAAAAAAAATAATAATATTCAATTGTGGTTTTCTTTTTTGTTTGTTCATAAAAAAATATCAACGTCTTTTTTTACAGTACTTAAATGCAAAATTTCAATGAATGCACAATGGGATAAATTCAAGTGATGTCATAGTCACATAATAATAACCACGTGATTCTAACCAATCAGTTCAAAAACTCATGTGACGTCTTAAGTCACACAATAAAAGCTATCTTGTGTTTCCAGCTAATCAGTTCACATGATTCGTTGCTGGCAACTTTTACTCTTTGCATTTCACTTAAAAAGTACATATGCATACAAAATGCTTTTTATTTAAAAGTATATGCATAAAATAAGATTTTTTTTTTAAAAAATTGTAAATCTTTTTGATAAATATTTTTTTTCCACCATATTTGAGCATGCATCTTTATCCAATTATGAAATTTGAAATTTTATCTGTTTTACAAATCGAACAACAAGTACAATTAGTTCAATGTCTTTTGAATTCAACGGAGAACACGTGTTCGTCTTTATCACGTGATCGTCATGAATTGAGCCCATTGGTTGAGCACATCGAATCTGTAAAAGATTTCTAGCCACGTTCTGTGAAGTTGTGTAGGATCAGAAGGGCAAATGCAATTCGACTTTATTTATCAATCTTCGATTAAAGACACTGATAAAATGCAATGTTCTTCGCGTATCCTTACAAACAGTCCATAGGTGTTAACTCTAGAGATCTAGGTGGCCACGTTATTGGACTTTCCAATGTTGGACCCGAAGAATTTTTCCGAGTCCAAAGTCATGCAAACACATAAGAATTTTCTTCTCATAATCAAGAATAATTTAAAATGTTTAAAAACGTAACGTTTCAGTAACGTTAAAAAGTAAATGTAGTTCAGCCTAATTTGGCTCCCTTGCGTCATAAAACCCATCAAACAATGAATTCGACATACCGTTTCTTCCACGGGGTCCATCAGGTCTTCGGAAAAACAAGCCTTCTCATTCCATTTAGAAGGAGAATTATTGACTTCGGCTTCCCCATTCTCCAAGGAGAGATTATGTTCTATTCCTCTAAAAAGAGAGAAAAAAAGGCATTTTTTTTAAAGAAAAGCTTTATATTAAAATTTAAAGCAATTTATTTCAACAAATTTTAAGCAAAGAATTTCAAACCTGTATGCAAGCCAGGCTCTTTCAGAAGTATTAACAATACAAATAATAAAATGTTAAGAAATATACTGATGTAATTAGAAAAAACATTAAATATGCAATCTTGAAATCATAAGTGCCAGACGTGTGCTTAGTACATTTTAAAATACAATGCAAAATCTAATTGGCTAAAAAAAAGTGCAGCTTGGACAAAGGTAATCCCCATAGCGAAAAAATTTGTTTTTGCAATTTGGAATTGTTTCGAATTTCGCCCATAGATGGCACTTAATTGTAAAAATAAATTAATTTTCAAAACATTAGACAACTAAGTACACAACATTTAAGCAGATGCGTATTTATACGGACGTCTTAAGGGATGGGCCAACAGGGCCCCGGGCCCAAAACCCCCATTTTTACGAAAGAAAGAGAAATATGCATATACAATGCTGGTATATTTTTAAGCCATTTATTCGAGGCATTATCCCAGAATTTTGAAAAATAGTTTATTTTTAGAATCAGAATCCTTTAATTTCTCATTAGTAATGTCGTTTCTTTCAAATAAACAATAGTCCGATCTATGCAGAAGTCTAATTTTTTTTATGCTTATCTTTTTTTACTTTTGAAACTATCATTTTTTTTATACCCGGCGTATAACTCGCACCCCTAAATTTTGACCTCATTTTTTGTGTTAAAAGTTCGCGTTATACGCCGGATTTTACGGTAACTCATTTAGTCGAAATGTGGCCATCGATTGAGCCGGTTTATACCTAGGTTTTTGAAACTATGAGTCATGCACATTTATTTGTTTCAAATGACCGTTTGAACGAGCACTTTTGACAATGCATACTGTGTACTGTCTACTTTAAAAGATCTCAGGTAGGGACTACATTTGCATAAGGGCCCAAAGGCCCCAAAAAATCTTCTCTAGGCCCGGGGCCTCAGAGTCTTAAGACGTCCACCTTACTGCTGACAACTAAGCAAGTTGGCAGCAAGAGCAATCAAGAGAATCAATAAGTGTTTATATATTTCTAATAAGATTAATGTTTTATTGTTCCTCGGGTTTAGTTATCAGAGCGTTTTAGCGTTAATTCTCATAAGTGTTAAAGGCTGAATAAAAGTGGTTCAATTTAGATCACATCTGTTTCTTACTCGAACCCTCTTGCACTCGAGGTCGACGGACCGCGACAACAAAATAATCAAGTCCTAAGACACTTTGGATTCTAAGGCTGTTTTCGGCTAGTGTTAACGTAGGACCCGAATTCGGAATATTTTTTCAGATATAAAAGTACTCAAACATTGATATTATATTCTAGCTTCACTTATTTTATTGCTTATTTTATCATACTACTCACTTTTATCCGAGTTGATGCATTTTTTTATGTGTAACATCTTTCCACTCGGTTGCTGGATATTTGTGGGAGTGATTTCGTGAAAAGGGACGAATGTGTGTAACAGGATGTGACGTAAGCGCGTGCTACTTGATTTGACCAATGAGAGTGCGTGGCTGTGTCTTTTCGCTCCCCTCGCATGGGGGTTCAACTGTAGTGTATATATATATATATATATATATATATATATAGCCATCAAGCCCTCGACTCTAAATCCGTTAGTCACGATATTGGGGGCATAAGTGCGGCAGAATGCTTATTTGAAAACGAACAAACAGTGTAACGTCGTAACTTCCAACGGGGATCGACGTCTTTGGTGGACCCGACACTCACACGTGCATCTTGCAGCTGCTGATAAAAAGGTTGCGATGTGGCCGACCTCGCAACCCCTTTTTTGACCCCCAAGGAATCGAACCCCGTCGACCGGAAGATGAAGGAGAGATGCTTTGAACTTACTCGGGAGCGGTGGCCAAACGATTCCTCCTCTCACAAATTATTGGACTCTAACAATCTTTAATTAAGTTTAATAACTTCAATGTATAATTCAGTAAATAATATTCAATAGTTGTGACGTTGTTCAAACGTTACAACAGTGATTTCGGTGGTTGTATACATTTCTTCGAATTAAACGGTTAAAAAAATTAAAGACTTCCAGCATTTTGAACTTTTACCATATAACGAAGGTGGGTTCTGTTCTTTTAAAAAAATTATCACTCACTTCCCCTGATTTTCAGTGGTGATTTTAACTTTAGTTTGCCAAAAGCTGAGCCGCTTATAGCTTTTATGAATCATGAACTCAAACTCGAAATGAACACAAATCAAAATGTTTGGACTGCTAACAGTGGTTTTAATATTGACGCTGTTTTTTAACGGTTTTTAAATACTTTGAAATATTACAAGTACATGTGTCATATTTTAGTTATCATAAGTCTATTGTCTCCACTCTTCCCCAAATTGAACAAGAATAATTATTTTTGATAAAATATTGCATTTTACTCCTTTTGTTATATATATAATTAAATACAATTTTCATTAAAGATATAATTATTCGATAGAAAATTATTTCCAATCGTACCCGATTGATATTTTTTTCAGGAAAAAAGTTAAAATTGCGTATTTACCACGATAATATGCCAGATGTCTACCGTAAGACTCGTTTCCTTTTCTATTATAAAATGTGTTTCACATTTTTTCTCCTCTACCGTAATGCTAAATGAGCTCTCCCTTTACACGTTAAATGAAAACACTAATTATTTATGAAATATTTTGAAATTTTAAATACACTATATTATAAATAAATGCATGAGTTACAATGTCACAAATTTTTAAAAAATTGAAGCATTTTTTCTGTCCGAAAATGTGTTCCGCGTTAAGTTCACGCTCATGTGTATGCGGCGAAAATAATAATAATGCGGCGACTTCTGACTTTTAGAAAAATATTTGATAAAATGATTCGTAACTTGACATTATAAAGAGCATGTTTAAACCGCATTTTTTCATAAAATTTCAAAGAGTTTAGAATTGAGTACCATAAACATGCTGATTAAATTAAATCGAGAGTTTTTTAACCCCGTTCAACGTTTTAAAATTTACTTGCGTGGAAAAGACGTTCTCCGATATGTAGATAAAGAGAAAAATAAAATAAAAAATTAATTTTTACGTTAAGTACTGCGACAAGGGGAACAAAGTTTAAGTATTTGGATTGTTACGACAAAAAGTCAAAGTAATTTTTATTAAAGAAAACAAGTATAATAGTATTTTTTAATATTTATCGCGATGCAAAGGCACCTACTTAGTTGTTACAAGAAAACAACATGAGGTACATTTAATAGTTTCTTCAATATTAATTTTTTTTAACCATCCTGTAGTCGAAATTCCAGAGAACAATAAAGCAGAAGACAGAAAAAAGCTTGGATCGGACTGATCCGCCGGTGCAAGGTGAGAAATGGATTATGGAATGTTGCAATGTACATTGTACTACTCAGTACAGGGATGTTTTAAAACGCTTTGAGGCCCTGTGCCCTTATGCAAAAATAGGTTCTACCTGAGATCTTTAAAAATAAACATTATATAGCAGGGGTGGCGAAACTTCATGGATCAATGTGCCTTTTTTGAAGAAGTGTTTCATGAGGTACAGACGTGCCGACAAATATAATAATTTTTACTTGTGATTATTGAGAAAATAATAAAACTTGGAAGAGTTTTGTGTTGTTAGTATTATTTACTACGAAAAAAATACCTTTTATACTGTATAGTTGTAAATGTTTTAGTTATACCTGTAATTCAAATTAAAGTAAACATTAGTGTGATTTCTGTTGTTGCACATTGGATGACAAATAACTCATATTAGGATTGTAACATGTTTCTTTTAGTTGAATGCATGCTCAATTGGAGTCATCTGCCATACGGTTTCTAAGTAATTAATTATTTTTGCTGTGGTTCACTTTTTCGACAAGAGGATTTGTGATTTGTCTCAAAAATGCCGTTTCACAGAAGATGTTCAGTATACCACTGTTCCAGAACAAAAAACACACCACTTTGTCACCTTCACAAATCACTTGCCATATTTCTAGATTCACCAAGTTTGAAATTTTCCGTTACACTTACTATCTTGCACTTTTTGTTCTTTTGCCGAACTAGCCATGTTAAGTAACAGTTAAAAATCGTAAATATAACACAAATAAACTTTAAAATACAGCTGTGTCCACGAAATTGACTATGCTATGCGTAGACGAATTTTGTATCATAGCAACTGTAGTCCAAGACGTAACTAAGGCAATAACTAAGAGACAATAACAAACGAGTGTGCTTTCCGCCACTCCGTGACCGATCATTCGCGTTTGTTCGTCATATTTCATAGTGAATTTTGTTATTTTGAAATAAAATACAAACCATTTTGATCGTTGGCGTGCTCAAAATACTGTGTCGTGTTCCAATGATGGCACACGTGCCACTGGTTCACCATCCCTGGTATATAACATGGGTGGCGAACCTTAAGAGATCATAACAGTTTTTCTAAAAAAATGTTTACTGCGGTAAAGACGTGCCGTCAAATAATTTTGACTTGTGATTATTGGGAGAATAATATAACTAAATACTAACAACACACAAAATTCTTTATTAACTACAGAAAAATAAATTTTGTATTTTAGAGTAGTAAATGTTTTAGTTAAACGTGTAATTCAAATTATATAAAATAACATTTGCGTAATTTTTGATTTAGATTAGATAACAAATAAATTATATTAGGATTGCGTAAGATGTTACTTTAGCAGAATGCTTGCTGAATCGGAGTCATTTGCCCAAAAGGTCTTTAAGCAAGTCTTTAATGTTATTCATCTCTAAAAACAATGACTCGTAGGCAAAGGTCAATGAAAATAGGGTTAAAATAGCATGAGCCTGCTTCTTCAAACAGTTAAGCGTGTCTGGAATCGAATTCAATGTTACCAAAATTTCGTTACTGGTATTTTTAAATGTATTGCTTTCTAATCTTTCTGTTTCAATCAAATCTAAGTTTTTTCTCATTTCAATGAATTTTCGAATCCTTATTGAAATAGACTAGAAATTAATAAGTTGCATTTCAAATTCTTCAACTTCCATCCAATCAAATTGGGGCAAGTTCAGTTTATAAAATGATGCCACATCAGGGTACATAATAAACTTGAGAGTTTCTGATAGTTCTTTGAACTGCAAAAATCTCACTGAAAGTTCCTTGATTGAAGAATCAATCGCGGTTGATCGTTTTGATGGGTGGCGTGCCCAAAATATTGTGCCATCAATGGCACGTGTGTCAATGGTTCGTCATCCCTGGTATAAATCATTCAGTATCACACACACACAAATACTCGTTCAAATTGTAATTTTATACAAATAATTGCGCACGACTCGCAATCTCAAAAACCTAGGCACAAACCGGCTCGATCGATGGCCGCATTTTGACTCAATGAGTTGAATGATTGTTTATGGTATTAGGCCTAGGCCTAGACATGGACAACGGTCATAACATAATAATACAGTCCTACCACTTTTGCCAGTTGACATGCCGTTTGAAATTCCCTGTTTTTCGGAGACTATATGCGGGAATAATATTGAACCATTGAAATTATCCGAATCATGATCTTATTAAGACAGTCGAGAATGAAACGAGGTCCCCACCAAGGGCTAGGCCCTGAGCCCGAGCCCAGTTGGCCCATCCCTTAAGACGTCCCTGCGTACAGGGGCTTCACAATTGATTTTAAGATAGTGTCTTGATTAACTTTTTCCGTGTGGTTTTCAGTCCTTTCTTGCAAAATGAATCTCTGAGACACCTTTATAGTTGACACAGCACTAAGCTGTTGCAGAATCCAGATGATGAGAGAGCTTTCTCCTTACTTTTTCTTCTTTTTAACTAATTGGGTACTCCTCGGTCATTCTGGCAGTTGAAAGATTTTTCAACGTCAAAATTTTCTACTTTGCCAGTTTAAAATTCCGTGTTTTTCGGAGAATATGCACGAGAATAATATAAGACTTGTGACGAATCTGTACGACACTTTATCACTAATACTCTTAGGCGTCTTTGGGGATTGTAAATTCGCTTATATTTCCAACCAGCTCTAAAAGAAGAAACCAGGATATGCAAATTAGTTAAAGTATTTAAGGAGAGTGTTGTAGGTTAACAGTAGGCTATTACGCCAAGAGATAGGTTGAAAGTGTTCTAAAACGATTCAAGTTGATTGTGCGATTAGCGTCTCGCTGATCGATAGACAGTGATCTACAATTGGAAAGTTTGTTACGCATGGAAAGTGAGGTATTAAAAGGAAGGTGAGATTTAAATCTAGATTATCGGCTTATAAGAGTAAATATATAATAAAGTTAGTGGTAATTTAATGTACGCTGGTAATTCAAATTGCGTGTATCTCTCGATCCTCTTATTCCGGTAATCACGTTCAATATTGAGTTTAATAGTTGATTAATATTATATTTCGTGATTTAATTTAATAGTAAGGGTCAACCACATTGACGTAGGCATATCGATTAATATTTGTAATTAGAAGGTTGATAATTGATTCAACAGAATAAATATAATTTGTTATTGTAAAAATGTTGTCCGGTCGTTCTTTGCCTCAAATCAATCTTGGTGTCCAAGGTGGAATCCAGGGGGATTCTAAAAGTCTATTGAAAGTGCTGGAATCATGATCTTAAGACACAGTCGAGAACGAAACGAGGCCCTGAGCGCGGACCCAGTTGGCCCATGCTGTAAGCCGTCCTTGGCTCGGTAGTCACTCTTTAAGTAATCATTACTTTTGGTTATAAGTATTACAGAAAAATTATTTTGAGTCCAAAATCATTAAAAAAATTAAACATTTTTCCTTACTTGTTTCTAGAATTCAACCCCTTTATGGCAATATTAAATTTTGAAATTAATTTTTTTAATTATTTTCCCCTGATCTCCATACCGTAGAACATCTTTCCCGCATATATAAGTTGGTTCTGATTACAAATAGTTTTTTTTATCCATATAACTGTTATCAACCCTAATGCTGACGGAAATTCAATGATTAACTGCCCAGTTCAAAACTAATAGTTATTTTTTTAGGTGGAGAGAGGGGACTTTTAGTTACAGAATAAAAAAAAAATTGCAGCACATAAATCAGAATTTTTTTCCTCTCAAATTTGCTTCCAGTACAATTACTAAACAGTAAATTATCTTCTCTAAACAAAAAGTTCCTTTCTAAATTTGAAACACAGTAGAAAAACCTAAAAAATTCAAACAATTGTAAATTACCAAAAAACGGGAGGAGATAAATTCTAAGTAAATAAATAATAAAAGGAACTAGTACGTAAATAAAGTTAAAAAAAACTTAATTGAGGGGGAAAAGAACGTTGTCTTTTTATTTTATTAAATCGTATCAAGGTCAGAGTCAGAATTATTTCCTTGCAAGACGAACCGTGAAAAGTTTTGTTAGCGAACACACAAGTCGCACATGGTTACCCTAGCATGTAGAATCCCATGAGTGATACCGAATGTATTAAAACTAAATTCATTCCTTTTCCTGAACACCCTCCCCCGCACTCCGCTTCTTTGAACTAGACAGTTATAAAGAAACAGTGAAAAAAAGGTGATTTACGATTACGTCACAAACATGACCGTATCATAATTAGACATACTTTTTTTTATAATAAAACGCTACTAAAGTAACGCAATGAATATTATTTTTAAAAAGTGATTGAGATATTTTTATGTTGTTAAAATTGACAGAATATACATTATCAAATTAATATTTTTTTCACGAATATTTTAGGTATTAGTTTCTGTTTTTGTTATTTATGTGACAAAAAATGTATAACGTCGCCATGTATGCAGTTTAAACAATATACCACACATTAATATATTGAGATTTATTATTTTAAAAGTTATAGAGGTATATTATTTTAAAATGACATATAAATTCGAAACGTAATTCAAAGTTTTCTATGGAAACAAAGAAATTTTGAAGCATCTATGTTAAAATATTATTCGACAAAAAGAACAAAAAGTTTGGCCATCTCAAAAGCTTTGACAAAAATTAGTGAGAACTCATACTATGAACTTTTAGCAATACGCATTCAGGAATAATGATGGGAATTCTTTACATAGTGCTGCCATCTATCAACAAACAAAACACTTAAATGCTGGTAAAACAATATATCATACACTTCATTGATAAATAAAATTAAGATTTAAATTATCCATAACTTAGCTTGCGTTTCAAACTGTAAACGAAAGTTTAATTTTTAAAATAAGGTCAAATAAATAAAATTTAAATACAATTCGGAATTCTGACAAAAAAATTTTATATATAAATAATAAATATCCTTTTCTTTAAAAAAAATTATTTGACAAACATGATTTAAAGAGGGATGAAGGAACTTTTTCTCAAAATTTAAATACATTTAAAGAACTGAAACTTCTATAATTATAAAGTTTAGTTCTTGAGTAATAAAGTAACATATAGAAAAAAAAGGAACTGTAAAAACAAACAACATATATTATATTCTAAAGCAATGACTTATAAATAAATAAATAATTTTATGAGGTAAATTAAATTTAATACTAAACAGTTTGCAAAAGTTCTTTAATATATTTAATGGCAAAATATTCAGCTTATATAACACAAAAAAATTCATGTATTTTTAAATACAGGGACTTACAGCTGTCAAAATTTTAAAAACTAGTTATAAATAATTTGAGCATTTTTATGCATTTTACTGACTGAGAAATGACAGCATATAATATACACTCCTTACAAAACTTTATATTAAATGTAAATTACTTTACACAAAATTTCATAAAAAAATTTCGATGCTGATTCATCTTGCATTCTTATCTCCTTCCATTGAATTCTTTACCCATAAATTCATACAAAACATAGCAATTTACGTAGATTTTCTATTCTTTATGCACGTTTTCTAATATAGAATTTTAGGTTCAAAACTCCAGAAACACTTGTCTGGGAAGCAAACAAAATTAATATTGAAGAAAATTAAACAAAAATTACAAAAACTAACAAATGCATACAATCCTCCAAAATCTGAATGAAATCATTCATTTTGAAGAAAAATAAGTGAACTCATGTTTGTATACCATACCTGTTAGACAATTTTGGCGACAAAGACTCCAGATTGGCGATAGCTCGATCTCTTTCGTGTTTCATTTCGCTGTATTGACGAAGAGCCGATTCGCGTTGTTGTACTGCAGCAGCGTTTTCGCGCAACACGGAATCACGCTCTTTCAACGCTAACTGTAGGCCAAGTTTAAGATTGTTTGTACTTCCATTATCAAGTTCAGCTGACCCTGCAAGAGAAAATTAAATAATTATAAATACAATCGAACAATTAAAATAAATACAAACTTATCTTAAGCAAAAAAATAGTAAAAATAATCAATAACTGTTTTTGCAGTTAATATATTAAAAAGTTAATTAAATTATAATTATTTCAATTCATTTTAGTTTAATCGCGATTTATATCTATAAAATCGACCCATCGGGATAAATTAGTAAAAAATATTTTTTGTAATAATATGTAGTTAAAACATCGAAGACTTTTAGATTTCCATCTCTATTTTAATGAATAAAACAAATAATGTACAAAATGAATGAATAAGAATACACATAAGAATTTAATGAATAAACAAATACGTACAAAAATCTTGAAAAATATCAAATCTTTGTAAAGAGAAAAAAAGAAATAATTCGCTTAGTATAATTATAAAAAACATTTAGAGAATAAAATTGTTTCCAACAAAATATTTTACAATTAAACAATAAATTCAGTCATTTAACAATTCTTCCCCTCACTGCTCATTTATTACAAATTTATTTCTATTTCGAAAAAGATACCATTCACAGTACATCATTTTATCGGTACATTATTACATCATCCTAACACGGTACATGTGGTTTACGATTTCTCAAAGTAATTTTTTAACTGTTTACAGTAAAAATTTACGAGAAATTTAATTGAAAATTCTCAAATAAATATACAAAACGTTACATTTTTGAAGCAGAATTTAGAATAAATAAACTAATAAGAAAAAGTCTTCACTTTTGTTTCAAAGCTTTTATTCGTTCAAAAGAATTCCACCAGATGGCGCCACGAAAGTTTTTTAAAACCTGGATGATAAGAGGTAGAATTATTCAAATAGACTCAACAGGTAGCAGAACAGTCACTTTTTCTTCGATTACCAGGGTGGTTTCAGGCATTTCGCGGAAAACTAGTTTTTACACACCTCCCGTATTTCCTGTTCATTGTAACCCAAAGCCGTATACCTGTTCGGTGGCTTGCTTTCCCCTTTTTCTGCCCCCTCTCCTTTTGTTGCCGTTAGAATACAAATATCGTGGGTGCAACAAGCACTTAGGGAAAAGCATGGAAATTGATCTATGTTATAAAAAAAAAACCGCTTTTTCCGCCGTTCCGTAATGAATGTCATTTGTTGTTCCTGTTTATAAAACAGCTCGAATATCATTGATTACATCTAAAATCAAACAGCATTTGAGTTGAGCTATCCACACCCAACTAAAATCCTTTTTGTGTTGATTTCTGTATTTGTCTTCATTATTATAGATAGTAAGTGAGATTAATTAAGAAAATAAATATAAAAAACACAAGTAATACAAAAAAAATTAATAAGTCAATTCCTACTTATGTTAACAAAGAAAAATTTGTTTTAGTTACTTTTTATCAAATAATTACAATTAATATAAATAAATATGTATATACATATGACAGAATCCCGATATTAAGTGGATATTAATTTTTATTAATTATTATTAAAGTATTGTAGTGCCAGCCAAAACAATCGTGTATATAAAATTTCAGTTCAACGGAATGCTTTAAAACGTGAGAAAAAAAAATCCTTTAAGGTTTTGACACAAATCGTTAAAAATGAAGACAACGTGACTGTATCTGTAATTCTTTTAAATAATTAGCTACAATCAATTAATTTTAATTAACTGTAAATAAATTATCTTATTGTCACCCAGAACAATCGTGTATAGAAAATTTCAGGTCAAATGAGCGCTTTAAAATAAAACGTGAGAAAAAAACTTAAAGTTTTGACACAAGTTGCCAAAAATGATGCCAACGTGGCTCTCTCTGTATCTGTAATTCTTCGAATAATTATTTTTAATCAATTGAACAAGATCTAGAGAGATTGTGATCTAATAGTAGGAATTGAATAAGACTGGTTTGACTTACATGTTTAATGAATGGAAAATTTTTAAAAAAAACTGCAAATTTAATATTTTAAATTGTTGGAGAATGGATTGCAGAGAGAATGATATAATTCATTCATAAAATTATTATTTTTGCAAAATGCAACTGTCAGTGGCATTTTTTTTTTCAAATATGAACTGTAAAAATACATTAGAATGCAATTGTCTAAATTCATGAAGGTCAAATGATAAATGCAGTCACGTGTTCTCCATTGAATTCAAAACAAATTGACGTTAAACTTGTACTTTTTGTTCTACTCGTAATCTTTCTTTCTTTGCTCGCACTGAGAGCTTCTGGATCAAAAAAATTCAACATTTTTTATACTCTACTTGATATTTTGTACTTTGAATTTTTCCGGGGATGCAATAATGTGATTTCCTTTACGATAAAATCTTAAGCTTCTTGATGCTCTAGGATTATGGTAATTTAGATATTTTTTTAATTACTTGAACTTTTAAAAATTTCTTACACTATTTCTAATTAATATTATTTCCACGCACTGATATGAGCAGATACAGAGTGAGTGAGTGAATATTAACGTCGCACTGTTCAGCTACACGAGGGCTTTTGGCGACGGACCACGTCATTTTGAACCATGGTCAAGTGACGTGGACGACACCTGAGCTGGCACCCTCCTCTCCTAACCACCATACCACACCAACGGGAGGACGTTTCAGCTCTCGAGAGATTTAACGTGCATCGCTGCGCTACACGACGGGTCTTTAGCGGTACTGGGCTCGAACTCCTGACATACCTGTCATGATCTGATACCTTGACCACTGGGCTACAGCAGTCACGTGCATGTGCTTGAGTGAGTAAGTAAATATTAACGTCGCACTGTTCAGCTACACGAGGGCTTTTGGCGACGGGCCACGTAATTTTGAACCATGGTCAAGTGACGTGCAACCCTCTCCTATTGAGGACACAGCTGAGCTGGCACCCCTCTCCTAACTACCTAACACCACACCACACCAACGGGAGGACGTTTCAGCTCTCGACAGATTTAACGTGCATCGCTGCCGTACACGGCGGGTCTTTAGTGGTACTGGGCTCGAACTCGTGACAAGGCAAGCCACGATCCGATACCTATACCACTCGGCTACCGCGGCCACAACCCCCTCTCCTAACTACCATACCACACCAACGGGAGGACGTTTCAGCTCTCGACAGATTTAGCCTGTATCGCTGCCCTACACGATGTGTCTTTAGTGGTACTGGGCTACCGCAGCCCCACAGATAGAGGAAAGTTGGTGTCTTACAACTGTGTTTAACCCTTTTCGATTTTGGCTCTAAGCCAGAGTGTTTACTAATTTATTACTGCCATTACACTACATTTCGATTTTATTTTCATAGTACTGTATATACAAAGAGAAACAAAAGTAACGTAGATAAGACGCTGATTGGTCTGATTGTTTGTTTGTTTGTTTTCGTCATTACAAAGCAATAGGAGGGCTAGTAACGACAGACCTCGTAATTTTGAATGCTCAGTTAAGTGACAAGGACGACACCTGAACAGGGACTCCACTCTCCAAACTTCCATACTACATGAGGACTTAGAGCCTCGACAGATTTAACGTGCCTCAGCTACATTACGCGAAGGTAAGGTGCAGCGTGAATGTTAAAAGTACTTAGATCAAATTCGACAATTTTTTTTTTCATATTGAAAAAAGAAATTACTGTAAAATCCGGCGTATAACGCGCACCTATAGTTTCAAGCTGCATGTATTAATTTTTAGGTATATTCGCCGTATAACCCCCCCCCTTTTCTTTTTAAAAAAAGAAGTTACTTGTAATATACGTGTGCAATGCTATTAAGTTTTGAAATAATTTGTTAAAGGTATTATCCCAGTATTTTGAAAAATTCGTATACTTCCAGAACTACAACTCTTTAAGTTAATAATGCATGTCATTTCTCTTGAATAAACAGTATTCCAGTCTATGTAAAATCTAATTTTTTAAATACTCATCGTTTTTTTTTATTTATTTATTTTTGAAGATATTTTTTACCCGGCGTATAACACGCACCCGCAAATTTCGATTTTATTTTTGATGTTAGAAGTGCGCGTTATACGCCGGATTTTACGGCAACCATTTAATTATTAAACCTTTAAGGTATCCGACTCCCCTAAAACCATGATTTTTTTCAAAAATCGGCAAAACTTTTTATGATTTTATTTTATAGACCATTCTATTAACTTAATAACAATACCAAGTACTTTATTTTCCCTCCACTAGAACAAAAACTACAAGCGTTTTAGTAAAAGCAAAAAAAATGCCATAACTTTACACAAGATGTCAAACTTTGAAATGCGTTTTACACGAAATGTGTTTTTTTCGAAAAACTCAAGATTGCTCAAAAAGTTTTGAAAATAATTAGCTGAAATTTTTTGCTTATGTTCTGCATAACAGTAGAAGTGTTTTGATCTTCAGATTTATCAATAACTGTTTTATTTCAAAATTTGCAGCTCTGTATAGTCAATGTTTTTAAGCAATTTCGTATAATGACTTAGATAAAGTGCTCTAGTTTTTGTAAAAATTAAAAATATTTCTTATCGTGAAGATCACTTCAAACAGGAATAACAAAGTAACACATCAAAATTGAAAAATTGAGAATTTGTTCATAAATCTTTGTAGAGAGCGGGCCCCGTTTATGTAATTTTTCGTACATTTTTACTAGTTTTTCCCATTTTAATAATAATAATTTTTTTTTCTTTTACCAATTTTAGGATTTTTTCCTTAAAATATACTAAATAAATATAAAAATCACAAAAATATCTCTATATTTCCTTTTTTTTTCAAAAAAAAAGTTGTCGCAAGTAGTCGGATACCTTAAGATTAATTATTAAAATATCATGCAGAAGAATAAAATATTTATTATCCGGAACATTTCTTTTTGATTCAAAATCTTTTCTTCTGTTAAAATGTAGTCCATATGTTGCCTCCGTTATTTTGATGTTAACTTTGCATTTAATTTTACCTGAAAAAATTGAAGTATTTACGGAATTTCTTAACAGTATCAAATCCATTATTACACGCACAACAGAAAATTTCAAGGGAAAACTTGTGCGCAAAATACATTTTGAGAAAACCAAGCGATCAGCCATCATTGTCGTTGTATTTTTCGTTTTGGAGAGAAATTACTCAATTGATTCTCTGAACGGAGATAAATAGAAAAATTAAAAGAAAAATGTGAAAAAAAAAAACATAGAGGAGGAATAAAACAATTGTAACAAAAGGAGCTTACGCAATAAAAGTTTACTATGTTCGTAAATGTATCTGTCACAATGTAGTAAATCTTAATCTCTTTTTAAGCCATTGGAACTCGAAGTATCCACAGCCTCCCCCAGTACTTTGTACAATTTACCATACTTTCGGAATTCTTTCCCAACAGCCTTCCCAGAAATACTCTGAGGGGTGAAGAACATTCACTTAAGACCCATCCCCCACCCTCGAAAAAAACCATGGGGGTAGAGGTATTTGCATTCCTACAGATAAGGGGAATTCTTAGAATACAGGAGTAGTTAGGGGTGAGGCTAATAGCAGAAACCAGACACGGCTGGCATCAGGGATATGGAAAGAGAACTTTTTTTTTTCTTGCTAAGTTTTAAGTTCGTTTTCAGCAGTTCGGTGTCAAATAAGGAAAATATACATTTTGTGTTTCGTATCATGTTTCGAAAAAAGGTACAAAAATTTTGTTTAGAAATTTTTTTAAAAATACCACTTTGATTTAACATTTGTGATCCCCTGGTTTTTATTTGTGTATAGCATTATATGAATGAATCTAGAGAAAGCAATCAATGGATGGTAATTTTTAGAAAATCCAGAACGCACGCGTTAAATATACATATATCACTTATTTTTCTATCAAATGCAGGGTTTTCATAACTATCTATTAAATGTACATAATTTATTCCGCTAACTTTTAAACAAAATTATATATATTCAAGGCAACACAAATTTTCCATCGTTTCATTATACATCAATAAAAAAAGAAATGAATACCGAGTTCAATCTCCAAACTTCCATATCATTCCTTCGTCGTTTTGTGAACTGAATGTTGTTTCGTGAAGGTAGTTGCTGGGCTGAGCAAGGTCGACTCAGCCTTGCATCCCTTCAGTGGGTCGATAAAAGAGTGTCAAGCTTGTTAGAAAACTAAACACTGAAGGGGATCGCGTCAGACTGACCACTTGATCGATACATCTGCACATGCACCCCCGCACTTAAAGTCACGTAAACTGAGATAGATACAGTAGGCCTTGGGGCCTCATGGGCTGTTGCGCCACTAAGTTCAGTTCAGTTCAGTTATATTACATTCATCCGTTTACAGAATCTGAAGCGAGTTCTCACGCACATTTCCCTTAACAAACCTCTGGGATTGTTTAACATGGTTTGATATGGGAACATTGACTAGTGAAGGAACCATGATATATGAAAATAGACAATACCATTTGAAGATATCTAAAAAGAGAATTTAGAAGGGGGAGGGGATACCTGAGTATACAAGTGCCAATAGATGTTAGTAGAGCAATAAATGGAAATTATGATACTATCTCAGAGCGAGATGGACTTTGGAAAGAAACCCGAAAATGTACTTTCTGGAGGGACACCTTCAAATAACAGTGTGTTAATTAAAAGCAAATTTTTATGAATAAGCATATTTTATTCATTACTGAAAAAAAAAACAGAATGAAAACACGTAAAAATATACTATTTAATACAGAAGATATCTTAAAAATTTACTTTTGCACTAACCCCTTAACGCACATTTATTTTGAAAAAAAGACAAAACAAAAAATCATTTTTTTTACTTAAGTTAACACATTTCAGAAACTTGTTTTGGCAAATTATATATATATATATATATATACAATATCAATCAAAATCTTTAATTTTGATTCACATTGCAGATATGTCATATATTGCAATCTTGCACGTACATCGATTTTATTATATTTCTTTTCGAATAGCTCTTTCGAAAAAGAAAAGAAAAAAAAACTTTTTTAACAGTAAAAATATTTAATCATACTTTTTCAACAGAAATACTAATACTAGCATTTATTTAAAAAAAAACATATTCAAAACTTTCTTTTGTCTGATATATTTAGAAGCAAGGTGCAGTACCTAGCCCAAAATTGCAGTCAGGTAGCCCAGTGGTCAGGGCATTGGATCATGAAAGGCATGTCATGAGTTCGAGCCCAGTACCACTAAAGACCCGCCATGTAGAGCAGCGATGTACCTTAAATTTGTCGAGAGCTGAAACGTCCTCCCGTTGGTGTGGTGCGTTAGTTAGGAGAGGGGGCTGTCAGCTCAGGTGTCCTCCACGTCACTTGACCATGGTTCAAAATTACGTGGCCCGCCGTCAAAAGCCCTCGTGTAGCTGAACAGTGCGACGTTAAATTCACTCACTCACTTATACTTATTACACGTGAAACGACTCTTTTCTTTTCCCTTACTATCTCTTTTAGAACAACAAAGTACAATAAGGCCGAACTTAACGCGGGGTATACGTTCCATCCAAGAAGAGCTTAATATGAAACAGCGTTAAAGGAGGTTATCTCATGTAAATAATGGGGTTAGGGGAAGATGGATAGAAAATTGGTCAGGTATTTTACCATTAAATTTAAGAATTGTGTTTTTATAACAATAAAATAAAAATTTATCTTTTACTAATATAGAAACATGATAAACGACTATACATATAAAAATAAATGAAATTCTAAGTCAGTATGTTTACATTTCAGATCATCGTCTCTTCTGTATTTCCAATTTTCTGCCTTTTTATCAAGAAGGTAGATTGGCTTAATGGCATATTGCGTTCAATTTCATCGTCAATCCATTTAAAAGTCGTTTTTCCATTTCTTCTATTGTATTATTTCTAGAACGGATAATTTTAGTTGCAGAGCTTGTCGCAGTTGCAATTGCCAGTGACAGTATTTTTTCTTTGTTCTTAAGAATGGTCCTTATTGTTGAAGTTACCAAATTCAATGCAGCAATTTGAGAATGACGTTCACTAGTATCAAATCTTCTAATCACTCGCATTCTAGTTTCTAGTGAAATGCTTTTGCTTGCTTTATTTTCGTGTTTTTTATTATCAGTCTAGATAAAAACTAAAAATCATAATATTTGTCACTATAGCAATCGTTATATTACATAAATTTATACTTACAATAACGTCAACAAATATTTGAAACGATAAAAATACGTTCGTATAACACCGCAAGAAAGAAGAAACACAGAGAGAGATAGAGATAAACTGCTTCGGATATAGGCAAGCCTAACGTTGCGTGCAATTTTGGGGAATCTCACAATTCAAATAAAAGAGCGTTAAACCGAAACAGCGTTAAGCGGGGTCTTACTGTATCTTGTGGGAGCTTTTTTTAAGTGTTTATGAAACAAAACTGGGAACAAGACGTTCTGTTCGTAGAGATCCAGAAGATTTTGGTTCACCAGATTTTTTCGATAATTGTATCGCTTTATTATATTATTGTATAAGTCATTCAACTAATTTGCTTCCGAAATCTAAATCTTTTTTTCACCGCCATTTTTTAATACATAACATATGCGTTCTTAATGCTGATGTTTAGCAAATGAAAGAATGCTTTTTAATAATATCTCCCCCCTTTTAATAATATAAATATCAGAAAAAATGGCATTTATCTAAATTTGCGAAATACGACTACGGGTTGCAGTTAGTCTCACGAAAGCACAAAAAACGACCCCATTCAAATTAGCTCCAATGTGCACAGTTTGGCCTGTTTAGCGCGCTCGAATTAACTCGAGCGCACACACTAAAGGGTTAAAATTAGACATCAAGGCTCCGACCGACTTGCATGTGCGAGAAAGACATATTGCATATGCCTGCATGCTATCATCACCCAGCAACAAAACGCGTCACTTTTTTTTTAAAAAAAAATTGTTACGGCGGATTTCTGTCTTTCCGAAAACAGATCACTACAATACTAACGAGAACAAAACAAGTAATATAAAAAAAATTAAGTCAATTCCTACGCAGATCAACAAAGAAAATTTTTATTTTAGCTACTTTTTATTAAATAGTTACAATTAATACAAATATGTATATACATATGACAGAATCACAACATTAAGTGGTAACTAATTTTTATTAATTATCATTAAAGTATCGTATTGTCATCCAAAACAATCGTGTCTATAAAATTTCACTTCACAACTCAATGTTTTAAAACGTGAGAAAAAAAATCTTTTAAAGTTTTGACCCAAATCGCTAAAAATGAAACCAAAGTGGCTGTAACTGTAATTCTTTAAATAATTAGTTTCAGTCAATTAATTTTAATTAATTATAATTAATTAATCGTATTTTTTGCCCCAAACAATAGCGTATAGAAAATTTCAGCTCAAATGAGCGCTTTAAAATGTGAGAAAAAAACCTTTTCAAGTTTTGACA
Source organism: Trichonephila clavipes (assembly GCA_019973935.1). Classification (NCBI taxonomy): domain Eukaryota; kingdom Metazoa; phylum Arthropoda; class Arachnida; order Araneae; family Nephilidae; genus Trichonephila; species Trichonephila clavipes. The sequence continues at coordinate 908,121 of BMAU01019845.1, forward strand.
GAAGTCGCCAAAAGGGTCGCTAAGCCACACAAAATGATGCCAACGTGGCTGTATGTGTGTAATTCTTTGAATGATTAGTTTTAATCAATTAATTTTTATTAATTATAATTAAATTACTGTATTGTCATCCAAAATAATCATGTATATAAAATTTCAGCTCAATTGAGTGCTTTAAAATGTATTTAACGATTGAAAATTCCACCAAGATAAATAAATATAGAGAGTATGAGCCAATAGTAGGAATTGAAAAACGGGACATAGGCTCACGTTAATCATGATCTCCCCCTTCTCTCCCCCGGAAAAAGGTTAAAAAAATTCCATCAAAATACGTAAAGAAACTTCTACATTCAGGAAATGAGGAGTGCATATGATTGACCAATTCTAGCCCGGGGCTCTGCATGGAGTACGCTGAATCGTGCATTATACAGAATGCCACAGGTGATATTTCCAAAACCGGTCCTTGGGATCCAGTTTATCAAGCACACAAATACGCATAAGTGAAAGCAATGATAATTACTTTCATTAAAATATCGCACACGCAAAAATTGATAGAAGAATCGTGTTTTTTCCCCTTTTGGTTTCAAGGTTTAAAAAAATATTACCCAAATCCGATTTAAGATAAGCTAATTAAGTTCGTCAGAAAAATTTACAATTATCTTTAGTTAAAAATTAATAAAATATTCAATTTATATAAAGCACATAGAATAGTTGAGTCAAATATTGTGGGATCAATAAATAAAGACACAAAGCATTTCATTAATAAATTGATTAAGAAACGAGTGACGGTCCACATTAATGTCGAAATGAGAATTGATTTTTGCTGCCAGTAAGATTTTTGAAAGATTTGTTAAATTGTAATCTACTTCAGGAAAGAAAAGTTCCATTCAAAATACACAAAAAGTTAAAAGACTGTAAATATTTCAGCATGGCTAATGGAAAATATGTTTAAAAAAAATAAAAATAAACGTTTTTCCTAAACTACGTTTTTTTCGACATTAGCGGACCCGTAAAAAAGCCGACCCACTCATTTTAGTCTTAAAAAGTTCCAAAAATTGTAGGCCTATACACGGAAACGGAAATTAAAAAAATAATAATAACTAATTGTAATGAATTATAATTCATTACCAGTGGCGCACACAAGGGGGGACCCCCATAGATCTTGATTTTTTTTAGCTGATTATAATCCTATGTATATATTACGTAAAATTTAATAAGTATTTTTATTGATAATGAATTTTATTAATGTTAATTATTTATTCACAACAATTATTTTTTTTATTGTTTTTTATTCCCGAAAATCGATAACATCAAAAGAATATGTTTGGCGGCGTATTGAAGAATGATACCAAAATGGTGGACTTTCGAGACCCTGGACCCCACCCCCTTGAAACATTTTTGTGTGTGCTACTATTCATTACAGTTAGTTATCATAATTATTAAACACCTAATTTTTCATCTCAATTAGCAAAAATTAATAAACATAGTTTAAAAATAACATCTATATTAGGAATTACCATTATAAATATGATTACATAGTTAAAAATTTGTTGAAAAACATAATTAGAAGTTTTAGTTTACAATAAAGTGCCAAAAGTTATGAATACGCAAAATAGATCTAGTACTGCCGATTAACAATTGCATAAAATTGCCAGATTTTCATTTGTATTGAAATGATTCCCGAATCCCGTTTGGAGCTAGACGCATGGGGCATTTCGTAATGGTTACGGAAATCAAAATTCCTCCACCCACAGTGTTGAGCGTGTCGAGAATATATAATTTCAGACATTACTGGTCAGCTAGGAAAGTACCCGGTGGCATCGACTTACTGATTGAGACCGTCGACAGTTGCGTAGATTAGTCTGTATTACCAGACAAGTCAAGTGGAATTTGGAATTGTGTCAGCAATGTGGAATGTGTTCTCATGTTCGTGAGAACAGTTCAAAATAATTCGATGTTGAATAGAATATAGTAGCAGAAGTTAAGCTCGAGTACCTTTATTAACATACCATCAACTGTGGCGTTTTTGTTGAGCTCGTGGGCATATCTGTTTGCACTTAAAACGACTGGAATAACAATGCTAGATCAAATAAGTCAGGATTCCAGTAGGTAATTTATGGGGGTGTTCGAGTGAGTCACAGATTGCATGAGTCCCTGAACCCGAGTTGTCAATAAAGCACTGAACAAACTGGGGGTATATCCTTTGCTAGGATTTAATCAGTCATTGAATGGAAAGGATTACGATCAGCTATTTGAAGACCATTTCAGACTTTTCATGGACTTTTAAGCATTCGAACAACGATGCAATAGTTGAAAATGACAATGATCCATGCAACCAGGCCAAAATCATTCCCGATTCGATTGAAGAACAGTTTCAACAGTTCCACGAATTATTTGATCACCTAGATATCAAGACATGAACCCCAAAATCATTCAAAGGAAAATAATTGAAAGGCCCGTTCTTGCAGAAAGTCCTGCATGCGCAACATTTTTGGAACTCTGGATGACTGACTATAAAGGCAGCATGGCTGAATACTTCTTCAAAAGGGAATTGCGACGCCTTTAATATCACGTTGAATTGTTGCTCTTTACCCGCTTTTGGAACTTCAGGGTTTAATTTTATTTCTTTTTAATTCACGTCTCAAACAAAAATGATTCCTTTCAAAAAATCATATTTTATTTACGTTACTTAAAAAAACCGAAGTTTAATTTTAAAAGTCGAAAGATTTATCCCATAACGACTTGGGGCAAAATCAGTTCAGTTGACAAATTCCACATACACATAAATTAAAATATAAATACGAATACGCAACTTTTAAATTTCGTCGTGTGAACGTGAATAAGGTGTTCAAACACAAAACGGTGTCTAATTTAGACTATTGAACATATGCGGACTATCTAAATACTGGATTGAAGGAAGTAAATTTAGTCAACTTAAAACAAATCACGAAAGGTTAGGAAAATGATTTTAGTTCAACAAAGTAGCATTACATCAACACATTTATCCTGATCATTGCACTAAGATATCTGGACTAATATCTTAATGCCCAAACTTCCACATCATACGCTCACGATATTCTCGTGTGGTCAGCGTTTTTTCCGTCCAATCGTAAATTCTAAATACAGTGTTGTCAGGGACGTCTTGAGACTTTTTGAGGCGCTGGGCCCACACACAAATGGAGGCCCAATCTATAATCCTTAAAAGTAGACAGTGCATAGCATACACCATCAAATACTTGTACAAACAAAAACAGGAAATAAATTAATGTGCATGACTTACAATCGCACAAACCTGCCACCTTTTGATTGAATGAGTAACGATGGTAGGTATATAGTGGTAGGCCTAGGCCTATACATGGACGAGGGTCGTCAGTTGATATATCGTCCGAAATTCCCAGTTTCTCGGAAAATAAAACCGGAATTAACATTTGACCGTTGAAATCATTCGAATTATGATCTGGTTAAGACTGAGTCGAGAACGAGACCAGGCCCCCGTTGTAGTGGAGGCCCATGCCTCAAGACGTCTCCGAGTGTTGCTAAAAACTTGTCTTGTAGAGCGGTTGATGCGCATTAAATCCACTGATATTCAGAACTCTTATGCTGACCCAATGAGGAAATATGTAAGGTGACCATTTTTTTAACAATGAAAAGGAGTACAAAAAATTCAAGAAAAAATTGCAACTTAAATATATGAAACGTTCTATTAATTCAAACAAAAATACGCTAATTACGCGTACATTCTATTTAATTATTATCTTAAAAGAGTATTTTTCCATTAAATGAATTTTTTTGTCAACATATCATTTTCTAATCAATCGGAAAGTTCGGGCAAAAAATATCCTTGATACTGAATTTTATGGTATGCACTGTAACTAAAATATTAACATTCAATATTTTGATTTCTCACTAGTCGCTTCACAAAAATCATTAAGAACTGAAAAAAACTCTTTCAATTGGTGCATTAGTTCCAGGGCACACACACACACAGCACAACGTAAATTCAACAAGAACATTTACATTTTCATATGGAATGTGTTCATTTTTGAAATGATTTAAGTCATTTCACCCATCTTTCACCAATTTCTCAGCATGTTGATTTTCCAATTATTCTAATTTATTAGAATTTAAATGTACATTCAGTCTTCTTTCTACTTGAAACAGACAATCGTCATCGATTTTAATAACAGGCATTTCTTTCGATAAAAACTCAGCGTGATGTTCTATATCTGCCCACTTCACTTGAGACCAAGTCAAAATATACCATTGAAAACTGTTATTTCCTGCGATACTTGTTTCAGACCATTCTTCGACATTTTGGAAACATGTTTAGTCCATCTCTGAATACAGAGATTAACAGATCGATTTTAAAATATTGAAAAGGGAGACAAAAAGGACACTTTTTGAAGAAGGACAGAACCTAGAAAAGGAGGGCGATTGGTCAACTTAAGATATGGAGAGAAGGATGCCATCTCGGGTGGCACCTCGTCACTCGACAGTAGTTCACAATTACGATATACGTCTCCAATAGCCTTCATGTTGGTAAGACAACAAAAGCCTTCATGTTGGTAAGACGACAAAAGCCTTCATGTTGGTAAGACGACAAAAGCCTTCATGTTGGTAAGACGACAAAAGCCTTCATGTTGGTAAGACGACAAAAGCCTTCATGTTGGTAAGACGACAAAAGCCTTCATGTTGGTAAGACGACAAAAGCCTTCATGTTGGTAAGACGACAAAAGCCTTCATGTTGGTAAGACGACAAAAGCCTTCATGTTGGTAAGACGACAAAAGCCTTCATGTTGGTAAGACGACAAAAGCCTTCATGTTGGTAAGACGACAAAAGCCATCATGTTGGTAAGACGACAAAAGCCATCATGTTGGTAAGACGACAAAAGCCATCATGTTGGTAAGACGACAAAAGCCATCATGTTGGTAAGACGACAAAAGCCATCATGTTGGTAAGACGACAAAAGCCTTCATGTTGGTAAGACGACAAAAGCCATCGTGTTGGTAAGACGACAAAAGCCATCATGTTGGTAAGACGACAAAAGCCATCATGTTGGTAAGACGACAAAAGCCATCATGTTGGTAAGACGACAAAAGCCATCATGTTGGTAAGACGACAAAAGCCATCATGTTGGTAAGACGACAAAAGCCTTCATGTTGGTAAACAATCAAATAAATTTCCACATCTTGCAACTTGAAGACTTTGAAGCAAACGAATTTAAATTTAATAGGCTCTATTTGTCTTGATTGAATACTAAACTCGTCCTTGAGTTCTTACGGATCAAAACAGAAAAGCTGAGTTAAATAATTGATTGATTGATTGTTGGATAACTCGCGATCAGAAGCAACATGACTAATATTAGCGATACACGTTGTTGCTTTTAATTTCTGTCAAACAACGCGGTCGACAACAGGCCCCCCAAGCTCAAAATTTCCGCATAACGCCAATATAAGTATTTAGTAGCCCATCTACACAAAGAATGAGGTGTCGAACTTGAGGCTCGTTCGAAAGTATTAATTGGTATGACAAACCGACTGCCATTATAGGCAAACTCCTGATACAGCGACGATTGACGTCATCGAAAAGCCATCAAAATTGATTTCTAACAGTGATTGTATAAGACAGAATACATAAAATAACACGATGAGTTATATATAAATAATAATAAAACTGGTTAAAGCAATATCAAAGGTCATTTGATCATTTTATACTATAATTATAATTTACTTAAAATATTTTATAACAATTATTAAATAAATTATAGTACCAAGCAAAATATTATAATAAATCATTAAAATGATAATTATTTAGGGTATTTATGAAAAAAGTTTATTATAATCGTACTCGGGCTGTGACAGGGATTTATGGGAATTACTTCTACTAATCCTCTTCGGATTTTCTTTGGGGCCAAAATGGCAGTTCTTTCCAACCAACCCAAGACAAGAGCGTGTTTATGCAAATTAGGAAGCATATATATTGGAATGTGAAGCTCTGAGCGCTAAGTGGAGAAGTAATGCTAGAAGTGAAGTGAGGTAAAATCTAGGAGAAGAGTTTTAATTTTGTGAGTCGGTCTAACAGTGCCACTGAAATAAGCAAAAGTGGGTCCGAGACCAAAAGAATATTGTATTAGCCGTGCAAGTTAGATGGAAAGATAAATTGATGTTGTACAGACCGTAGCTGTTTGCCCAGGAAATAGCGGTAGGCTTGTTCATTTAAACTTTAAGGATAGAGCGGATACTCATAAGATAGGAATTAATCTATAAAGATAGATTTATTGGTTAATTGCGTTATTTATCAGTAATACGTTTTGCGTCTCAGCACTCTTGATCATTATCCTCCTAGATTAAAATTGTTGTTGTATATAAATTAAGATCATAATAAACTATTTTTATTATGGCAGAATTTAGTGGTTCCTCTTTCGTTCCCTCAGACATAGGTCGCGTGGGAGAGAGGGCATCCCCATCAGTGGGGATATCACAAGGCTATTGATGATAGACTTCTTTAAATCACAAGGACATTACGCTAATTCATATGTTCAAACTAACACACCACATCACTTGATTGATGTATAATTTATTAATGTTGTATTGAAAAGTAATACAAGGACTACAGACGAGAACTTATGGTCTTGTATTGATTGATTGAATATTAACGTCGCACTGTTTAGCTACACGAGGGCTTTTGGCGACGGTCCACGTAATTTTGAACCACGGTCAAGTGACGTGGACGACACCTGAGCTGACACCCCCTCTCCTAACTACCACACCACACCAACGGGAGGACGTTTCAGCTCTCGACAGATTTAACGTGCATCGCTGCCCTACACGGCGGGTCTTTAGTGGTACTGGGCTCGAACCCGTGACAAAGCAAGCCACGGTCCGATACCTATACCACTCGGCTACCGCGGCCACCTTATGGTCTTGTAACTTTAGACCATGATCAAGAACACTTGAGCTAATTTCCCACTCTCCAAACTTCCACATCATGTCAATGAAAATTTGAGCCCTGAGAGATTGATAAGTAGCGTCGAATTTCAAAGCAATACTAGAGTCTCACTGATGTCAGATCTCAGTTAAATGATGAAGACACCCGAGAGGGCACCAAATTCTCCACACAAACTTCACTACAACGTCAACGTGAGGACTTTGTATTTCGACAGATTTTACAAGGATTTTTAGCAGCATCACAACTCCATTTCGTGATTCAACTAGAGTATTATTCGAAGTATTATTCCAAGCTTTAGAAAAAAAAATAGTATGCTTCTCCATATCTACAACCCCTTTAAGTTCATTCAATATGTCATTTCCTTTAAATAAACAGTATTTCGATATATGTATGTCTAATTTTTTTCTAGGGCGATCTTTTATTTTCATTTTCAAAGCTCTCATTTTTATATCCAGCGTATAACGCACACCCCTAAATTTCGATCGTTTTTTTTTTTAGTTAAAAGTGCGCGTTATACTACGGATTTTACGGTACTTACATATTCGACGACGAAGGAATATAATAATTAGATTACATTTTATCCTCTGGTCGTCTGGAGGCCAAACTCGCTGCCGCAATTTCTATATTCTAGTAGAATGTATTTGGATTAAAATTACAGATGCTCAAAAGCATTTATTAATTTCGAAAAAAAAATTATTATGCATAAATACAAAGCATAGTAAATTGAAACAAAAACGTTTTTTTTTTTTTTGGTTCTCACAAGGTTTAAAGCGGTGTTGTAACGTTTTGTAAAATGAATTAATTTATGACGAAAAGGAAACTGAAATTTTTAAAAATAAGTAAATAAATAAAACAGAAAGAAACACTAAAAATAAAATAAAACTTAGCTTTATCATTTAGCTTTTTTGCTTTCTCATTCATTATAAAATTCTTTTGAAAACACATACATATTTACAAGTTACCATAGCAATAAAATTAAACGAATAAACACAGCGGGTTTTTAAACATTTTTCTATTTTGTTTTCTATTATTTATTCTAGAGAAGTCCTAGAAGTTAAATATCATTAAATAAAGTTAAATTTAGATCTACTTATTATTTGCAAGTTAGAAACTCGTTTTAGCAATCCAAAAAAAAAAAAAAAACGATTGTACATATTTGCTAATAATTTTGATTTTAATTTCCTTCTTGTTTATTTTTAAGTATACTATTTTGTACAGGAAAAAAATGCTAAATTATGGCTTAGACCAGTGGATGACAGCCGATGGTTCGTGAAAAATTTTTAACGGTCCACATATAAAATTGGAACATTGCACACTAAAAATATATACTTAAGATTTTTCATTTTGTGAAAAACAATTACTCTATACTTTTTTTACTTTTAAAGGGTGCATTTTACATTAATAAAATAAAAGTTTTCTAAACTCACATTAGTGATCTAAACATAAAATTATGCAGATAATGGTCCGTGAAGTTCAAAAGCAGGGGTGTCAAACTCGCCGCACGCTTGCGGACCACAAAAAAAATGTTTGTGCCCCCGGCCAATATATCCCCACACAATAATACATAATCAAATTCTTTTTTTTTTAATTTCTCCTGAAATTGGAAAGATAGCATCAGAAAAGAAATGTCAAGTGCCAGGATATAAACATCAATTTTTTATTATTATTTGTTCTTTTGTATTTGTCGCAGGAAAATGATGAAATTAGGAATCTCATCAAATCCCTAAGGCAAATCATCATTTGACGGTGGATGTTAAAATAACGTTTCTTCAAGGTCATTTCTTTGATAAAAGTAAGGGATTTGAACAAATGCCTGAGCTGTTTCAGTGAAATGATGAAATAATATTGTCAAAAGTTTATAAGAGTTTATTTAACAAATAAGGTGCATTATTAAACGTAGAAATAAGTAACACAACAATAGTCAATGAAATACAAATTATTTATTCAAAACTCATTAACAAATAATTAGCAAATTAGGCTGGTATTTTTTGACGTATAACATCTTTCCTCTCGGTTGTTTACGCACTAAAATATCAATCTCTATGTTAATCCTGTGGTGCCATTTTTTTTTTAATGTATGGGATTGATATTTAGGGCCTGTATGGTTAGGAAGTACAAGGACTCAACGTCTCCCCCCGGACAGCAATTTGCAAATGCAAATCCTGACTAGTTCGTTTCATCATTTCACTGAAACAGTTCACGGATTTAATAAAATCACTTACTTTCATCGGGGGAATGACGAAGAGACGTTATTTTAACGTCTACCGTCAATTGATCACCTCCCTGCGACATATATGTTTATTATAATGTATTCAAAATAAACCTTCATTTCCATGAATATTAATTAATTTTTTTTCGGCCCGCCTGAAGTTAAACCTTGTTTGTTTGGCTAGAGTTAACTTTTGAGTTTGACACCCCTGTTCTAAAGGTTGGCGGAAGCTGACTCAGACCATCGTCAAATGCATATAACATTTAATCTGAGACATGCGTTAGAGAAACTACGCATAAAAATTGCATTCTATCGCGAATGAAAGTCGTCATTAGTGCCGGAAATCGATTACAGATAAAAATTCTTAATAAATATATACTCTTCTATGCTGGAACTTTCCATGTCGAGGTACAGCAAAAACACTTTATGCGAGGTCAATGACATCTTAAATGTTTTATTGAACAGAAATAAGAAAAATAGATAAATGCTCTTCTATTAGAATTTCATAAATTTAGATTTTCTTATTAGTAAATATAAATTGTTCGACACTTTTATCAAAACACTACGAAGTTCTTCGGGATATTTCTAATGGTAAATCTAAGACAATATTACAGTAGGTTGTGTGTATGAAATATTCATTTTTAAATATTCATTTAAAAGAGAGAGTCCGATATCTTTTTCAAAAGCTATTTATTGTGACTCAAAATATGCTTTATTTATTTCATTATACTATTCCAAACGAGAATTTTAATGCAGAGATGACTGTCTTAATTATAATCTACACTGCTGGCCACCGTAAATGCAACACCAAGAAAGACAAGAGATAGCACAACAAAATTTATTTTGTAGATAACATGTTGACCAAGTATCAAATGATTAAATTTATAAACTTCTCTAAAGTGTGGTTCCTGCCAGAATCAGTAGCCAGAGTAGCCGCCATTCTTGGAGACCACCGCAGCCACACGCCTCGGGATGGATTCAAAGAGACTTTGGATGTGTTCTTGTGTGGGGTACAGCACACCAAGAAGCTTCCACACGTTGCCAAAATTGATCTGGTGTGGCAGCTGGGGGAGTAATCTGGGTCAATCGTTGAGCAGCCATGGACCACATGTTTTCTATCGGCGAAAGATTCGGAGAGCGAGCCGGCCAAGGAAGTAATTCAATCTGGTGATTGACGAAGAATCTTTGGACAATGCGTGCCACGTGTGGTTGCGCATTATCCTGTTGAAATATGGCTGTGGCCAAGCCCTGAAGGTGAGGAAGGACAACTGGCTCCAACATCTCCGAGATGTAGCGCTGGCTGTTTAAAGTACCGGCAATGCGTACTAGAGGAGTTCGAGAGTGATATCCAATACCGCCCCATACCATAATACCCGTTGCAGGACTAGTGAGGAAGTGCATAACGCAGTGTTCAGCATTCTCTCTCCACGGTGTCTCCAGACTCGAATCCGACCATCGTGGTATTGCAGATGGATGCGTGACTCGTCAGTAAAGACAACTTCATTCCACTCTGCCGCCCACATCCTTCTTTCATCGCACCATTGGAGGCGGAGACGTCTGCGTCAAGGGTAGACCAAGCAATGGACGTCTTGCGGACAGACCACTCTGCTAGAAACGGCGTCGAATGGTACGCGTAGACACTGAATGAGGCGTTACAAACTCAATCTGCTGTGCTACGATTCTTGATGTGTCTGAGCGATCCGTCACTGTCATGCGCACAATTTACCTGTCCTCACGTGACGTGGTGCTCTGAGGTGGTTGCAATCGACACGTCGGTCCGTCGTACCCTCCTGCATCCAACGGTCACATATCCGCATTACAGTTGTTTGGTTTCGTCCAACACGTCTACCGATTTCCCTGAAAGATAATCCACAAATTCGGTAGACCACTACCTTTCCTCTGTCGAACTCGGATACTTGATCAAAAGCTGATCGCTGTTTTCTACGAGACATAATTGATCGCTTTTTAAAAAACCACAAGAAAAACACAATTGCCGAACTTGAAATCGTCGAAATCTCCAAGCCTTAAATAGCGCTTTGAGGTGGCGCAACAGTGAAATTCTAATCATTTGCATATCTCACCTCCACTAATGCATGTTGTAAATTTCATGTTATTTGCATGCTTCCTTCAGGGTGTTGCATTTACGGAGGTCAGCAGTGTATATTTTTCGATTCGGAATACTTCAGACTGTCTTCATTTTCATACCGTTTAGCAGTGGCGTAACGTACTTGCCGGAAACCTCCGCATCGCGTGGGGGCCAAGGATTCTAGGGGTTCCAAAGCCTATATGTTATGGTTTTGCAATTCTTTGCAAGAGCCGGCTTGGAGTCCAAATCCTGACTTTGCAGGGGGGGAGGACCCTAATATTCTCAATAACGCCACTGCCGTTTAGCCCCTAAGAACTGTTCTAAATGGTTAAAAGAATGTGGGATCGGACGGCTCAAGATCCGGTGAAAATGCTGGGTGCAAGAAAATTTCATATTTTAATTCATTTCATTTCACGATTGGTTTATACAACGTATATGGCCAAACGTTGTCGCGGAGAAGTACTGGGCCATGCCGATTAGCAAATGTGGGCGCGTAATTTTCAATTTTTCACGCATTTCATTTGAATTGTAGAATAGATATAATTGAATTCGTTTTCATCAATACTTTCGGAGTATCGTTTTTTACAAATGTTTTGGGTCTTCCCCGCGGTTCATTTTGTAGGGAAAAATCACCAGACCGACATTTTTTAAACCGATGCTGCACTTTTCGATCATTAACAGTCCTTTCCCCAAAATATTTTGTTTATATTGTATGCAGCTTTTGCAGCATTATTACAGAGTTTATACTCATGTAAAAAAATTACACGTATATTGGTAGAATTAAATTCAAAACAAATAACAAAATTGATCACTTTTGAGAAAATATTCGCTGAAATGTGATTCCAGCAATGGACAATACGACTATAAACGAGGTGATGCCAAAAACAAAAAGCATAACGAAAACAGGGAGACAAATGTCCATATGTAAAGAAAATCCAACGTGACTATGCAACGGTGTCTATTTGTGCTTCTACTAATCATCTTGGGTAAAATACTCTTTAACTGTGATTCTAATTGAAAATCGCTTTCAGTAGAGATGACTTAGTTTTATGTAAATGCGAGCTTCTATTTAAGTGCTAGTCGTGGAGTAGGCGGGATGATGATTGAAAAATTTAGTATAAGATAAAAGCATAGTGATAGCGACTGGAGGTCGCCCTTAGTTTTTTTAATTACAGAAGGAAGGAATAAACAAAAAGATAGCCAGCCACCCTACGGTTTATGATTAAACAAGTGTTGAAGCAAGAGAGCTCAGGAGAGTAGATCTTGTCTATATTACCGTTAGATTAATAAGTTTGATTGCTTCTTGGACTTAGTTATTGGAGTGCATTCTCAAGTTTTTTTATAAAGTCTAATTCGTGGGAAAAGGTAATAAAATTGTTTAAATTGAGAAATGTCTGATTCTTACTCGTACCCTCTCACACCCGCGGTCGAAGGACCGCAACATCTACCAAATTAAACAAAAATGTTCTAATGTTTGTAGAGCTAAAAATATACTTAAAATATAAAAATACTAAAAGGCGAACGACAACATGAGGTTTTCTCCCCAAACACCCTCCAGCTAAGACTCGAAACTAACTCCCGAAGGACCCAGCTCCTCGCAAGATGACATTTATTAGTGACTGTTACGCAGAGATGAAAATAAACTGTTGGGAGGCATTGAATAATGCCTTCGACTTCCTACAGAAAGGAGAAAAAAGAAAAGAAAAATTTCCCCTCCCTACACTTGAAAAGAAACAAACGAAAATCAGCGCTCGCCCTCTACCAAGGCAACACCCACGTTTTTTTTTTTTTTTAATACTTTCCTCCTTTAGAAAAGAAAAGCCGTCAGTGACTTCTTGGAAGAAAAGAAAAAAAGAATACTGCGACAGCTGGAGTAGTGACGTCACCACTTGAAGTCAAAAATCTTGACTCGCGTTCTATTCAGACTGAAGGTATACAAAGACGAAAAAGATATTAACTCAGGTGCTTCGATTTGAATGACGTCTTCTTTCTTTGCATTCGCTGAATTGATTTGAGCGGCATATTTACGATTTTTTTAACTAGACGTTACTGTGAACTACATTTTTAATACTTTGTCTTTATAACAGAACTGTTTTTAACGTGACAGGTTTATTGAGAATTAGTATAAAAAAATTATACCTACTAAAAATTGTTTCCATATACACACATTTCTCTTTTTCCTCCCTTAGTGAAAAAAATTACCTGTATATTTACAGATACACTCTTACAGTTTCTATAGATATCTAAAGGATCTGATTTATTAGGATTCTGAAATGAGTTTTTTTTTATAGATAGAACATATCTATCTATACCAGTGGCGCACACAAGGGGGAAGGGTCCGGACCCCCCGCCAAAGTCCTTGATTTTTTTCGGATTGATTATAATTCTAAGTATATAGCACGTAAAATTTAATTAAGTATTTGTTATTAATGATTAATTTTATTAATTAATGCTAATTATTTAATAATTAGTTTTTAACTGTGTTTTGTTCCCGAAAATCAACAAAATCAAAAGGAGCATAATACAAGAATGGATAACTTTCAAACCAGGACCCCCTTGAAAAATTCCTGTGTGCGCTACTGATCTATTCCAAATCATTTGTTGTATGTGGCACACTGTCAAAATTGCCACAAAATAATCAAACTGTCATTTAATAATTCGAAATTTTGATTAATTCGAACAGCCTTCCTTTTCCCTAGAATGGAGGGGGGGGGGTGAGGAATAATTCTGATTTTTCATGAAACCTCCACTTAAAAATCATTCCAGTAAAAACAATTTTTTAGCAAACATGCCTCATTATTTTGAAGTTGTTTTGAAAGGTAAGGGAAGAGGAAGGCGTTGAAATGTAACATTTCTCAGAGGGTGAGTGAGTGAATATTAACGTCGCACTCTTCAGCTACTCGAGGGCTTTTGGGAACTGACCTCATAATTATGAACGAACCATGCCCAAGTGATGAGGGCGACACATGAGCTAGCATATCCCCTCTCCTGAATTGTACACCACACCAACGGGAGGACGTTTAAGCTTCGACATTTTTAAGTGCATCAGCCCTCTATGCACGGTGGATCTTCAGCGGTACTAGGCTCGAACGCATGGCACGAATCCATGACCTTGACCACTAAGCTACCACGGCCACTCTATTCATAGCGGTCAACAGCACATGCTTACAATGGCAATCAAGTTGTCAGCACACGTCTGTCATGGTGATTTGTATTCCAATAACCTCGAATACATGTCGATCTGCTACTACTCTCTCTTCTTCGCCGCTCTGCGCATGCGTTATTCCTCCTACGCTGACTTTCCTTTCATCGTTTAACCAGCAATGAATGTATTTTGCTATGGCAATTGTTTATTTCCCCTGGTGTACCATCTTCTCTTTAAAAAAATGATTGGTAGAACCCCCCTCAGTACAGAGGGCGCTGCTTGTAAAAACATGCTTTGTTTACACCAGAGATCTTCTGTACTTGACCGACTGCAGATGCACTCCATATTCCATTAAACTTATTACTTAATCTTACACTTGTCTTCGATAATTTACTGAATTTAAATTGAGTCTAATAATTGTGATGATATGAGTGTTGATTGATTAAAGCATTCTACCACTGACTAATTGAACCACTGATGTTTGAAACAATGATCAAACTTACTTTTGACACCTCCCTCGTACATATATTTTCTAAAGTAAAGCTAGTGTTGTCCATGATCGAGGAATTGACTTTTTTCGATCTTAATTGTTGTTTTTCAAAAACCACATAAAACAAATTTCATAACCTCCCTCGTAAAGGGTGTTTTTTTAGAGGTACAGAACTTTAAATTGCAATAAAACAACGATGTATTATTCGATCGACATGAATTTTTTTTTATTCGAAAGATAATTTTGTGGCATTACATATTAAATATGATTTCTGGCATTTGACTGCCACGGCTGGCTCGGATGTAGTCCAATCTGGACGTCCAATTTTCGATGACTTTTTCCAACATTTGTGGCCGTATATCGGCAATAACACGGCGAATGTTGTCTTCCAAATGGTCAAGCGTTTGTGGCTTATCCGCATAGACCAATGACTTTACATAGCCCCACAGAAAATAGTCTAGCGGTGTTAAATCACAAGATCTTGGAGGCCAATTCACAGGTCCAAAACGTGAAATTAGGCGGTCACCAAACGTGTCTTTCAATAAATCGATTGTGGGACGAGCTGTGTGACATGTTGCGCCGTCTTGTTGGAACCACAGCTCCTGGACATCATGATTGTTCAATTCAGGAATGAAAAAGTTAGTAATCATGGCTCTATACTGATCACCATTGACTGTAACGTTGTGGCCTTCATCGTTTTTGAAGAAGTACGGACCAATGATTCCACCAGCCCATAAAGCGCACCAAACAGTCAGTTTTTCTGGATGTAACGGTGTTTCGACATACACTTGTGGATTAGCTTCACTCCAAATGCGGCAGTTTTGTTTGTTGACGTAGAGAAGTGCGCTTCATCGCTAAACAAAATTCGCTTATGAAAATCGGGAACAACGGCAATCTCGTTTTGGGCCCATTCGACGAATCTACGCCTTGCTTGATAATCGTTTTGATGAATTGCCAAACCAAACTGAGAATAAATCACTTGAGAGCTGTTAAATCGGTTGCCATCTTGGAAAGTAATGCCAACTTAAACTTCTATACCTGGGAAAAAAAACACTCTTTACATATATTTTGTAAGATAAGCTTCAGTGTTAAGTCCATGATCGACCAGTTAAATTTTTTTGAAAAAAAAATTTTACTTCTTTTTTAGGAAAGCATATGTAATTCTTTCTTCATATCTAGTTTTTTTTTTTTCAAGTTGGAATTATCCAAATTTGACTATATTCATGCATCATTGCCAAGCAAAAATCTTTTAAAATTCTTTCGAAACATGGTATCTAGTCGAAACCGTAACTGAAATTGATGCCTATGTATAAAACGGTTCATCGAACTCAAATGAACATAACTCACAAAATATCAAATTAGTATTTGGATGAAGACTTACACCTTTGGAAGCCATAGAGAAAAAGAGAGGGGAGGAGGGGGCAAGGTACTAAAAATGCTATTAAAGTCACAAGTAGGAACAATGCCTTTTCACTCGTTGACGTAAGAATGCTTCCAACAATATCCCGATTTCTGGAAGGAAAAAAAAAAAATTATCACTCTTTTTACGAGCGATGCATTGTAGCAAAACGACATTAAACTCGTGCTCCGGTTCGTAAAACATGTCATACCAAATTGTTTGTTCCAAAGGGTTTTTTTCTTTATTAAAAAAAACTGACAAATCGTTCTCGGAACAAAATATTCAACCAAACGATTTTTACAGATATAGGAAAATAACTTGTAACTCCAATCACTTGGATTTACATTTATTTAAAAATTGGCTGCTAGTTTAATTTCGGGGAGCTTTAAGCTTGCTGCTGCGAGTCTAGAAAATTTTTTAAACATTGCCTCAAACGTAGAACGCAGCCAAAAAATTCCAACGAGATTGAAATATTTATTTAAATGGGTACCAAAAATTATTTAAAATACTGAACTCAGCGGCGTAACAGCCCAAGAGGGCCAAGGCCTACTGTGCCTATCTCAGTTAGGTGCTAGGGTGCGCTGTTTCGGTAAGTGATCAATCTGACACGGAAACCACCAGTGTTCAGTTCCCAAGAAAGCTTGGTACTCATTTATCGACCCACTGAAAGGATGAAAAACTGAGTCGACCTTGCCCAGCCCAGGATTCTTAAAAAATCTATAAAGCTTAATTTTCAAACTTGTTGCCACAATATATACAAAAAGTAAATTAATTAATAATAATCGAAATAGAAAAATAAAACAAAAATAAATTATACTAAAGAGGTAACGGATCAAAATCGTTTGCATAACACAAATTGTTCGAAACATAATTACAATCATTTGTACTGTAATACCTATGAAAAAATGAAGGTTGTTTCAGAATTGTTTACATAAAACTGTTAGGATAAATTAATAAACAAGAATGATTATAGAATAATAAACATTTTAGCTTATTTCGTCTCAAACAAAATGATTTAAAATTTTCAAAAATAAGTATTTTATTTATTGTTTAATCTAAAAATCAAGCTTAGTTTAAAATGTCAAAAGATTCATCTCATAACTACTCAGTTCATTTTGCAGATTCTAATACATGAAGTATAAAATATAAATACGAATACGCAACTTTTAAATTTCGTCATGTGAACATAAGTAAGGTGTTAAAAATACAAAATGGTGTCAAATTTAGTCTATTGAATATATGTGTGTGGGTACTGTCAATACATTGAATTGAAGGAAATAAATTCAGTCACAGTAAAACAAATAGCGAAAAGTTGGAAAATATTGAATGTAACTCAACAAAGTAGCACTACATCAAAATTTGTCCCCTGATCTCTCTCATTACACTAGCTAAAGAACTTGTACTAAA
Source organism: Trichonephila clavipes (assembly GCA_019973935.1). NCBI lineage: Eukaryota > Metazoa > Arthropoda > Arachnida > Araneae > Nephilidae > Trichonephila > Trichonephila clavipes. Next base: position 925,803 of record BMAU01019845.1, read on the forward strand.
TCAAATCGTCAAAAGTTAATATCGCAAAACAGCTTCGAAAGGGGTTCATCTTAAACGTCATTAACGTACCAAAATCTTTTTTTTTAATTAAAACATAATGCAAGCGACGAATTGTATAGCATAATAGATCTTTCTAGTCAGAACAGAGAACACGATTTATCTCGTCGTAATCAAATACCCCCTATTATTAACAGAGATGAATAATTCATTAAAATCATCTCTAGTACTTGTTTTTTTATTTTTTAATCCTTTAATCACTTTAAAGCTTTTCTTACATTATGCGTGTACTTTCAAATCAAATGCATTTTGTTTACCTATATGTGTTGTTCACAAATAAGAACAATATAAAAGAAAGTTTCTGTAAAAGGCAAAAGTTAGCAACAGTGATGCGCATGAATTGTCTGGAAACAAGTATTTGCCTTTATCATATGACATCACAGTTACGTGAATTTAGCCCAGAGGTGTCCCACCCACAGCTCATGAGATTTTTTAGAACTCTACAAAATATGATTATTTTCTGCATTATATATATATTACTATTATTATTAAAGAGTTGTTCCTGATATTAAAGAAAGATTATGTGGTGGGAAAATTATTATATTAAATATTATAATGCAGTTTATCCTTATGGACTAAATGTATTATACCAAGGAAAAAATATTCTCAATGCAATTAAACAAAATTCTCAAGATTATTATTAAAATAATGGGATTAATAAAATAATTAATAAAAGAAAAACTAGAGGGGGTAGAACTAAAAGATTAAGTAGAGACAATAATGTACTTACAGCTAGTATTATAGATATTTGTAATAACTTTGATAACAATTTTAACATAAAACATTAAATCTTTTATTTTCGGACTTAGTAAGATAGAATTATGTATTATAGAAGATGTACTAATTTCAAATAAAATTAAAGATTGTCATGCTTTGCATATTATAAAGGACATTCACAAATTTTTGAAGCATAAACATGAAATAAAAGTTAATGTAAATAAAGATTACCAAATAGAATATTGTACACTCACTTTTATATATGAATAAATCATATGATAATATTGATTTTTCAGGTATTTTTAAGAAACACATGTCATCTTTCCCAATACAAAATATTAATATTAAAAAAGCTTTTAAATACAATAAAAAATAGGTAGATCAATTTTTAACTATAATGTGCCTATAAAGCAAGAAAACTTAATATGTAAATGTAAAGACTTTAAAGAATTCATAGATAAACATCACAAGCATGTTGTTACTGGTGACCTCAATGTTGTAAAAGACAACCATCTTAGAAACATAATGCATAAAGGTACTGGTTTTAGATTAATGGTTTCGAATAATAATAAAATTATAAAAAAAACCAGTTATATAAGGATATTGAGCAATTTATATATACAAAATAGCTATTAAGTATAGTATGCCTATAGAGGCATTCACAGAATTGAAAGGTAATGTTACACAGCAGATTAATAAATAAAACTTTGGTACAGATAATAAAATTTTTTAATGATATTAAAAATCAGATTAAAAAATTACAAAATAATTTCATTATAGTTTATGTTGATAAAGTGCCAGGTAATTTTGTCATATATAAATACTATTATAATTTAATGATCAACAGTTATTTTGATAACAATACAGCATTTATTAAGTCATTTTCTGATAGAGAAATAAATAATCGAATTTTGTCTTTTCATAAACAATTAAGAATTCAAATTAATAATAGTTTTAAATTTCCTCATATATTTCTTACTACCAAATTTCATAAAGACCCAGTCAAATTAAGGACAGATACAAATAGATTTAATACATATATCAGCAAAACAAGCAAAATTCTCTATGAGAATTATTGCATGATACAATAAATAATCTTAAATCCACAACCATACTTAAAAATAGTAAATATCTTATTTAAAAAATGAAAGATAAAAAGATTTATTCAATCTATAGTTTAGATTTTGAAAATCTTTTTAACTCGATTGATATTGATGATATGATTAATATATACTTGTAAATTTGCATAAAGATAATTTATTTAATAATGTTAATTATGATAGATTTAGTTCACTACTTAGGTTCGTACTCAAAGAGTACGAATTTTATATTTCATAAGGGTAACTATTATCTGTGCAGATTAAAGGTTTGCCACTAGGTGGCCCTGCGAGCGCAACTGTCTTGCCAATTTATACTTACATTATTTTGAAAGTAGTTATGTTAATAATTCTAAATATTATATTTATCGTTATATAGATGACAATCAATTTTGGCAAGCAAGTCAATTCTATACCTAATACTAATTTTTATCCACAATATTTTAAATTTATACAGACAAATAGTAACAACAATGAAGCAAAATTTTCTTGACATACATATCAAATTAATAGATAATGTAATAGTTTCTAAAATTTATGATAAAAGAGAAGATTTTAATTTCAATATAATAAAAGTACCGCATTGGGAGAGTAATATACATATTTCTATATTTAGAAATATTATTATTAATTAGATACAATGCAATAAATATCTAGTGTCAAAAAATCAGAAATAATAAATAACTATAAACATTTTACTAAATATTGCTTAAATCAGAAAAACCCAATTCATTTTATTAATAGTTATATGAATAAAGCTATTCAATATTGTAAGGATTAAAAATTCTTAGATTAATTATAGTTTAATACTATAAATTTATACATTTCATAGTTATAGACCTCCATATTCTAATATTAGTTAAAATTACTTATTATTACTTAATTCATATGTACTCTAGTGTCTCTAAAGTTATGGTTTTTCGTAACTCTTTTATTAATTTTTGCTTTCTATTCTTTTTACACTTTTGTTAAGTGCTACATTTCAGCCATTCACATGCTTTGAATCTGCATTAGGGTCCAGAATCTGGCAATAACTTATTTATTGCACTCAGATTTAGCGCGGGCTCTGCATTTTCAAGTGCAATTTTTAGGTAAGTTACCTCTATTTTGTAATGGATTTAGATATTCCTATCCATTACATTCAATAGGTTTTTCCTCAGTATTATTTACATAAAGGGGGAAGGTTGGCTGGCCAAAAAACATGTTCAAACCCACTTTTATATAATTTATATATTAGCTGTCCTAAGTCAGCAATGTTTATAATACTGCAGCATCCATTTTATAATTTTTAATCTAGTGTCCTTCCGTTGTATGTTCTCTTTACTGTCTCTGTGTTTTTTTTCGAATGTGATTGGTGAATGTTTATCTCTTGTCTGTAGAGAATTAGACTATATATATATATATATATATATATATATATATATATATATATATATAGGGTTTTTTAGAGGTATAGAACTTTAAATTGCAATAAAACAACGATATATTATTCGATCGACATGAATTTTTTTTTATTCGAAAGATATTCTTGTGGCATTACATTTTAAATATGATTTCTGGCATAGGACTGCCACAGCTGGCTCGGATGTAGTCCAATCTGGACGTCCAATTTTCGATGACTTTTTCCAACATTTGTGGCCATATATCGGCAATAACACGGCGAATGTTGTCTTCCAAATGGCCAAGTGTTTGTGGCTTATCCGCATAGACCAATGGCTTCACATAGCCCCACAGAAAATAGTCTAGCAGTGTTAAATCACAAGATCTTGGAGGCCAATTCACAGGTCCAAAACGTGAAATTAGGCGGTCACCCAACGTGTCTTTCAATCAATCGATTGTGGCACGAGCTGTGTGACATGTTGCGCCGTCTTGTTGGAACCACAGCTCCTGGACATCATGATTGTTCAATTCAGGAATGAAAAAGTTAGTCATCATGGCTCTATACCGATCACCATTGACTGTAACGTTGTGGCCTTCATCGTTTTTGAAGAAGGATTCCACCAGCCCATAAAGCGCACCAAACAGTCAGTTTTTCTGGATGTAACGGTGTTTCGACATACACTTGTGGATTAGCTTCACTCCAAATGCGGCCGTTTTGTTTGTTGACGTAGCCATTCAACCAGAAGTGCGCTTCATCGCTAAACAAAATTCGCTTATGAAAATCGGGAACAACGGCAATCTCGTTTTGGGCCCATTCGACGAATCTACGCCTTGCTTGACGATCGTTTAAAATGTAATGCCACAAGATTATCTTTCGAATAAAAAAAAATTCATGTCAATCGAATAATACATCGTTGTTTTATTGCAATTTAAAGTTCTATACCTCTAAAAAAAACACCCTGTATATATATCAGTAGAGTTTTGTAGCAAATATATCCTATAATTGTTTCACGTTCTATTTCATCACGTTGCTTCTGTTTTTATAGATACTTAGAAGTGGGAAGTATATATTGCAACGCAGCACGCGATATCACCAGCAACATCGCGGTTTGTCCCTGTAACTTTTTTTCAACTTACATCTGCGAATTTTCCTTTTCGAAAACGAAATTTATCCAACATAAAATTGGGATCAAAAATTATCTGACAAAAAAACTGCAACATCTATTAAACTAAGCTAAACTCAGTGGCGCGACAGCCCATGAGGGTCAAGGCCTATTGTACCCATCTCAGTATACGTGACCACTGGGGGCTGAGGGGCATGAGCAGATGTCCCTATGAGGTGATCAGTCTGAAGCGACCCTACAGTGTTTAGTGCCGAAGCATACTTGGTACCCATTTATCGACCCAATGAAGGGATGAAAGGCTGAGTCGACCTTGACCAGCCCGAGGATAGAACCCCAGACCTGTGGGGTGGAAGTGTGATACGCTATCACTCGGCCACTGGGCCTTGCAACATCAATTACGATGTGCAAACACACGCATTGAGATCGACTTGCAAAAACTAAGAGAAAAAATTGAAAAAAATATTTCATTATTTAAATAAATTAAACATTATTTGATCACATATTCATTATAATTATATTATCTATTCCTGTACACATGAAAAATAATGAAAACAATAATAATAGTTCACTCTTTACCTTTAAACTTTCACTTTAATGAATGTTTGTAATGGGTCCAAATCTAATAAAAAGATTTTATATGCGGCCCGCGGGATTTTAAGGTTTTTTGGAAGTGGTCCGCACGTCATTTGGTCTGGACACCCCTGATTTAGCTCATTGATTTGATTTTTTTTTCTTTATTTTTTTACTAATGTCGCACTCTAAAGTAACGTGAGGTGTACTGGAATCGGACCTCGTACTTTTGAACCTCGATCGTGTGATGCTGACGCGACAAACTTCCACATCACGCGTTTAGCCCATCGAAGCCTAAAACATATTGAAAACTGTAAAAGACTTCATTTATGAGTGAGTGAATATTAACGTCGCATTGTTCAGCTACACGAGGGCTTTCGGCGACGGATCACGTAATTTTGAACCATGGTCAAGTGACGTGGACGACACCTGAGCTGGCACCCACTTCTAACTACCACACCAACGGGAGGACGTTTCAGCTCTCGACAGATTTAGCGTGCATCGCTGCCCTACACGGCGGGTCTTTAGCGGTACTGGGCTCGAACTCGTGACAAAGCCAGCCACGATCCGATACCTATACCACTCGGCTACCACGGCCACTTCACTTATGAGAGCCAAGATCCTTGATTGCTGATCAACTTCGCACTTGAGTGAGTGAGAGTTTGGGTTTATGGTGCCAGAGCCATACCTGGCAAAGCTGTGCGCCAAGCATTTATTAAAATATAAAAGTAATTGTTAAAATATTTAAAGAACACTGACAATGCCCTCTCAGTAAAAGTTAAAATATCAAGACATGCATAAAAAAGCTATTCTAATGATAAAAAAACAATAAATTGTGGTGGGGTGGTACCCCAACCATGTCAAACAAGATCTTAAAATAACGGATAGGTTTAAAACAAAGAAAGACATTAAGTAAAATTTAAATTGAGACATGACAGAAATGTAAAAATTGGTATTAAAATTCAATCTATTATGTAGCAAAATGTTGTAAAACAGTAAAGGGTAAAAAATTATCTTGGACTGTGTGTTTCTAAGACGGATTGGAGTTAGGGTGTGCAAATATTGTTCACGTCTCCAAACCTCGTCTTGGAAACCATTTTTCCGACAAGTAGTTTTCATCTTTTTTTCTTTTTCGGCGATTCCACCTCTTCTTCAACATCATATACAAGCATGTCCTCGTCTGATGTATTCTGTAAAGGTGTGCTTTTGGGGGGGTTGTGAGGCGTCAATTGCATTTCTATTTTGGGGGTAATACTTCTGTTGGGACGTTTTTTCCTACGATTCTACTTCACACTTGGAAGCAACCTCAGGGCCATTGGTGTGTCTGTAACGGATCTTTTAAATTTAAAACCACACTCAAATGGCGAGGTGGAGACTTGAGTTGACAGTCAACTCTCCAAACTTCCAACGTGAGGTCTTTGAATCTCATCACGGAACGCCGAAAGGCATCAATCCATCAAAGATCATGATTTCAATTCGATTGATATTTAATTACCGTCGGGAGCCATGGAAGGTGGATTTCGAAATTTTGAACCTCGGTCAAGTGACGAGGGTGATGCCTGAATTAGCAACCCACTCTCCAATCTCCCACATCACATGAACGTGAGGACTTTGAACTAGGCTTTCCGATTTCCCGGGAATGAATTATAATACCAGGGAATAGAAAAAGTACATAAGTTTTATGATTTCCCATGTACCGGGGGATCCCAGGAAAGAAACCTTACTTTGAACCTCGTCAGATTTAACACGCATCAAATCCTCTATTAATGGCACCAGAACTCGAATTCATATTACCCCTATAGAAAAAACACCGTCCATTTGTCCTTCAGAAAAATATTTTAATTAAATAATTTCATTTTATTGATTTCACTTTATTAATAAATAGAAACTATCAAGAAAGATGTAACGTTTTGAAACTACATACAAGTACCAAAGAATCAGTAGCTTTTCACCCCTCCTCCCCCTTTTGGGGGAGGAGGATAAATAGCCAGGATGAATATGCAAAAATTCGATTCTAAAATGTGCCAAAAAAAATTAATTACCCAAACAAGAGGGGGCTGTTCACCTGACAGCGAACCAACCCCATTGTACACAAATTGTACATGCTCATTGTTCAAATTGGCACTTTTGGCGTCTTGACCATGTTGTCGACCCTATGGATGTTTCTGGAAATTACTGGAGAAACTATTACATCCCGATCTATGACCTAAGCGAAATTTTTCGAGAAAGCGCTGGAAAGTACGGGGGGTCTCCCAAGACAAATCGTTTTTGGTGCTCCTTATTAGTTTAATTCAACTTTATACGACTAATTTTTACTTACCATACCTTATGGATAAAAAAATTTAAAACAGCACCACGAAAAACGTTATTTATATAGAGAAAAATAAGTTTGATTATAATTTAAATATAAGCTATCAGCGTGCACGACGCTTTAGTTAAATAATATCTAATAAACACGCGAAATTGAATGAAACATATTAGCTGATGCAAGAGAACTGTGTATGAATTGCTTTATGTATGAAAAGCACGTTAGACATGTTTCAAGGATAAAATTATGAGCCACAAACATTCGATGCGTCGAGATTAAACGAACAAGACGGTTCGCAAGGAAAATTTTCAAATGAAAAATTAAAACTAGAGTTTTGTTTACTTTAAATTATTTGAAACAATTGCAGAATCATTAAACACATTCTGATGTCCACAGAAATAGCTGACGTTGCAAAACACAGCTCAGATTCCTGTAATAAATATGAGTGTGGAAGAATAACGAACTTAGAACGAATCTTGTATGCGATGTGAACAGAATAAGTCGGTTTAATTGTATTTCTCCGCTGTCCTAAAATTCCATATACCACGAAAAGAATGAAATTTATGACACATTTCTGAACGTTGTTGATTTCGAAAGTAATGGCGAAATGTGTATCCAATTAGAATCCGCCGCGCAGAAAACTTGCAAAAACTTAAATTCAAATAAATAAATAAAGATTTAATAGAGAAAACTTGTATATTACACGGATGGTGTAATTTAAATGTGAAACTTCATTTCTTTGAATTTTTAACTACAAATCCGTGAGAAGACTTTAAAAGGGGTTCCAACGAGTCACTTGGTTTAAAAAAAAATCGTATATAATTCCAAGTTTTCCACTCTGTTTCGAAATTCAAACACCTAATAGGAAACGGGTGCGAAATATGATCTGTGACGTTTGAGAAAAATAATGGTAGAGTGATATTTATTAATTTAAATATATATATATATATATATATATATATATATATATATATAATTGGTTTATTTACATCACAGCTATTATAATTACAGCCAAGGTGGGCATTACGTCGATCGCGATCTACCGGTGGACCGGCAAGACATTTTGGGGTGACCGCCTGAAGATTTTAGCAGTTAGTAATTATATACAGAAAATTCAAGACTGGCTGACAATACGCAGACTTAGTCTTCTACTGACTGTAATAAAGAAAACTATCTTTAGATAAAAATGTTTTATATTCTAATGTATTTTGAATTGTTTTATATTAAAGCATCATTTGTTATAATGATATTTGTGACATTTATTATTAAGTTTGTATCTTGCGTTTTGATTTAAGCGCATTTTTATATAAGTGTTTTTCTATTTTAACTCTGTAGATAAGTACATATTCCGTATTTATTATTAAGTTATAATAATAACCTTTACCTTATACCTCACCACGCCTAAGACATTCGGCAGTGGAACACACGAGAATTTTTCAAGGGGGAGGGGGTCTACCATTCTCGTATCATATCCCAATACGCAACCATACATATTTTATTTTGTCGATTGTGGGCAACAAAAACCCGGGGGGAATAAATTACCGAATAAATAATTAATGTTAATTAATAAAAAAATTACTAATATCAAATATTCAATTATATTTTACGTACCATATATTTACATGGGATTATAATAAATCAGGAAAAAAAATCAAGGGCTATGAGGGAGGGTCCGGACCCGTGGACCCCTCCACCACCCTTGTGTGCGCCTCTAACACAAGGTGGATCGCAACACCTTGAAAAAATTAGAAGTAGCCCGTACCCTGGGAAAGTCCGCCCACCCCTGAATTACAGTATATACATTGAAGTTATTATAAGGTTGGTTAGTTCATTATAGTCCAAATTCTATTGTTTGTTAGGGAAGGGATTACATCAATCCTGTTCGAAGGTTTCCAGCGGACTTCTGCCCTCTCAAGGTCTCGGGATGGTAGCGGTCGGCCTCTTTATCCTCGAGTTACATCCGGCTCGTGAGAAGAGTAGGGGTTCTCACGGTGTCAAAGGTTGCCGGAGTGATGTCACAAAGACAAGACCTTGCAATATTTTAAGGATGCACGTGTGCATTGGGACGCGGTTATCCTATCCACAAAAAGAAGCCGACTTTTCAGCTGTGTGACGGGAAAACGTTACAGTTCATACTTTCTGTTCTGGAAACGTTAGGAAGAAGGTGTTCCAGGAACATAGCAAAAAGCATTAAAAACGTATTGATGGCATAAAGGAAGGTCGTGAGCCTTTGTGTTGGGGTTCCCCGTATTTTCTCAGTGCTCTAACATAACAATTCCTGGAATCCATGAGTAGCTGGATTTGCAAAAATCTACTCATAATATCCCCCCCCCACATACATGTAATATTGGTAGCCAAGTGGTCATGGTCACGAATTCATGACCGGCGAGTCGTTAGTTGAGTCCAGGTAGCACTTAAGATCTGATGCACGATAAATTTGTCGAGGTTCCAAATCCCCACGTTGGCGTGCTACCGTACTTTGGAGAGGGGGTGCAAGCTGATATGTCGTCCTTGTCACTTGACTGAGGCTCAAAATTTGTAAGTCCGTCGTCAATAGCCTTTGTGTTGCTTTATGAACGTGACGTTAATCAAAAATAAAAAAAAATCCAATTCTGAGCCTAATACAGAGGTCACGTGCTCTAATTTAAGTTTTCGCTTCGACATACTGTAAACAACTAATATAAAACAAATTTTTAAAGTCTATTCCTACTTAGGTGAACAAAGAAAAATTTTATTTTACTTTATTAAGTGACAAAACACCTTTTAAATTCCCATTAAAAACTTTTTAGGCGCTTTAAATTTGCAATTACATTTTTTAATAAAAGCTGACTATAATAAAGAATTTATCTTAAAACCAGTGTAAAAGGAAAGCAGACGTCTAACTAGCATACGATTTTTTTAAGGTTAAGTTAAATCTTCATTACAAATTTAACAAAAGCTGTTTTATCCAATGGTGCTGTCATCTAGAGGAATATTACTGACTGAAATATTTTTCTCTTAAACTATGATTAATTAAATTTAATTAATGAATTAATATTTGAAAAACTGTATTAACATCAAGTGTCATCCACTACAAGCTTAAAAATATATATTTGGACTTGAGAGTGGATGAATGAAAAGTATTTTATTGACGAATGAAAATTTGAACAAGATATATAAATATACTAGCTGGTATACCCGTTCTTCGCACGGGTGAACTGAAAAATTAAACAACACAGATTGAAGGAAAAGAAGTTTTTAATGAGTTAATTTTATGTGAATTTAAAATTATCCAAAAAAAGATTTTGCATATCTCAGCTAAACAAAAAAAAAAGAAAGAAAAAAACACACCTTTGTTAAATTTTAACTATGTAGATCTAATAGCCGATAAAAAGGATTTTTTAAATTTATAATTCCTCGTAACACTCTTGAGGGTCGATTTTTCAAAATACCTCCCTAAGCTGATCTCTGTTCAGCAAAAGTAACACATTCTTAAAAGTTTTGCATAATGAACGCTTAAAGTAGTGTAAATAATTTATATCTGAAAGTGTAATACATTAATATTACTTTCTGTTGTATTTATTTTATTTTAAAATTGTAATATTCGCAAGCAACGCCGTTTCTTAAATTATAATGACGATTCAATGAAAAGCATAGCGAAATGTTAACGATAGAGTCAAGTTGGCAAATGCCTAGCTACTTTCGTAGCTCGAGCTTTATTAGAGCTTTGTAAGACCCGCCGTGTAGGGACGCGATGCACGTTAATACTTTATCCAACCGCATTATGATTTACTGCAGTTTTTTTTCATACAATTTTTTTTTGGATCACTACATGTACAAATTAAAGGATATACATAAACAAAATACTCAACTTTGGAAAATTTAATCCGTTAGAGCTAATAAATTAATTAAAGATATTCCACTGTAAAATTATGTACACCGTTCACTTAAAATAAGTAGTCAAATCATTTTCCAAGGTCTTCATTAACAGACAAAACCATAAGACACTTAAATTTTGACATTAACTATTTTTTTGCGACAAAAATAATAATCTTTGCAATCCGCTGAAAACGCAATATGTGCTACAAAACTTTTCGCCTTCCCCACTAAAATACTCATCATAGAACCCGTGCTGCCATATATCTTGGAAGAGTGGATTTCAAAGAATATTACAGCTAAGTATTGGTAGAATATTCCTGCTAAGTTGGTGTGGTGTGGTAGTTAGGAGAAGGGGGTGCCAGCTCAAGTGTCGTTCCCGTCACTTGACCATTGATCAAAATTACATGGTCCGTCTCCAAAAGCCCTCGTGTAGCTGAACATTGCGACGTTAATATTCACTCACTCACTGCAAAAAATACAGTGCAGTAGTTATAATTAGTTTTATACTTAAAAATGCAATATCTGCACATATTCAATTAAAATTACAGCGTTATAATTAACTACTAACCACAAAAAAATTATGAAAGTTTGTCCAAATGATGAAGTGTGAAAGAGAAAGTTTATTTACTTTAAGTACCAGAAGCGATAAAAGTAGTTATTTTCAAAAAAGATCAATTTCTTACTACCAAATGTGCATAATAAAATCATAATAAACCCCCATTAAAATAAAGAGATTTATAACAACTTCTCCCTTCAAAACTTAGTTTTATTCCGAAATAAAAAATAGGCATTATTCTGATCACAGGAATTAATTAGAAGCGATTCCTTTGCGTTGCCAAAACAAAAAGAGTTTTTCACAAACAAAAGATAGATATATGCTGAAGTGGGCTTTTTTGCTTGCAGATGGCAGAATTTTTCCTTCTTACTTGACAAATAGCGTTATATTTTGGACACTTTTTACAAATTTTTATAAATTATAGCCTATGGTATAAATTATAGCCTATGTGTTATTCTGATGTATAAGCTATATTACTGTAAAGTTTCATTAAAATCCATTAAGTTGTTTTTGCGTGAAAGAGCCACAAAGATTTTCACAAACTTTCACATTTATAATATATATATTAGATATCGGGAGAGTGTGAACTAATAGTAGAAATTGAAAAAATATAAATTGGCTAAAAAATGTAGCTAGGAGCTGCGAATTTTTGGTACACATATTTAGAAAAACCACACAATTAAAATGACATTTAAAAAAACTGATATTTTGGTCATTTTTAGGCTAATGTGTTCCCTTAACTGTAAGAAAAATTGTACTTAAAAAACCTCAACTAAATAAGATTTTTAAAATTATGTCAAAACGCGATGTCAACATGAAATGCATTTATTTCCTTTACAAAAAAAAAAAAAAAAAAAAAAAAAAGAAAAGAAAAATTGGGAGAGAGAAACAACGCAGACATTTTGATACCATACGCAAATATCAAGCTGCAAAAAAAGGTAAAGATCAAATATCAGACAAATTATTAAACAGATAAAATTGGCATCAAAGAAAGAGAAAACAAAAAGAAAATTTATGCTCTAGGTTTCGGAAGACCAAACAATCATCTCTTTGCTTATCCACGCGTGCAAAAAGAAATCAAAAATAGTCCACATCGTCAGTTGAAGATACAGTTACGCTTTAAAAGAAACTAGGATAACTTTTTCGAAAATCGTTCTTTCTTTAGAACACTTATTTTAAAGAATTCGAAGAACCAAAAAGGAATTGAATTCACAAATTCGAACGAAGATTAGACAAATTTAAAATTAAAACGGGACAATGGAAGCCATTGTTGTCTAGGATTACACATAATCTTAATTTGGGTGGATTAAAACTCGCAAAGACTCGAACAATAACAAAGGGAAGAAATAAATGGCGATAAAAAAAGGTAATATAAGACAATAAGTTTTGGGGAGCGGTTCACTGGGCAATTCATAAGAGCCAGAATAAGATTAATAATAGACTTATTGTGGTATCAATGTCCCAGATCATTCTCTAAGCCTGAGCAATTTCTTAATTGTTTCTGAAGTTAAAGATAATCTTGTATACCATGCTAAAATAATTTCTTTTATTGCATCTACATATCTGTACTTAGAAGAAAAAGATATGCATTTTAGATATGGAAATGTATTTAAACAATTTTTGCACATGCTTCAAAAAGATTTTAAAATATTCAAGCACTTTAGCACAGTCTCGATTTGGATCAAAATACATATTCTACATCAATTTTGAATCGTGCACTGCAGAGTAGTTGAGCTAGAGACACCCAGATTATGCGCTCGGGGCGGTTATGTAAATGAAAAGCAAATAACGTAAGCAATTTTCTGACGATGAAGTGACGGGAATGCGTAATAGTCGTATGCAGCATGGGCATGACGAAATGTTATTTTCGCATTTCATCGTGTTGGGTGCCGATTGTGACATTTGAGAAAAATAATGGTAGTGTGATATTTATTAATTGAAGTATTTGGTTTATTTACGTCACAGCTATTAATGACAGTATATACACTGAAGTAATTAAAAATATTGTTTAGATGATAAGAGTCCCGAATGGATATTGGTGAAGGAGGAGATCACATCTATTCTCAGCGAAGTTTTCAAACCGTGTTTCCTTTGCCCCCTAGAGGTCTCGGGATGGTAGCGGTCGGCCTCTTCATCCTCGAATTATATCTGGTTCGCGGACGGAGTTGGGGGTTTTCTCACGGTGTCAAAGATAGCCGGTGCGATGCCCAAAGACAAGACCTCGCAATATTTTAAGGATGCACGTGTTCATTGACGTGGTTATCTTATCCTATTTTACAGCTGTTACACGATGAATGGGCATGTTTGTCTCGGAAGTGGTACAGGTACTGTACTCGTAACTTAGAACAACGGTAAAGCAACGAGGACGACACCCGAGATGATCTAAACTTCTACATCACACCAAAATGAGGACTTTGAGCCTCGGTAGATTTAAAAAAAACATCATCCCTCAACAATGAAGGTATTAAGTGTTGCATCAGGATTCGAACCAAAGACTCGACAACGCCTATCACGAATACGCGACCATGACCACTAGGCTACTGCAGCCACTGAAACAAGTAAAAACATACGGCCTCGACTGATATGTCGATGTCAGAGTACAAGTACGTATGAAGCGATGGATTCTTAGGTGTGATTGAGTGTTTATTAACGTCTAAGGCAACACGAGAGCTATTGGCGACGGACCTCGTAATTTTGAACCACAGTCAAGTGACAGACCAGGAATGGTCGGACTTTTCCAAGGTACGGGCTACTTCTAATTTTTTCAGTATGTTGCGGTCCATCTAGTGGCGTAGGTGAGGCGAGCTAAAAAAAGGTCACCATCAACGATACTCAACTTGCGGTCAGTGCCCATTGCTCTGAAAAATTCGCTTATTTAAGAACAATACATTAAAAATTTGGTGTCAAAAAATCAACTATATCAATTTTGCTTTTTGTTGTCGATGTCGTACGAGTGCGAATTGATATTCTTTTTCTATTTGTAACGATTACGGTTAGTGATAACAGACAACAGTGGAGTAGTGACAATTTTATGTGGGTGGAACTAATTTTTAACTGTCTTTCATATCTTGCAATATGATATCATCATATATATCGTTTCAAGACGATTGAAAGGTTGACCATTTTGTTGTGAAAAACAAACAGGGATCAGTAATTGTTTGATTCGTCTCGAAAGTGATGTATTTAAAAAAATACCAATAAACACAGGAATCATTCAATGACACTTTTCCTCGAAGATCTTTTTCAATTATTAAAAATGGGCTTTTTTGAATAATCTTTGCAACAGCAACAAAGTGTTTTGTCAGTGGTAATGTCGGAGTGGTAACAAAGACATCTTGTGAAGTTTGTTATACTATTTGGTAATCATTTGAAACCGTTTACTTATGCAGGAATTGTGAAGAAGTGTTCTAATTCACTGACAAAAATAAAAAAAATATAAAAAAATAATAATTAAAGAAAACAAAACAAGAGTTAAAATATTTTGATCAATTTTCCATATTTAACCCCCAAACCCCTCTTTATCCCGCTCGCGTGAAATTGCTAATATATGTATGTGACCCACCGTGAAATAAACGACATATGTATACGGCCCAGCAGAAAGAAAAATTTGAGTATACCTTGCCTACATTGTAGACTTTTCTTTTTCACTGTCTCTAACTTTGGTGTTTTGTAAATAAGTTTTTATTTAGTATGCGCGTTTTAGGTCTTAGTAAAGGTGGTCACCCTAAAACGACTTGGTGGTCCAGCAGTCGATCGTGCCGCGGCTGGATTGCCGGACGATAATGTTCTATTACAGACAGTGCTGTTGAGACAATAATATTTGCTCCTGATGAAGGCGGCGTTAAAACGAGCAGGAAAAGTGCTCGGGCGCAGATGCTGGTAAGGATGTTGGGATAGTAGAGACTGTTTGTAGCCGGGTTTTTGGTTGTGGAGCACCTATAGCCCGTCGGGGCTTTTATCTCCTGTCTTTGAATAAGATACACATGAAACAACTTAATTACTTGCCCATTTTAATTTATAGTAAGAGTTTAAAATTAAGTTCCTATAGGAATAAATAACAGAGAAAATACTTGCTATTCAAAAAATTTACTTGCTAGTGAATTAAAAATTTAAAGAAAACAGCTTTTTTCAAAAGCTAGTACAAAATCATGAAGTTATTGCTATCAGAAAGATTATAGTTTACATTCAAATCCCTAGACCAATGAGAGCACTAAATACTTCGAAAACTCTGAAGCAGTATTCTTTTCTCAAAGAATTCCACCCCCTGAAATTACCCTTTAAAACCAAAGAGAATCCCCTGGTATCACCACGCCAAGTATCTTGGTGTGTATCTTGATAAAACTGTCACGTTCCGACAACACATGCACAAATTAGAACTAAATTTAAAAATGTGTAACGTCGTCAGAAGGTAGCGTGAAAATAATACATCACAGCAAGGTTGTGGGAGTTGTGACATCTTCGATGGGAGTGAACCCCCATCTTCCAAGTCACAATAGGTTTTATGGTTTTACCAGCTGGTCAAGGACAAGTGCCTCACCCATCGATTGTCCCTGAATGTTTTACGATCAACCAGCTGTGGAATGACCGGTGCACGTGGCCATGGGACCATTGTTTATTGTCTGAACTCAGGGAGTGGAGTTAGCAGACGGGTCGGCATAATAGACTTAAGAGTTCGGCGCCCCATTGACAATAGGCGAAGCCTATCTTAAAAATAACCATGTTGTCTTTTTCTAGTGTTGTATGAAAGGGAATACTAGAAACAGGTGGCGTGATGGGCCAGTGTGTCCAGCTGTGGACAAGGAACTATGGTGCCTTGGACCAGACAGCTCGGGTGTGTTTTGGCGTGTTATGCGCCAATAGGAAGAAGGAGGGGGTCAAGAGACTTTGGTCCTGCGAATAAGAAGGAGCGAGGGGCGTGTTGTGAACACACCCCTGTGGTTTAAAAAGGGTTGTTTTTGAGGACACGAGAAGAAGAAAAGACCGGAAAAAAACCTAGAGAGAGAGTAAGAGAGAAGAGACCCGGAGGGAGAGAGAAAGAGAAAAAGACCGGAGAAAAGAAAAAATCCCCGAGAGAGAGTGAAAAAGACGATGAACGCCGGTGGCGTTGAGCATGAGTATATGAACTGACCACACCGGCTTGGCATTTAATCTGGATTTATATTACTTCATTTACAAATTGTTAGCAAATAAAGTTTGCTATTATTTGTATATTAAGCTGTGAAGATTTGTTTATTGATGGATAGCTACTCACGACGTTACAGAGTAAAAAAAAAATACTTTTAATTTTTTTCTCCAATAGGATAATCGTTTTAAGTTAGATTGTGAAGATAATAGTTTCCGTGCCTAGCCAGTATGGTAGCCCCGTTTTGAAGTCGCTCACTCCACAACTTGTCTCGGTCCAGTCCGCAAGGCGTTGTTTCTCATTCGCGTTTTGGATTCCTGGTCAGCATCACAGAACAAAAAACTCTGGGATTCTCCCCTCCGCTTCCTAAAACGACCAGTCCTCGTCTTTTTCAGCTATCTTTTTTCTCTTTTTCTCATTCTCTTTTCCTCTTTTTCCCCTCTACCCGTTTTTCCAACCTTTTAAAACATCAGGGGCAGTCCATTTCTCCCCCCTCACGTCTTCTCATTGGTGGGCCCATATGAGTCGATCCTTGAACCTCAACTCATTAGAGCCCATTGGTCCATAATCCGCCAATCGTCCACTCACCCGGCTTCTTCACAAACCAGCAGATGTCCGACACATGCTCCGACGGCCGAACCCCTTCGGCCCACTGTCGTCGTTTTACCGCCTTGGAGGACAATTCGCCATTGTGTATGTAAGGCGACAGTCCGCTGCCCGGAAGCGATTTCGTCCACAGTAGAATGGTCAGACAATTGTTTGTCTAGTCTAACTGGCACCAAAGTCCAGACGCTAAATAAGCGATAATGAACCCCAGCTGCACGTGCACCCAAAACTCAGTCTAGTATTGTCCTGAAAGAATATTGTCCTGAAAGAGTATTGTCCTGAAAGAGTGAAACTCGTTTCGAAAGGAGGACGTCACAAATGCAACGCATATGTATTATTCCCTTATCTGCCGAAAGTCTAAATTAAATAGACGTAATAAACTGCTTATCTACTCTCTGATCCTAAAACCCCTTCTCACCTACGCTTCACCTGCTCGGCCAATGGGAACGCTCCCTCTCACTTCCCTGAGCAGTGATCCTGTTTTATGATAATTTTCCCGCGCTTTCTGATCTTCGATTCCTTGCTGCACCCTGATTGGTCAGATTAACTCTGCCTACTTTCCTGACTTCTCGATGAAAATTTTTGAGCTCTTAAAAGAGCTTTTGTTTTGTTTTAATGTAGTTTTTAAATTAATTCTCCATTACTTATAAAGTAAATTATTAAATTTTTATCATCTTTTTAAAATGGACAATGGTAAAACTCTTTACAGCCATCTTCATTCCAGGATAGGAGGTTAGAGTCTGGAAGGTCCTCCAAAAAACATCACAACAATCGTGAGATGATCTGTGAAAGTTGCTCCTTTCCCGCGTTAGCGAGAGGGAGCTCTGTGATTGGTAGTTGTGTTAAAGATGCCACTTCGGTCCCGGGAGGGGTACCGTCGTCTTGTTCGGGAGAGAGAGCTTCCATAAGGCCGTACGGTCAACGGAGCTCTCCTATTGATTGCTGAGTTTCTGAAAGTTGGAGTCAGATTATGTCTCTGCGTTGTTGTCGCAATCTGTGTTTCCTCGATCTCTTTCAAGAGATGATAAAGGGGCTTTCTTGAATAATCTTTACAAACAGCAAAAAAAAAGTGCTTTGTCAGTGGTAATGTCACAGCAGTAACAAAGGCACCCTATGTGAAATTTGCTATATTATTGGTAATTGTATGAAACCGTTTACTGATGCAGAAATAGTGAAGAAGTGATTTTTAAATGCTTCCAATTTAGAAAAATTCAGTGAAAAAAATAAAAATAGAAAAAAATAATTAAAAAAGCAAAATATATATAGAAAGAGAGAGAGTTTTAATATTTTGATAATTTTCCACATTTTAAATTTTCTATGTTATCTTGGCCTTAAAGCATCCCCCCCCACCCATTAATCCTCATGTTGCGGTTCGCGTGAAATATCTAACATAAGTGTAGCCCAACAGAAAAAAAGTTTGAGTACCCCTGGTCTAGAGCCTTTACTATATGAAAATGAAAACCAATAACTATACAGCATACAGAAATTTAT
Source organism: Trichonephila clavipes (assembly GCA_019973935.1). Lineage (NCBI taxonomy): Eukaryota > Metazoa > Arthropoda > Arachnida > Araneae > Nephilidae > Trichonephila > Trichonephila clavipes. Next base: position 944,689 of record BMAU01019845.1, read on the forward strand.
CTGATCAAACGCACCTCAGAAAAATACTTTATCAAGGCATAAAGCTTAATCCATTAATGAAAATTAAGTAGTCAACTTTACATAAACTGGCTATCTTTTTTTAAAAAAAACGCTTAATTTCCTGTTATCTCCCGTAAAATATGTTTTGCAGCTTCAACATGAAGGAACAGAAAGTACATTAGCGACGTACCTTGTTGTTAATATACTGAAAGGCGGTTTCGACGCGGCCTTTAGTTCCTCATTGAGTGATATTTTAAGAATTTGTACGGCGTCCTCAACGCTAACGTTTTCATCATTTTCCGGCATTATTTTCATTAACTGTAGTAGCAATAATTTCAGTAAGTACAAGCAATAGCAATAATTTCTGCATCGGACACCCAGCAAGGCTGGGGTTGAGTTATCCGGACCACTGGGTTATCGAGTACCAAGTTTTCGGGACTGTACTGTATCAGCAAAAAAATCTGTAAAACGTATTCAATAATTATAGTCTTCAATCTCGATTCTGTTATTACTGTTCAGAGAAAAGGAAAAAAAAGTCGTCAACTTATTGACGGAATACGGAATTCGTCATTCTCCGTATCAGATTTCTAAAGGCTTAGGATACTTCGTAAGTCTAATTACGAATTCAAAACATTCTTTGTGGTACTTTTCAATAGGAGTTCGCAGCCGATTGATGAATTGATCCACTTCATCATCTATATTCATCTCAATCATCAAAGCTTGGGGGGAAGAAATGTCATTTTTCCAATGAGCTATGAAAAATTGCAGACGAATGGCACGCCCTGATCCTTGATGAACATGACTTCCTTGTTTTTATACATACAAAAATGTTTTTTTTTTAAAAAAAAATATCGTCCACTTATTTTTTAAATCATATATTCGCGTTTGTGTAACGGAATAAAACGGAACGTGTACGGAAATCTATTATTTCTCTCCGGTGGCTTGGAAAATTATCATTTGTGATCTAGTATATAAACTCAATTTTTCAACATTAAGAGAACATGGTAACCTGAACACTTGATTTATATGAAAATGCTTACATCTACCTTATTTAAACACACGAAATACACACTTCAGCAAAAAACATCATTTTTAAATGATTTTAAATTTTACAAAAAAATATTTCAATATTTTAAAATTCTTACTTTTTTAACAAATTTTAATATTCCCCCTGAACAGTTTTTTTTCTTCTAATATTCTTAAAAGTATCCCTCTCAATTCTGTGTATGGGATTGATATTACGACATTTTACATTTTTTTTTCGTGTCGGACACAATGAAAAACAGTAAAAAAAAGAAGAAAAAAAAGCTATATCTGACGATTTTTTTACAAAATATCTATGGACCTAAAAGCTTATTCTATGCACAGAATCGTTACACATATTATACAAAACAACCACAAAAGGTTTCAAAACTTTATATCGAATATAAAAAAAAAGCCTTAACATTTAAATGCATGAATGTAGTGAAAAAGAAAAACTTGAGAAAAAGCCATTAAAAGTTTTGAAGGACAGTGAAATAAATGAAAAAGCTAAATGCAGTTTCGGTTTCCAATCCAAAAGTAGGCCCTGGGCCACAACACAAATGTAGGTCCCACTTTTGAACCTCAAAAGTAGGCTGTCAAATGCTCGTACAAACAATAACCCCCCAAAAAATAAATGTACATGACTTACAATCGCACAAACCGGCTGGACTGATTGCCACCTTTTGACTGATGGTGTTTGGTGGTAGGCCAAGGCTTGTGCGTGGACGATGGTCATCACATGCAGCCAGTTGACATATCGTCCGAAATTCCCTTTTTGTCGGAGAATACAACTGGAAATGACATTTGACCGTTGAAATTATTAGAATTTTGATCTTATTAAGGCTGAATCGAGAGCGAGACGAGGCCCTAATCATGTCTTAAGACCCTGTGTGACGTCTCACGCGTCTTTTCTTTAACAAGTCCTTTGGATTCTTTGGGCCAGAATTAATGGCAACTTTTTTCCAACCAAATCCAAGAAGTGAAGTGTGAATAAAACATGCAAATGAACAAACTTTTAACTATCGGATCTTAGAGTAAGCGAGATGGCAATGTAAGGTTAATGTTTAACAATTGAAGTTAGTTTGTGCGAGTTGATGGTTATTACAGTTCGTGGTTCAAGTCTGAATGAGTTTTGTGTGACGTGAATTCAAATTATTAGTGATCGAATAGAAGGAATCAGCCAAGTTGCATACCACTGCATACAAGGACAAGATAGATCGTTTCTCTAAGCTGTAATAAGGTAGGATTGATTATTTAATACTAGAATCGGAGATTAGGCGGTTCGTTTATTGATAGTGGTCTGAATTATATTAAGTCTTATTGTGTGTTGCCTATTTTTACCATCCTCGATTCTCTCATATTAATTATTATAATTTAATTTGTTAAAGGTTTAAGTTGAATATCTTAATAAAGTCATATTAAGATAATGTTTGGTCCTAGTCTTTTCGCTAATCCTACACCTCTAGCTCACGCTGATACTTCGAGAGATGTACTTCCAAGGGGAGGAACATCACACATGTTTGTTTGTCATAGACCACGAGTGAGTGAATATTAACGTCGCACTGTTCAGCTACACGAGGGCTTTTGGCGACGGACCTCATTATTTTGAACCATGGTCAAGTGACGAAGACGACACCTGAGCTGCCCCCTCCTTTTCCTAACTACCACGCCCCCACACCAACGGGAGGACGTTTGTGCTCTCGACAGATTTAACGTGCATCTTTCCCCTACACAGCGGATCTTTAGTGGTACTGGGCTCGAACTACATGACAAGCCAGCCATGATCCGATACCTTGACCTCTAGGCTGCCGCGGCCACGTCATAGACCCCGAAGCTAACGACCTTATTCATCACGGTTTTATACAACTTATTTTGATGCTGCCTAATGATCGTAAGAGCCCTCATATGCTCCAACATGCAACCATCTAAGGCAGTGATCCGCGGACCTGTACCGGTCCGTAGATCAAATGGTGCCGGGCCATCTAAAGAACATTAAACTATTGCCATTGTATAAAAGTGGTACATCTCTCGGATTTGCGCAACTTTCCACGGAAATCCCTTTATACTCCATGTTAAATCACTTTTATTCCTTTTTGGTGTAAGTATATTTTATTTTGAAGGCATATTTAAATGTAACTAAATTAAAATTGTTAAATCAAAACAATCTAAAATATTAACAATCAACGTGTCCCACCCTCAGCGGGCCGCGGTAAAATTATCAAACGTTGACCGGTCCGCAGCGATAAAAAGGTTGCGGAGCACTGATCTAAGGAACCAACACACGTTCTCTATCGCATTAAGATCGAAACAATAGACAAAAAAATACCCCCCGCATTTTCAAAGATTGATTCAATTCGCCGCAGAAAATCCATCAAAAAGTAACTGGGAGAGTCAGCACAGGGAAAGATTCAAACGGTCCAGCAATCAGCATGAGATTATCAAACAGAAGCACCACCAAACGCATTAAAAATGTTACAATGATTAACGCAAAAAGTGGCAGAATAAATATTAAAAAAAAAAAAAATTCAACATAGACAGCCTCTAGAGATTTTTTAAAACAAGTGACCTTCAACGGCTACTTGTTCTATCAATTCTTTTGGCGTTTCTTTTTTGTTCTGCCACTAATAATTCTCGAAACGGATCATTAAATCTCGTGGGGGTGAAGTCTCCACAATAATTGAGTTCTTGTTGTCACTGGAGGGGGAGGGAAGAAAAAAAGAATGAATCAAAATCCCAGAAATAATGACTTTGGATGTGAACGGATCGGAACCGTATGGAGGAGCAAATTGGAAACACAGGATGTTCCATTTCTTTTAATGCCATGTTCTATATTTCGGAGGTAATTTTTAAGGTCCTCTGCGAAACCGGGGTACTTGGGAACGAAACAAATTGAGCGGAGAATAATACTGAAAATGATTTCACGTGTATTCCATACAGATTGTTTAAGCCTTTGCTATACCATAATGTATAGGGTGTTTTTTTGAGAGGTATAGAACTTTAAATTGCAATAAAACAACGATGTATTATTCCATTGACGTGAATTTTTTTTATTCGAAAGATAATCTTGTGGCATTACATTTTAAATATGATTTCTGGCATATGACTGCCACGGCTGGCTCGGATGTAGTTCAATCTGGACGTCCAATTTTCGATGACTTTTTCCAACATTTGTGGCCGTATATCGGCAATAACACGGCGAATGTTGTCTTCCAAATGGTCAAGCATTTGTGGCTTATCCGCATAGACCACAATGACTTTACATAGCCCCACAGAAAATAGTCTAGCGGTGTTAAATCACAAGATCTTGGAGGCCAATTCACAGGTCCAAAACGTGAAATTAGGCGGTCACCAAACGAGTCTTTCAATCAATCGATTGTGGCACGAGCTGTGTGACATGTTGCGCCGTCTTGTTGGAACCACAGCTCCTGGACATCATGATTGTTCAATTCAGGAATGAAAAAGTTAGTAATCATAGCTCTATACCGATCACCATTGACTGTAACGTTGTGGCCTTCATCGTTTTTGAAGAAGTACGGACCGATTATTCCACCAGCCCATAAAGCGCACCAAACAGTCAGTTTTTCTGGATGTAACGGTGTTTCGACATACACTTGTGGATTAGCTTCACTCCAAATGCGGCAGTTTTGTTTGTTGACGTAGCCATTGAACCAGAAGTGCGCTTCATCGCTAAACAAAATTCGCTTATGAAGTCATCGAAAATTGGACGTCCAGATTGGACTACATCCGAGCCAGCCGTGGCATTCATATGCCAGAAATCATATTTAAAATGTATTGAAATGTTTAAAAAGATTATCTTTCGAATAAAAAAAAATTCATGTCATTCGAATAATACATCGTTGTTTTATTGCAATTTAAAGTTCTATACCTATAAAAAAAACACCCTATATTAGAACATTTTGAAAAATATACAATACTTTTTTTTAATTTACTAGCTAAAAACACCTGGAAAATAAAAATTTTATAGAATTAGGTACAATTTAAAATAAATATCAAAAAAATAAAATATTAAATTGATTTAATATCAAATTTATTCAGCAACGTAGCAAGTTTTATAGACTAAAGATCGAGAAATAAAACAAGTGAAATGTTCAATTATCTTCGGATTTAATACCGTGCAATTTGCACGAATTTTTTTTTAATAGAATGGCATTAATAATTAAAGAATCAAAAAGTAAGGAAATTTACGTCAGCTTTTAAAAATTTGTCCCCCAAACATGCCTATAAGGAAAAATCATTTAAAAAAAAAATTAGCTTGAAAGGTGCGTTAAAAAAAGTTGGTGGCCTCACTACCATCTTAAAATATATACTGACCTTTTCAGTTGTTTTACAGACTTCCGGTTACATGTAAATTAAGATAATGGTAAAAAAAATACGAGGCGTTTCTTTATATATATATATAATTACGCTTTATTTTCATATAAAACATTTTTTCCCAAAATTGTATTTTAGATTAAAAGAAAGCCTGCAAATTAGCATACCCAAAAAAATGTCTATGGAATATTAATGCACTTATTCTATCCTCGTAGAAACCTGCCCGATGTATCTCAGAGGCCGTAGCCCTGTGCCCGGTTGGCCTCAGGCCCTAAGACTACCTTCCTGACTCTGGCACGTCCATCATCATAGCATGGATCACCAAACGGCTTCATTAATTGCAAGAACAACGATAATTAGAGTCATGTATCAGTTTTTACTGTGTTGCATCAAAACAAAAATTTCACCAAGAAGCTTAGACAATTCCAAAATAATTTGGCTTAAACGTTTTTATCCAAGAAGAACAGAAGATTTTGTGCAACTCAGTCAGCATTCTTAGAATACAACTTCCGATAATGCAAGAGCGTTCTATCTTAATTCTGTTTAAGGAAAATTATTGGATATAATGATGAGAAAACATCTCCAGACCTCTTTCCTAAACTGTTTACAACGTTATCATTAATGATGAACGATCGCCTACTTTGTTCCTCATTGTGTGTGTGTTCATTGTATAGTTACCTATAAATACTATATCCTACGTTTTCTGTACCATTCCAGTATTCAGCGTTTTTCCATGCGCTTCCCCAAACTGATTTCGAACCGATTTAAATAACGACTTTTGAACGTTTTCCCATCTCTGCCATTTAAAATGATGAGCGCACTTCCCAACTGATGATTTTAAATTGTCTGGGGCAAGAGTCAGCAAACTTTTGTAAGAAAAGAGCCAAATTGGCGATGAAACATGATAACATAATCATCAAAGAGCCATTTACATACGCCCTACGTCCACTCCGGTAGCAGTCCCAATTAATATTTTTAATTGACATAATATATATTTTGTTTAATAATACATTGAGATACAGATCTGGACAGCCACAGCCATCTCTACAAAGATAGGGGTCTGTTGACCCTCTCGACTGGGACATTTCAAATATGTATTAAAACAAAAGACAAAACGCAAGTGAATGCTTCCGTAATGATATTTATAGTTAGTCCAATAAATGATGGTGTAACGTTTTCGTCTCTCAGCTATGAGTCGGCCTCTTTGTGGAAATATTCATCACACATGCATCCTGTACCCGCATGTTGAAAGTTATTGCGTGGTCCGCCTTGGGCCTCCCCTGCAACCCCTTGACCTCGAGGGACCTTTTTTCCCGGCGGCCAGCAGGATGTAACAGGATGTTTAAGTGTGCCGGCCCCTGATCCCCAAGCAGAGAGAGGGAGAACGAGAGATGCTTTAAACCTTCAAGTGAGCGGTCACCGAAAGGGATCCCTCGTCTCACAAACCACTGTTTTGAACTCTAATAATCTTTAAAAAGTCATCGCCAAATGCCGCATTATGCAGCCAAATACTAGAAAACTTTTTTTGCGTGTGTTCGAACACAAAAATAACGATTGTAGTACTTGGCGACATTTTTTGTATAGGCGACGCCTTTTGATTTGGCAAAATTGGTCGATGGTATAGTACGCAAGTACCAATAAAAATGTTAAAAATACTTGTTTATATAGTCAAAGTTTATTAAATAAAGTTCTATATAAGCAGTGGAAGGAAATAAAAGATTTATTTAAAAAAAACCGTTTTTCTTCGAATTAAAACACATGAAAATACAAAAGTGAAAGAAAAAGCTTCTTTTATCCATTCGAAAAAGTGGGAAAATATTAGAACCATATTATTTACTAAAAATTCATATCATAAGCGAAACATAACATTTTTTCAATTTCATCGAAATAAATAATAAAACACCTAAGCAATGCAAAAAAAATTTTAAAAAACGCACACAGTTTGCACTTTTTTGCTTTTTTATAATGGCGGCTTCAAATCAAAAATACAATCCAGCCAATTATTAGTTAGGAGTCTGTTTTTGACAAAAAGTATTTGAGTAAAACTGTATTAAAACAAAAACAAAACAAAAATAAATGGCTATAAGTACATAAATAAAGCAAATAAGCGTCGATTTAACTGCACAATAATATATACAATTGTTTTTTTTTTAATGTTTAAATGGCAGCACAACCAAAAAGGTTAACAGCGATTACGTGACTAAAATGTTCCAATGAAATAACTCATTCTGTTATCAAGAGAGTTAAGATTTGAACGAAGTAGCAGACACATACTTCTCCAATACTAGAAACGTCAAAAGATGAATTGAGACATGACTTTAAAAAGATGTCTACATCAATGTCTGAAACGCCTTACCGAATGATACTCGTACTTACAAAAAAGAAAAAAAAAGAAACAAAAATCAATTTGCGTGAGCGAATGAAGATGACAAGTTTACCTTGGCGCAAGCTGACTTTGAAGACACCCACCCCACCGTGAGTAAGTTAATGGGTACAAAAGTGCAAAAGAAAACATTTTACAACAACATCTCGTGAATGGAAAGTTTTTTAATGCTTAATTGAGTTGGTGAATCAATTGTTAACAAAAAAAAAAAAAAAAAAAGTAATACAAAAAAATTTAAGGCAATTCCTACTTAGATCAACAAAGAAAAATTTTATTTTATCTACTTTTTATTAAATAGTTACAATTAATATAAATATGTATATACATAGGACCGAATCACAACATTAAGTGGTAATTCATTTTTATTCATTATTATTAAAGTATCGTATTGTCATCCAAAACAATCGTGTATATAAAATTTCAGTTCAACTGAATGCTTTAACACGTGAGAATATTCTTTTAAAGTTTTGACACAAGTCACTAAAAGGATCGCTAAGTCGCCAAAAATGATGCCAACGTGGCTGGCTGTATTTGTAATCCTTCAAATAGTTAGTTTTAATCAATTTTTATTAATTATAATTAAATTACTGTATTATCATCCAAAACAATCATGTATATAAAATTTCAGCTCAATCGAGCGCTTTAAAATGTATTTTATTAACGATTGAAAACTACACCAAGATAAATAAATAAATAAATATAGAGAGTGTCAGCTAATAGTAGGAATTGAAAAATTATAGATCAAAATAACTATTTCTATAAATAATGGCTTTCTACCCATATTTTAAAAAATAAACACAGCACGCATTTTCAGAAAGAAAAATACTGCACACATTTTCAGAAATACTTGTTTATAAAGCATATCTTTTTTTATTCTAATCTACCTTTGTTCTAAAGGGCCCAAATCCTGACTAATCCAAACCTGATTTTGTAGGGGGTGTTCTCCCCTGCAATATTCTCTGCTACGCCACTGCATGTAACAATTAGACGAATTCGATACACAAGCACACTTTCGACTAAATAAGAAATGCTGTATTGTGATAGGCCATGACTTACGACCTTATCACACGTACACGTTTGAAGCAATTTCTCGTCCGATTCGTGCAATTTTCACTCAGTTACCATAGCAACGACTCTGAACTTTTTCCCTAGTGAGCTGAAATAGTTGTTCCAAATAAAAGTTGCTTGAAATTCCAGCCAATAGGGTTCTTCGATGCCCTGCGTCATAAACAAGATGGCGGTAAAGAACAGCTTCCGTTTCGTCGAACGCATCAGATATCGTGTATAATATTCTAACGGCGCATAATATTTTAAACAGAATGGTGCTCCATTTTTGCTTACGCCCATCAACAAAAGCGCGAGCGAAAATAAAAGAAATAATATTGGATGTTCGTTTTCAGAAGCAGAAAAATCGGCGAGTAATTTTTCTAAATGGAGATAGAGCGCGGTTGACGTCAGAGCATGTCGTTTTGTTCACGGCAACCCTTCAACCTCAGTTGGGTGAAAAATTGTACTAAGCGGTTGCTCCAAATATGCCTGTGTGATAGGGCCTTCAGACACGAACAGTGGACATGCTCCTGTTATTTTTACGTCGCCTAATCGACGGTGTTAGATCGAGGCTCACTAAATTCATCGTGGCAAAGGGTACCACACAGGTGACAGTACGATTTGGCTGGGTTCTACAATAATTTTGAGGGAGAAAACCCTGGGAGTGGTCAGGGGTCACCAACATCTCTCCTTTCCACCAATATTTCGAGAGGCCTTGCGAATATTTAGAGTACTCATGCCGCACGGTCACAATTGATTTACAAACATCCATGCCTTCTCCGGGATTCAAACCCAGGCCCTACGCCACATTAGTCAGCGTCACTAACCACTAAACCGGAAAGACGGACATGACATACTTTCAGTTTTGTCACTGTTGCCAATTGCCATCAGTTCGAAATTCTATAGAATATGTCTGTAGAATTTCTGGAGAATGTCGATAATTGGATCGATAACTAGATAAAGACATCGACACATACATGCCACCCACTAGTCTGCTTTCATGAACACTGTCTACCGCTACCGTATCTAAATCACTTGTTTAAATAATTCCTTATAACATCAAAAATCTATTTTCCCAAATGTAATGTGAAGTCATTGACTCTCTGTATTTATCAATCAGCCAAATATCTCTCAAACACCACAAAAATTACACTTGATGTTCAATATAAAAAAAATCTGAGATTTTTATCTCCGAAATTGGTATTTGGTCTTTGGGCCGCTAAAAAAGCGTTGTCTAATAAAATTCTGGACTATACGCTCTTCTCTCCTCTTCCATGCTTCATTTCTCTTAATATCCACAAACACATATATTATTTTCTTTTAAAAAACTTGATTTAGAAACAGGTTTAATGGTTTTCATTTCGGTACAGAATGATATCATAAAACTTATCTCATCGGATAATCTGTAAGTGGAAGGTATTAAGGTGAATGTTTTTATTTAATCAGTAACATGGGTTCCAATTTCCAGATAATTTTTTTACGCGTGGTTCACATACTTAAGAGTAAGAGGTCTCATCTTTAAATGAACCATAAAACTTCATATAAAATAAGTTTCTTAAAAAAAAAAAAGAGTACCACGAGTAATTATTGATTTTTACCAAAATAAAGATTCAATTAAATAAGATGATTTTTGTCAATACAAGCTTCATAAAATAGCTCAGATGGAATCAGACAAGAAGACTCAGCAAGACTCGATCAACTCGAAAACACGGTAAAGACAGCATCACACGTACACGTTTCGAACAATTTTTACTCAGTTGCCATACCAACGGCTTTCGAACAACTTTTTGCTAGTGAGCTCAAAAAGTTGTTCCAAATAAAAGTTGCCTGGAATTCCAGTTAATGGGGTTCTTCGGCGCCCTACGTCATAAACAAGATGGCGGCTTCGATTTCGTCAAACGCATCAGATATGGCGTATAATACTTTAATGGTGTATCATATTTTAACGGCGTATAATATTTTTAATAGAATGGTGCTCCATTTCTGTTTACACCCATCAACAAAAGCGAGAGCGAAACAAAAAAAAATAATTTTGGATGTTCGTTTTCCGAAGCAGAAAAATCGGCGAGTAACTTTTCAATGTGGAGATAGATCACGCATAATGTCAAAGCATGTCATTTTGCTTACGGCAACCCTTCCCCCTGACATTAGGCAAAAAAATTGAACGAAGAAATTGGACGGAAAATGTACGTGTGATACGGCCTTAAGTTATAACGAATATTATGCTCATGTTAACCATTTTTTTGGTTGATAAAGAATTATTCTAAAATTCTTTATTCATATTAACAAGAAATCTAGGAGTAATATGCCAGGATGGTGGCGTAACGGAGAATATTAGGCTCCCCTGCAAAGTTAGGTTTTGGGTCCATATTTGAATCTTACAAAGGATTGCAAAACCCCAATGTTTGGGCCCCCTTGAATCTTGGCCCTCACCCCTGCGATACGCCACTGAGCCAGGATTCCCTTTAAAGGGAAAGGGATTGCAAAAACACATCCACCAGGTGTCAGGACTTGTCACCTTAACTTTTCCAACTAGATAATCCAGGTAAGTAAATAAATATTAACGTCGCACTATTCAGTTACTCGAGGGCTTTTGGCGGCGGACCTCATAATTTTGAACCACGGTCAAGTGACGAGATGACACCTAAGCTGCCCCCCTCCCGATTTCCACACCACAACCACAGGAAGACGTTTGAGCCTCGACATGCACTAATGTTGTTACTAACTGATGCACTGCTTTGCACGGCGGGTCTTAAGCGGTACTAGAATCGAACTCATGACACGCCGGCCACGAGTCCATTACCTTTCCCACTAGGCCAGTGCTCCGCAATCCTTTTACAGCCGCGGACCGGTCAACGTTTGTTAATTTTACCGCGGCCCGCTGAGGGGGAAGATGTTGATTGTTTATATTTTAGACTGTTTTTTGATTTAATAATTTTAATTTTATTTTATTTAATCGTGACTTCTGAATAAAATATAGTTACACCAAAAAATGAATATAAAGTGATTTAACAAGGAATATTGAGTGATTTTCATAAAAAGTAGCCCAAAACTAAGAAAAATATACCACAGTAAATAAAAGAGAAATAATTTAATGTTTCTTGTACGGACCGGTAGTATTTGATCCACGGACCCGGGGTTGTGGAACACTGCACTAAGCTACCGCTTCTATTTAGATAACCCAAAAAATTTTATTAGACAAATAGCAGTAACACTAATGGTTTGAGTTAAGATCGTCTGCATCAAGGATTTATTAAGGTATCCGACTAGGTTCGGAGATAAATTTTTCTAAAATTGATTTTCTGAATAATTTTATTGTTTTAAAGAACATAAATAGGCTTGAAAGTGTCATAACTATTAAATAACTAACATGTAACGCCCTTTTTTTTTAAAAAAAAAAATTATTTTGATGAAAATTTAGCAAAATTTTTTAAGTTAAGAAAAACGTGATAAATAAAAATAAATTGCACGTTATATGCTTATTATGTTGAAAAAGCTAATCATTATATGCTCATCATGTATGTATTTTTAAAGCTATCATTTTTATACCCGGCATATGACGCCCACCCGTAAACATCAATCTGAATTTTTTGAGTTAAAAGTGCACGTTTTGCGCTGGAATATACAGTAACTAAAAACTATTTAGCTCCTTTAAAATATTGATTCCTTGCAACTTGACCATTTCAAATCCACTGCAATTAACTCATTTGCATCTTCATTGGTAAGAAAATGTCACAGTCGTCTCTCTCATCGTAGATGTAGAGGCATTCGACATTCAATCTGAACACCCGATCCCATAACATGGCGGAAATGACAGAAATGCGGAAGTAATTCGATTTTAATGGCCGATCCCAAGTCATATTTCATCATATCCGCTGTGATTTGATCAATTAATTCGACGGGAGATTTTAAAGTAATGCAACTCAACAGTAGAGTAAATTAGCAGTAAGTTGTTTGAAAAAACGGAGGGTTAAATATCTACCCTTAACAGATTTCCGATACTTTTACGTTCGTGACAACCTTTGAAAATACATTAAAAACTTATAACATCAACAAGAATTTCTATCTGTGAATGTTTTTTTAAATTGTGACGGACCTTTACGCGACCTTCACACTAATCCTCTTGGGAAATCTTTGGCTTATCATTTCGCGTTATTCACAACCAGCCCTTCGTAAGAAGAAAATCGTGATATGTAAAATTAACTCACTACAAGTAATGTAAGAAAAAATTTTAAGTCAATTCCTACTTAGATCAACAAAGAAAATTTTTATTTTAACTGATTTTTATTAAATAGTTACAATTAATATAAATACAGGTATGTATATACATGTGACAGAATCACAACATTAAGTGGTAATTAATTTTTATTAATTATCATTAAAGTATTGTATTGTCATCCAAAACAACCGTGTATATAAAATTTCGGTTCAACTGAATGCTTTAAAGAGCTTTAGAGCTTAAATCATTAATAGAAGGAAACCTTAAAGTGACACACACACACACGATTGTTCACTAAGATTGAATTAAGATTAGATTGATTCAAATATAAGTTTAGATTCTGAATTAAATGAAGGGTTCAACTTGAGTGTTAGTCGACTAATCACTTACGGGTTAATGTCGTTGTTCCACTTTCACGGTTTTCATTGAGACATTCTCTTAGTATTATTAGTTGAAATTGTGTGATCTTAGTGTAGAAACAAATAGATTAGATTTGAATATCATGACGAGTGTTTCTTCCCTTACCCTTACACATCTAGGTGCTCACGAGAAAGGCGCGGGTCTCTTACGAAATATTAATTTTAAAAGTAACCTGGAGTATACAAAAGCATAAAATTTTCATTCCAGATAATTAATTCGGAAGAAGCTGGACTGGAACAGATAAATATAATAATAGTTTGGGGGAGGGCGAGCAGCGGATTTAAAATGTGTGTTAATTAAAACAGAATTAAAGATTTGCGTGAGTACTTGCGTTAATATTTTACTTGAGGATATTTATTAGAGCATATTGGCGGGGGCGGGTAATTTCTACCTCTAACGTTTCCAATTTTTGTTTGTTCGCGGTAAACCGGAGAATAAAGTTCAAAAGTTGAGACACAAGAGGTTTTTAATTTATTTTACAAATAAATCAAACTGAGATATATTAGAAGATATTAAGTTTCGCTATATAAATAATTAAATTATATCTATTTTTGTTCAGCGCCAAACTGTACTGTCACCTGCATAATGCTCAAAGCTACGGATAACAACACAGGCGTAATATTCTACCCCTTGTTAGGATAAATTTCGTAGGTCTCGATCTGGCAACTGCCTATCGGGTGGCATTAGCAACAGCAACACAACAACAGATTTTTAAGATGATTTTTTAACTAATAAGAAAAATGACAAAACTTAAACTCTACTTGAATTGATGATTAAATTAATGCAATCATTAAGCATTCATTGAACATAAGCAGAGTGGGATGACACAGTTAACGTTTCAGTCAGTTTCTTTTTTTTTCTTTTCTTATCCACACCAGACACATATTTAACGTGCGTGAGTCTCTTATCATACACATTTTAAATTCGATTTTCCTTTTAAACGACAGCTTAATTTAAAAATATACGTGTGTCAATAAATTTTCCTTTAAAATTCATTTAATTTAACAATGAACTTCATTTAAAAATATAAAAACTGCATAAACTTGTTTGTTAACGTTTCGGTTACTCGATATCGATTTAATTTCAAGGATTCATTTCACACACAGTAAGTACACGAATCAATTTCAGACCACAGTGACAAGGTCGAAACCTGAACTGGCACCTTATTTTCCCATATCCACATCATATGCTTAAAGCGAATTAATATTCCATCACTCAATATATCTATTTCTAAGTTGGAATATTTTTTAAAGAGAGCTGAATTTTATAACTAAAGTTGGTTAGAAATATAGTAAAATATTTGTCAACGTAACCAGCCTTTTAAACAATACTTTTTTATTCTATAAGTTTGAACATTTCTTAATTCTGGAAAATATATTCATAATAGAGGATACCCGCCCGCTACGTTGGGTATTTCATGATGATGTATGATTCTAAACTTTTTATTTTCTTTAAGCTATTGATATCTAGTTCTAGTTTTAAGTTTTCGTTAGCATTGAAAACATTCTTATAGCCCTAGACCAATGATTCACAAAGTGGTCTATATAGACCCCCAGGGGTCTATTACGACCTGCAAGGCGTCCACGACAGCAAAAACTAATTTGGGAGTCTATGGGTTGTAAATAGGGGTCTACACACACACACACACACACACACACACGATAAAGGCTCTCATTAAACCAGACCATGACTTTAAGGTATCCCACTACGTTCGGAACCGTGATTTTCAAAAGCGCATAAATGGATAATATTTCATGATATTTAGAGTCACTTAGATTAGAATATATGCATACAATTGTTTTAAGGACATTTTGACAAAAAAAATATATTTAAATATATTATTCTGGCAAAAAATTAACTTAGAATAAACTTTTTTCAAAATGTTCTCCTTTTGTGAAAAATGCTTCTATTAGAATAATATTTTGCCTGTATATACATAGCTCAGACCTCTGTTCAGAGGCTCAACCAGAATTTTTGAAATATACAACTTAGAAGTGGGTTTATTCATATTTTACGACAACAGAGGGGAGCAATTTAAAAAAAAAACGTGAATAATTATTTCAATGGGTAGTAACTCTGAAAATAATGCGAATTTTTCGAAATTCTAGCTGAGCCTCTGTAGAGAGGTCTGAGCTATATACAGTCAAAATATTATTACAATAGAAGCATTTTTCACAAAAGGAGAACATTTGGAAAAAAGATTATTCTAAGTTAATTTTTTGCCAAAATATTATATTTAAATATTTTTTTTTTTGTCAAAATGTCCTTAAAACAATTTTATGCATGCATTCAAATCCGCGTGACACTAAATATCATGAAAATTATCCATTTATGTGCTTTTGAAAAATCACGATTCCGAACGTAGTCGGATACCTCAAACTATTGATATCTAGTTCTAGCTTTAAGTTTTCATTAGCATTGAAAACATTCTTATAGCCCTAGACCAATGATTCACAAAGTGGTCTATATAGACCCCCAGGGGTCTATTACGACCTGCAAGGGGTCCACAACAGCAAAAACTAAATTGGGAGTCGATGGGGGTGTAAATGGGGGGATCTACGATAAAAGCTCTCATTAAACCAGACCGTAACTTTAATTTTAAAAGAAAATTTAATCAAATGGAAACCAGATTTTATCTATATTTAATATATTTTCTAAATTTAATTAGGTTAATTTGCAATTACTAGGTGACAGCATAAATTTTATAAAAACAAGAACCATTATTTCAGAATTTATTGATAGAATTAAGCTAAATGAGTATAATATTTCCCTATTTCTCAATTGGCCAGAGACAATCTTCCAGGAAAATGACGTTTTAACTTATGTTCAGCATTTAAATGCCTTTTATTCAGATTTTGAAACTAGGTTCGGAAATGCTTTGACTATGGTAATTACCACAATAGGTAATGAATGCATACGATCATATTGAAAATAAAAATGTCATTTTACTAGTGGATCTGAGATCGGAATAGGCAATAACGGAGTTGGTAAAGTAAAGTTTGGAAACAGATGTCAGCAATTTTGTCTTTAAAAGGACATACCAGTTACTTATCTCGAATTATGGAGTATTATGAGAGAGTTTTTTAATTGCTTTCCTTAGTAAGAAGTAATTTCAGCGTAGATGTCAATCTCCAAAATAAAAAAAGAAAGAAAAGAATGGACACACACTACTAAACAAGGAAATTTAGAGTTAAACCTGACAAGATTGACGACAAATGTTGAAAATTTGTTATTGAAGCACCAGATTCATCCCTATAATTATTAACATTTGTTTGTTGATCTGTTATTTTATATATGTCAATTAAATTTTAAATTAATTAACATGTTTTTCTTAAGCTTTAAACTGTATACTTCACTACAGTTAGAAATTTTAAAAATTTTAAGTAGCTCTGTACCAGCCATCAAAAGCTTTAAGTTGATAAATATGCAAAAATTCAATATAAAGTAAGTAGGGGTCTAACCAAAACCGAAAAATATGGCAAAGGGGTCTACGAGACAAAAAAGTTTGGGAATCTCTGCCCCAGACTCTGAATTTAAAAAGGACGGGAAAGGAAATCTTTAGTTTTAAGGATTTTAAAAAAAAATGGAATATATATAATTATTTTTATACTCCTTCCCTCTCTCCTTCAATAGCCCCCCCTCCTAAGCTCCAGAGTCGATTTCTGAAAAACGGTTCGTAGTGGATCTCTACTCAAAAAAAAAATGTTTGCCAAATTTCAAGTATGCAAGACTAATAGTTCGAAAACAGGAACGTCTATAATGCTGTTCCCCTCCGTAGTCGATTTCCGCAAAAACCGTTCCTAGTAAATCTCTAATGAATAAAAGGAACATGTTTGCTAAATTTCAAGCCCTTAGGTGTAATATATCAAAAATGGGACTTTTTTAAATCAATAACGCTCTCGTAACTCCTCTTGAGGGTCGATTTACGTAAAATCCGTTCCTAGTGAATCTCTACTGAACAAAAGGACCGTGAAATTTCAAGTCTCTAAGACAAATAGTTTAAAAACGAAATGTTCGTCTTTTACACCCCCCAGCCGCCTTTTGGGGATGAATTTTTGCAAATCCCGCTCAACAAAAGAAACATACCTTCAAAACTTCAAGTCTGTAAATCTAATCCGGAGATATCGTGATGAGAGTCACTTTTTCCAGTATAAACAGAAATAAATATTTTTGACTCATCAATTTATTCTATTTCGTAAAACATAGAACTGCAATTTTATATTTTATATACAATTCAAATCTCATTAGTAAACTTGTTTTATAAATATCGATGCTAAAAACCGATAGTTTTTTTTAATAAAAAAAAGGATTATAGATGATTTATTAAGACTTGAAAAGGTCCAAGTTTACAGAATGGCATACAGTTATCTAAAAATTTGATTACAAACTCTCTTGATTTTAGGAGATTTTTTTTTAATTTTGATGAAAACAAAAATACTATAAAGATTTTGCAATATAAATAGAAAAAAACAAAGCTATACAACACGCACAATTCTTAGTTACAAATGTCTTAATATTTCAAAAAATTAGTTCATCAGTTGCAAAAACTTACGTCGAGCATTCTGAAAAACTACAGAAAAATAAAATAAATCTCGTCCATAGAAATTTAAAACACTTTCGTGAACTTTTCTTTTTTCCACCTGAATCCTTCAGTGAATAACAACTCGAGCAATAAATTTTTTTAAAGAAAGAGTGAAAGCTTTGCACAAAAAGCTGGTAGACTAAAGAAAAACGTGAGCTTAATTCGGAAAACAAGGCTAAGTGAAAGTTCAAAGAACCTAAAAAAGCATAAATAAACAAAAAACGTTTAAGCAGCGACAAAAGAACCGGTATGTCATCTTTCGTTAAGAATAAAAACAGATGGTCAACCATGTTGAATACTTAATTGAGAAAGGAACAAAAAATCCTACTTCGAGTCAAAACAAGTGGAATGCACTTTCCTTTAACTGTGCTAGAGGGAATATTTTTTGATAAATAAAATACAGATAATCTATTTTAACATATTTTCTTAACGGTAAGACTATTAACCTTAGAACATATAAATTCAGAAACGTTCACAAGAGAACAAAATAAATAATTCGGTTCTGTTGAAGTTTATTGAAATGCAGACGATATATTTGACGAAGTTTATGCAACAAGGAAAAATTATATGACAGTAGTTTATGAAAATAAATTATTTTATTTCTAGAGTGGCAACGTATGAATACAACACAAGAAATCGAATAAATGAGTATGAAATATTTGTATCATATTTAATACTATTATTCTCAGACAATTCAGTTTTTTTAAATGTATTAAACATAAAATGAATTGTGTTTAATATTAATTGTTTCTGTCATTGTTTTTAATATGCAGATAATAATATAAGACGAATTTCAAGCAAAAAAGAATATTAATAGCATCACTTTAAATCAGAGATTCCCACAGTGGTCTATATAAACCCCCAGGGGTCTATGACGACCTGCAAAGGGTCTACGTCAGTAAAAAATTATTTGAGGGTCCATGAAGCACGTGGGGGGGTCTATGGTGGTGGATCTCATTAAACTAGATCGTGATTTTAATTTTTTTTTTAATTTAATCAAGTGGAAACTAAATTTTACCTATTTAACATATTTACTAAATTTAATGAGGCTAATTTTCACTTACATGGGGACAGCATACATTTTATTAAAGCAAGAACCATTTCAGCGTTTCTCTCCACAGTTCAGCTAAAGAAGTATAATACTAAATTTTTTCTAAATTTGTCACAGACAATCTGTCGGCACGTTTTAACCTACGTTCAACATTTGAATGCCTTTCATTCAGATTTTGAAACCAAGTTTGAGAATGCTTTGACTATGGTAATACCACAATAGGCAATGAATTCATATGGTGACATTAAAAAAATGTCACATTACAATAGGAACTGATCGTAATAAGCACTAACGAAGATCTTAAAAGGGGTGTCAGCAATTTTGGCTTTAAAAAGTCAAACCTGTTATTTGTTCCGGATTATATAATATTGTGAAGAAGTTTTTAATTGTTTTTCCTATTGTGAAAGAGTTTCAGTGCGGTTCCCAATCATCAAAGCAAAATAAAAAGGAAGGAAAAAAAGAAACTGGACACTACTAACAGGGGAGATTGAAGTTTAAATTTGGATTTATACCAAATGTGGAAAATTTG
The DNA here is from genome assembly GCA_019973935.1 of Trichonephila clavipes. Classification (NCBI taxonomy): domain Eukaryota; kingdom Metazoa; phylum Arthropoda; class Arachnida; order Araneae; family Nephilidae; genus Trichonephila; species Trichonephila clavipes. The sequence continues at coordinate 964,275 of BMAU01019845.1, forward strand.
ATATTCTATAGCAGTGTTCCGCAACCCCGGTCCGCGGACCGGTACCGGTCCATGGATCAAATACTACCAGTCTGCACAAGAAACATTAAATTATTTCTCTTTTATTTACTGTGGTATGTTTTTCTTAGGTTTGGGCTACTTTTTATGAAAATCACTTAATATTCCTTGTTAAATCACTTTATATTCATTTTTTGGTGTAGCTATATTTTATTCAGAAGTCCCGATTAAATAAAATTAAATTAAAATTATTAAATCAAAACAGTCTAAAATATAAACAATCAATATCCTCCCCCTCAGCGGGCTGCGGTAAAATTAACAAATGTTGACAGGTCCGCGGCGATAAAAAGGTTGTGGAGCACTGTTGTATTAGAACCAGATTCATCCCTCCCATTAAAATAATGTTTATTGTTTTTAGTTATTTTATTTAATAGTTTTATTTATTAATTAACTTTTAATTTACTTAACATGTGCTTTTTAAATTTTAAACACTATACTTCGTTACAGTTAGAAATTTAATTCTTTTAAAGTAAGAGTAGTAGTACCAGCTGTCTTGATTGATTGATTGATTGAATATTAACGTCGCAAGCTACACGAGGGCTTTTGGCGACGGACCACGTAATTTTGAACCATTGTCAAGTGACGTGGACAACACCTGAGCTGGCACCCCCTCTCCTAACTACCACACCACACCAACGGGAGGACATTTCAGCTCTCGACAGATATAACGTGCATCGCTGCCCTACACGGCGGGTCTTTAGTGGTATTGGGCTCGAACTCGTGACAAGGCAAGCCACGGTCCGATACCTATACCACTCGGCTACCGCGGCCACAGTACCAGCTGTCAAAAAGACATTTAAGTTGATATATTTGCAAAAATTCAATATTAATTAAGCAGGAGTCTATCTCAAAATGAAAAACATGGCAAGGGGTCTAGGAGACAAATAAGTTGAGGAGCCTCTGCTTTAAATCAAAATAACCGTATCTCTTACAACAGACAACACAGCAAAAAATTTCAAAATATTAACGGATAAAATTTTAATCACAGAAAAATTGAATTTTCAAAATGCATAGTATTTATAAGAAAATTTATATTGCAATTTTCTAACACCTAAAGATCTCTTCGATGTATTTGGGGTATAACAACAAACTAGCTCGGATTTTATTTATTTGTTTTAGTATAAATCAGTTAGTTATAAATCACACACACAATATTTAATAATATTTTGTATATTTCGTTTTTATTTGCTCTTTTTTTTCCTAATGTGGTGTGAAAAAAAGGTAATGAAAAAGATGAAAAAATTTCAGGTGTTTAATGGTATAATTACTGACCTCATTAAATTTTAAAAAAATTATACATATTATAAATGAGAAAACTGAAAACAAAATTATATTTATCGATTTTGTGGCGATTTTTGAGAAAAGGATGAATTTTAGTTGTCCGTTAAGTTTTCCCCTCTGTAAATAAAATAATTTCGCCTTCGTGATTTTATCGCTGAATTTTTTTTTTTTTATTATTCAGAACATTTATAAATCCTCGTGCACCACAAAGTATCACACTGGGTTACAGTAAGCATGAACCCCACATCACAAAGGAAAGAAGGAATTTAAAGTCATGAAGGGTTACAACACAAGCATCCATGCTTTCTCTGGGATTCGAACCCAGGCCCTACAGCACCGCAGTTAGTTGTGTAACTAATTTATCGCCAAAATGGAACAGCAAAAATGGTTTTTTATGAAATATTTGACACTAGCTGAAGTAAACTCGTTCTTCGCACGGGTTAGGTTTTTTACAAAAATAAAATTCAGTTAATATAGAAAGTATGATATTTTTCAAAGAGGGTAAAACCAGTGCAAGACAGTGTATCCAAAATAATTTTTTTTATTGAGTGTTCCCATTATAAATAATTTTCAGCAAACTGCAATTTGGCTTCACAGTAAAGAATGATTTAATAGAAATATACTTGTATCTAAGAGAGCAAATTGTCAGGCTAAGAAGACAAATAGAAATTAATGGAGACATAAATAGAAATGAAAGAAAATAGAAATGAAAGAAAATATATATAAATAGAAATGAATGAAAATATATATAAATAGAAATGAATGAAAATATATATAAATAGAAATGAATGAAAATATATATAAATAGAAATGAATGAAAATATATATAAATAGAAATGAATGAAAATATATATAAATAGAAATGAATGAAAATATATATAAATAGAAATGAATGAAAATATATAAATAGAAATGAATGAAAATATAAATAGAAACGAATGAAAATATATAAATAAAAATTTTAGCAGAAAAGTAACATATATTAACATATATTAGAAAGCTTCCAACTGGAAAAAAAATTAAATTAGTATGAACTGAAAAAAAAACAAGTAAAAAAAAAATAAGTCAATTCCTACTTAGATAAACAAAGAAAAATTTTATTTCAGTTACTTTTTATTAAATAGTTATAATTAATATAAATATTAATATCGTATTGTCATCCAAAACAATCGTGTCTATAAAATTTCAGTCCAATTGAATGCTTTAAAACGTGAGAAAAAACCTTTTCAAGTTTTGACACAAGTCGCCAAAAATGATGCCAACGTGGCTGTATTTGTAATTCTTTGAATAATTAAGTTTTAATCAATTAATTTTTATTAATTATGATTATATTATTGTTTTGTCATCCAAAATAATCATGTACATAAAATTTCAGCTCAATTGAGCGCTTTAAAGTGCATTTTATTAACGATTGAAAATTCCACCAAGATAAATAAATAAATATAGAGAGTGTGAGTTGATAGTAGGAATTGAAAAATATCTAAAATAGAATAGGTCCACGTTGAAATAAACTATGATCAACAGTACCGAAGAAAAAAAGCCATGTTAAAAAAATTTATATATTTTCAAACTATTCATTTTTGCAATATTTCAATTAAAAACTATTTTTTAGCTTACAGGGTATTTTTTGATGGAATTAGGATTAGAACCCAAGACTCGACAAAAACAACGCTGGCCAGGTTCAGGACTTTTAACGATGAGTGGTCACGAATTCGTGGCCAGCGCTGTCGAGTCACGGGTTAAACCTAAGATCCACCATGTAGAGGGACTGACGCACATTTTAAATATGTCGAGGCTCCAGGTGAATAATCCAACCTCACAGGAAACGCGTTGAACTAAAAATTGATCTATTAGTCACTGAGAACAACTTAAAGCATTCTTTGAGTCATTCATTTCCAAAACCCGATGGCGCACTCAAGCAACACCTCCTAAGGAGGTGTTGACTCAAAGCTGGAGTTCTCGGGTCCGGATCCCTTGAAGACCCTTGTTTTTTTTTTTTTTTTTTTCGATTGACCATAATCTTATGTATGTGTTAGTACAATTTAGTTAAGTATTTATTAAAAATTTATTTTATTAATTATTACCAATTGTTTATTTAAAAACTTATTTTTAACTGGTTTTTGCCCCCCGACAATCGACAAAATCAAAAGAATATGTTCAATGGTGTATTGGGGTATGATGCGAGAATGGTGGACTTTCGACCCTCTGACCTACAATTGCAGCTAGTCTTAAATGGACACCTGTATCAAAATTCCTTGAGGGACCCCTTTTTTTAAAAAAAAAAAATTAAGACACTTCAAAGTGTCAGAATATTACACATTTTGGGGCCTCATTCACTGATACGGTGCTAGCTCAGCTGCTTGAAAAATTCTTGTGTGCGCCACTGGAGAAAGCATATACAAGTCTTTTTCAAGCATAATTTTTTTTTGTCGCGGAATCACCCTTTAAAGGTTCGACTAACTATCTGGTTAAAAACTACACAAGACACTACAATTCCTCGCCGCTCCAACAATGCAGTGTACCGTCATTCATTGCGTAAGCAACATAAGTCACTGTTTTAAGGCTGTCTTCGGCTAATGTTACAGAATAGGGGACGAATTATGAATATTTTTTCAGATATAAAAGTACTCAAACATTAATATTATATATATATTTTGTCTACACTATCCTGTAGAGAATCTCTTATTTTATCATACTATTCATTTTTATCCGAGTTGACACATTTTTTTTCTTTTATAAAATGTGTTTTGCATTTTTTTCCCCTATACCCTAATGCTAAATGAGCTCTCCCTTTACAAGGGAAAACTAATTATTTATGAAATATTTTCAAATTTTAAAAACACTACATTATAAACAAATGCATGAGTTACAATGTCACAAATTTTTATAAAAATTGAAGCATTTCTTCTGTCCCAAAATTTGCTCCGCATCAAGCTCACACTCTGGTACATATGGCGAAAACAGCCGTAAGTGGTTCTTGCATGCTATAACAGTTACTGTGAACGTAGCAATGTGTGTGTGTGCGTGTGCTGGTTGAAATATATTCAAAGTAAAAATTACATTATTCCTGTATCGGTTTTTTTTTTTTTTTCAAAACTTTACTTTCACTGCTTGGGGTAAAGATTCTTTTGTATTTTAAAAATATCTTTTAAGTGAAACAACAAAAAATGAGCCAAAAAAAGAAGGAAAAGGAAGATGTGTAACCATTAACATAAAAAAAAATGAAGATTCCAAAGCTAAAAGAAAAAGTACGCATAAATTGTAATGTTAAAAAAGCCAGATCCATAGGCGAAAATTGCAGGTTTGCATTAGTTTATTGTTTCGATTGCATATCCAATTAAAAAGACTGATTTGACTTTTAGTTTCATAGAAAGAATTTTCGTCGTCTGTTTTAACTTAAGTAAATCAATAATAATGATGTCATTTATTGCTGATGTTAGAGACAACATATTTCGCATTTTAATTAGGCTGTTAAGGATTTCTGCAAGTTAAAAATAAACAGTTTTTCTGAGAAAGAGTAGGAAGGTATGTATCTTAGTCAACTTATTGAAAAGTTCTAAGTGAAATAGAAACGTCCACGAAAAAAAAGGGTACACGGAGTCAAAGCACCTTCCAGGTTTTTTTTTTTTTAAGACTTTCTGATAAAATGAAATTTTGCAAGAAAGCCTTTGCAATTCTGTACGGAGTAGGGATTGCAATATCGGACCAAAAGTTCAGTACCGGTATTCGGTATTTTTTAGATCTTAATACCGGGATACCCCGGTTTTAATACCAGAAGTAGAAATTTTAGAAAAAGAAAGAAAACACGCAGGTGTATCTTTGTTTTATTAGAGTGTAAATATCACAAAAAGTAATTTGTAACTTATAAATTATAGCAGTATATACAGAATCACACAAAAAAACTAAAGGAGAACATCTTATTTATTTAAATCCGAAAATTTATACCCTATTCAGTGTGTGGTACTGTTAGAAATTTTTGAAATGTGATCTTAAAATACGTAATGCATCAATTGTACTGTCATTAAGCCAGGAGCGTAATTTTGTGAAAAAATTACGAGCTGCCGAAAACGCTCTTTCGGTTTCTATGCTACTTGGGGTACTGTTAGCAATACGCGATATACTTTTTCCAAGTATTTACCTTTAAATGCCTCATCTTTTCAAATAAATCGATTTCTCGTCGGATGGTTATGGGTATAGATGATTTCTGTATTGTTTTTTAGTTTGTTGAAATTTTGTTAGTTATCTCTAATTCTAATTTGTATTCAAGAGACAATTCCTTTTCACTAACGACATTAATGTCATCAACATCTTCGATAACTGTGCCGAACTCTTCTGAATGTGAATAGGTTTGTGGGGAAAAAATTTTAAGGAACATTTATTCTAAACTTGATCAAATTTGAATTGGTTAGTTCCTTTTCTTCTTTTTCATTTTGAAAATTATTATAATTATGTAAATGCCGTAAGACATTTTCTATTTCGGTAAGCCTTTCTTCTGTGCGATTTTCAATGCCTCATGGGTGGTCAACCCAAATGACCTCGCAGGCCACTTCGGAAAAACTTTACAATCCCGCGGGCCGCATATAAAAATATAAATCTTAATATTAGATTTGGATCTATTACAAAAAATTGTTGGAGTGAAAATTTAAAACAGACTGAAATATTATTATTGTTTTCATTGTTTTTCATGTATACAAACATAGATAGTATAATAATAATGATGCAATGGTCAAATAATGTTTCATTTATTTAATTAGTGAGATCTGTTTCCAACGAGAGGAATTTTAGCCATATCAGATTTAACGTACATCAGTCCCACTACATAGAGATTGTTTAGTGGCACGAAGTCGTGACCATAATTACAAGAAAGAATAGTTAAGCCAGAAAATCCCCCAAGGTTTCGATGGAATTAAATCTTCGAGCCTCCCCCCCAACTTGGTCACTAAGCACGCTATATCACAAGGCCCTTGTGGCCACTACTAGAAATAAAATAAAAATAAGTAAATGAAATCCTACATGCAGTAGCGCACACAAAAATTTTTCAAGGGGTGGTCCGGGCTCGAAAGTTCACCATTCTTGTATCATGCTCCTTTTGATTTTGTCGATTTTCGGGAACAAAATACAGTAAAAAACTAATTATTGAATAAATAATTAGCATTAATTAATAAAATTAATCATTACTCTAACAAATACTTGATTAAATTTTACGTATTATATACATAGAATTATAATCAATCGGAAAAAAAATCAAGGGCTTTGGGGGGCCGGACCCCCAGGACCCCCTTGTGTGCGCCACTGTCTACATGACATCTCACAAAGAATAGCATAAATACCAAAATCTAAACACGTGATAAAATGCTCCAATCCTAATCGCATTGTGATCTCACCGAGTACCTCAAAGAATGCAAATAAGGTCATTTAAACTTCAGGTGACATCACCACAACGTCTTCGGGTCATACCGTGATGCAAGTTAACTAAAAATGACTTCTGTATTTGAGAGGATCATAAATAAAACTGAATTCGACGTGACAAAGGATTTTGATGTCTAAAAATACCGCGGCCATGATGAAGATGGTCAAACGAAATGCTCTATTTCGTCTTTTGTTAGACAGAGATTTTTCTACAGAGACACAAATTAGAGAGAGATAGAAAAAAAATTTTAAAAATCCGGAACCGCGAATCATTTAGTTATTTTAAAAAATTCAGAAAAAACCATTTGGCAACCTAGAGGTTGATTGATTGATTGATTGCGAATCATTTAGTTATTTTATAGAGGCAAATTATTCAGTTTCAGCTCTCGACAAAATTTTAGTATTGACCATTTCCGATACTATACCACTACCGCGGCCGGCAACACTAGAGGAGAGAGTTACCTATTACTTCCTAAATTTAGGTAGAAAAAAATGTGATTGGGTTCGTTATCCATTTCGAATATCGCATAGATTTGTATATAAATTAAGATTGAATGAAGAGGAAGAACTAGTTTCGCTCTCTGTAATAATCGAGATTTAATTTCAAAACATTCGGAAGGATCAAAATTAGAGAGGCGATTATATCCCATAATAGTCAAAAGGGCTTTAAAAATATTGTTACAATTTTTTGCATCTTATTTGTGTGAATTTCGAATTTTCACCATTAACAAATACAACACACACACACAAGCAATATTTTAAAAAAATTAAGTCAATTCCTACTCAGATCAACAAAGAAAAATTTTATTTTAGCTACTTTTTATTAAATAATTAAATTCAAATATGTAAAACAAAGGGCAGAATCACAACATTAAGTGGTAATTAATTTTTATGAATTATCATTAAAGTATCTTATTGTCTGTCATCCAAAACCATCGTGTCTATAAAATTTCAGTTCAACTGAATGCTTTAAAATGCGAGAAAAAAAATATTTTCAAGTTTTGACCCACGTCGCTAAAAATGAAACCGACGTGGCTACTTTTCTCTATTAAAATATAATTCAAAAATCCATGAGTCAAGTCAAACTTTTCAATTCCTACTTTTCGCTCACACTCTATTTATCTTGGTGGAATTTTCAATCGTTAATAAAGTACATTTTAAAGCGCTCCATTGAGCTGAAATTTTATATACGTGATTATTTTGGATGACAATACAATAATTTAATTGTAATTACTAAAAACTAGTTGATTATAACTAATTATTCAAAGAATTACAAATACAGCCACGTTAGCCTCATTTTTGGCGACTTAGTGACCCTTTTGTCGACTTGTGTCCTAACTTGAAAAGGGTTTTTTTCTCACGTTTTAAAGCATTCAGTTGAACTGAAATTTTATAGACACGATTGTTTTGGATGACAATACAATAGTTTAATGATAATGAATAAAAATTAATTACCACTTAATGTTGTGATTCTGTCATAAGTATATAATATTTGTATTAATTGTAACTATTTGATAAAAAGTAGCTAAAATAAAATTTTTCTTTCTTGATCTAAGTAGGAATCGAGTTAATTTTTTTTTTTTCATTACTTGATTAACTGTGAGTGAATGTAATTAAAAACTTCAAACTATAAAGCAACACGTGCGCTATAGACGACGGACCTTGTAATTTTGAACCGCAGTCAAGTGGCGACGATAACATTTGAACTGGCAATCCTCTCTCTTTCTCTCTCTTAACTTCCACTCCTCGTCAAAGTAAAAACTTTCAGCCTCGAAAGATTCAAAAAAAATCAACCCCTTGCCACCGGGTCTGAATGAATGAGAATATTAACGTCACCCTGTTCAGATACACGACCCCTTTTGGCGACGGACCTCGTAACTTTGAACCCTGGTCAAGCGACGAGGACGACACTTGAGCTGTGGTACTCCTCTTTCCCGACTTCCAAACCACACCAACGAGAGAACGTTTGAACCCCGATAGATTTAAAGAGCATCAGCCCCTCTACAAGGCGGGTTTTTAGCAGCACTAGGCTCAAACTCATGACACGAGTCCATAACCTTGACCACTAGGCTTCCACGGCCTTCGCCACTGGGTCTTCAGTGACATTAGGACTCAAACCCGCGACTCGTCAACATTGAACATGACCACTAGGCTATCACGGCCATCAAATTTTCTGAAAACTTGATTTTCCGAAAGCTAACATTTTTTTCAAACAAAAGTACATGAAATACCATTCGCACTAAATTATATCGTGGTATAACACAACTTAAATTTATCTGAATTAAAAGTCGTATTCACCTAATTTTTTTTAAAAAAACACGATTTTTACACATAAAAAATAACAAGTAATATAAAAAATAAATTTAAGTCAATTCCTACTTATATAGTATATATAGATCAACAAAGAAAATTTTTATTTTAGCTACTTTTTATTAAATAGTTGCAATATAAATATGTATATACATAGGACAGAATCACAACATTAAGTGGTAATTCATTTTCCTTAATTATCATTAAAGTATCGCATTGTCATCCGAAACAACCGTGTCTATAAAATTTCAGTTCAATTGAATGCTTTAAAACGTAAGAAAAAATCTTTTCAAGTTTTGACACAAGTCGCCAAAAGGGTTGCTAAGTCTCCAAAAATGTGCCAACGTGGCTGTAATTGTAATTCTTTGAATAATTAGTTATAATCAATTAGTTTTTATTAATTACAATTAAATTATTGTATTGTCATCGAAAATAATCACGTATATAAAATTTCAGCTCAATGGAGCGCTGTAAAATGTCTCTTATTAACGATTGAAAATTTCACCAAGATAAATAAATATATAGTGTGAGCTAATAGTAGGAATTGATTTTGATTTGATTTGATTTAATATTAACGTCGCACTGTTCAGCTACACGAGGGCTTTTGGCGACGGACCACGTAATTTTGAACCATGGTCAAGTGACGTGGACGACACTTGAGGTGGTGTGACACCCCCCCTCTTCTAGCTACCACACCACACCAACGGGAGGACGTTTCAGCTCTCGACAGATTTAACGTGCATCGCTGCCCTACACGGCGGGTCTTTAGTGGTACTGGGATCGAACTCGTGACCAGGCTAGCCACGATCCGATACCTATACCACTCGGCTACCGCGGCCGCGTATAGTAGGAATTGAAAAGTATGAAATAAAAACATCGTATACATTTAGAATTAAACTTGGACAATTGGTGACAAAATAACTTACCTCGATTTTAATTTACGTTGCATTCTGAAGTAACACGATGGTTAGTGGCAACAGACCTCTTAACTTTGAGCCACGTGAGTGAGTGAATATTAGCGTTGCACTGATCAGCAACACGAGGGCTTTTTGCGACGGACCTCTTAATTTTGAACCATGGTCAAGTGACGAAGCCGACACCTGAGCTGGCACCCTCCTCTCCTAACTACTACATACCTATGGGAGGACGCTTGAGTTCTCGACAGATTTAACGTGCACTCGCAACACGGCGGGTCTTTAGTGGTACTAGGCTCGAACTCGTGACAAGCCAGCCACGAACCGATACCTTGACCACTAGGCTACCGCGGCTATTATTTTGAGCAACGGTCAAGTGAGGAGGACACACTTCAACTGGCAACTCTCTCTCTTCACTTCCACACCACATCAAAGGGAAGACTTTCAGCCTCAACAGATTTAACGTGCATCAGCACCTCTAAGCGATGGGCTTTCAGCGGCACTAGGAATCGAACCTGCGACTCGACAACGCCGGACTCGAGTTCGCTACCGGACCACTCGGACTATTTCAAAGTGCAACATTAATACACAATCAATCAGGCAACATTCAACCTACTAAATAAAGTTCATCGGCCTTTAAAAAAAGTGGAAATCTTGTTTTTTCTTGGAATAAACCGAGTAGATAGTCAGGTATATAATAAAAAAAAATTATAATGCGTTGTCTAATCACACTAATTTACATCAATAATGGGGCATTTTTATTTTTGAAAACGTATTCTGAAATTAGGAGAGAGATAGTCCAATTCTTTAAAAGCACAGCGAAGACAGTCTTGAAAACAAAAAGCAATGATTCCGATACGGAAGCACAAGGAAATTATCGACGAAAATAGGTTAATCGTATGGAATTTTTACAACAGGAGCTTCAATAACTTTATTTTATTACTTATTATTTTTCGATGAAAGAAATAAAACCTAAACAAAAACGAATTACTTAACATTTCCTAAAACAAAAAAATGCTTCGAATGCATGTTCAAATGCTTTTCAATGTGCGTATACCTATCTTGATTTTATTGGCTAAGTAGCGCGTGTTAAAAACAAAGAGAGTAAAAGTCCTTGTAAGCATATTATGGTTAATGATGGGTTTAAATTGTTCGTAACGGTGAATTGAGAGATAATTCACACAACAGATGTGACAACGAGATAAACGCATCATTATATTTTAAATCTTTTATATCTTAATATCTGATCTAAAAATATTTTATACCTGTAATTTAGGTCAGTTCAGCTTGATTGATTGATTGAATATTAACGTCGCACTGTTCAGCTACACGAGGGCTTTTGGAGACGGACCACGTAATTTTGAACCATGGTCAAGTGACGTGGACGACACTTGAGGTGGTGTGACACCCCCCCTCTTCTAGCTACCACACCACACCAACGGGAGGACGTTTCAGCTCTCGACAGATTTAACGTGCATCGCTGCCCTACACGGCGGGTCTTTAGTGGTACTTGGCTCGAACTCGTGACAAGGCAAGCCACGGTCCGATACCTATACCACTGGGCTACCGCGGCCACTAGGTCAGTTCAGCTCCGTTGCCGTAAGAAATATAATCTTTTATAGATGATCTTCATTGATTTTTAAGGTCAAACTCCCGTCATACACTGAGAATTTTATTTTTTTACATAATGATTACGAGTTAGCGCCTTTTTGTCAACGTTTTCAATGTAAACTCTTCCCCAAAAAAAGTAGTCTAACTACTGGTTTTCCCTCTATATATTTCAGTAACATGCACAGAATTACTTACAAATTTAAAAAAGTAATAATAAATTTATGTCACTCTAATTAATTATTGATATTTTAAGAGAAAAGTAGCACGAAATCGAAAATATAAGCAATGGCATGTTGCCCAACATAGTTCAATATTGGTGGAAATCTCTTTCCACCAATCATAATGACTCCCCTCCATTTTTTTTAACAGCTAAAACGAATCTTTTATAAAAATCATCTGATCCCATATTATATCTGGCAACAGACCTCATATACAAATTTCTGCGCCTGAAGAAAAAAAAATTTCGAGTACCCCTTCTACACTTAGAAATTTTTTTTCATTGTATTTAATTAAACATTAACTAATTAATCAGCTCATGTGTGAAATATTAAAAAACAAAATTAAGTACCAAATTTAAAAAACTTTGTAACGGTAAGTATTATTTTGTTGGATATTTCTTCCTCGCTGCGCCCCTAGATCCAAGCTAAGGGCAGGTTTTTTTTTTCCGCCGGGCCACATGCATATGTTAGCTTTTTCACGCGGGCCGAATCATGAGGAAAAATGGAAGAGGGGGGTTGAAAAATCCTGTCAGACCAAGATAACATAAAAAATTTAAAATGTGGAAAATTGATCAAAATGTTAAAACTCCTGTTTGTTTTATTTAATTGTTTTTTATATCTTTTTTATTTTTGTCACTTAATTTTCCTTAACTGGAAGCATTTAAGAATCACTCCTTCACAATTTCTGCATCAGTAAACGGTTTCATATGATTACCAATAATATAACAAATTTCATAGGGCGCCTTTATTACCACCGACAAAACACTTCGTTGGTGCTGCAAAGATTATTCAAGAGAGCCTATTTACCACCTCTTGAAAGAGATCTTCGAGGAAAAGTGTCATTAAACGATTTCTGTTTTTTTTTTCTATTACAACAGTTTCGTGACAAATCAAACAATGCTTGTTTTTCACTACAAAATATAGTCAACTTCCCAATCATCTTGAAACAACCTATTTTCTTTGTGTGAATATTTTTTCTCTTGCAAGATGCGAAAGATAGTTAAAAATTTGTTCCACTCATAAAATGGTCGTTACTCCACTGTTTTCTATTATCACTAATAAGGGGGAAAAAATATCAATTCGCACCCATACGACATCGACAGCAAACATCAAAATTGATGTATTTGATTTCTTAACAAAGAATTTCCTATCAAAATTTTATAAATAAATGAATGAATTTTTCAGAGCAATGGGCCATGAACGGACCACTTAAAAATGCCCAGTGGGCCGCAGGTTGAGTAGATAGCCTAGGGGGCTCTTTTGGGAAATCTGACCCTGAGTATTTATCATGAACCAAAATAACGTCGTTTAAAGTTGAAAGAGTTCAGCTCAATCAATTGTTTCAACCAATGCTACAACACTCAGATATTAGGAATTTACGTCTGTGATTCTCAATGGAGTGAGAGAGTTATATTAATATCACACTAAAAAGCAACACAAGGATTATTGGCGACGGACGTCATAATTTTGAGCCATGGTCAAGTGACGAAGACAACATCTGAGCTGGCACCCCTCTCCAAACGTTCATACCACGCCAATGATTGATTGATTGAATATTAACGTAGCTCTGTTCATCTACACGAGGGCTTTTGGCGACGGACCACGTAATTTTGAACCATGGTCAAGTGACGTGGACGACACCTGAGCTGGCACCCCACTCTCCTAACTACCACATCACACCAATGGGAGGACGTTTCAGCTCTCTACAGATTTAACGTACATCGCTGCCCTACACGGCGGGTCCTTAGTGGTACTGGGCTCGAACTCGTGACAAGGCAAGCCACGATCCAATACCTATACCACTCGGCTACCACGGCCTCCCTACCACGCTAAAGACAGAACTTAGAGCTTGACAGATTTAACGAGCATCACACCCTCTACACAACGGGTCTCCATTAGCACCGGAACTCGAACCCGTGACCATAACCCTTGGGCTACCGCGGCCTCCTCAAACTGGAGTAAAGGTGCTTATTGAGACCTTTCAAAGGGAGAGGTGAACAAATTGAAGAAATATTAACGTCACACGTTGACATTTACAATTGATGGCTCCGTGGAGGAATGTAATTAACATTTATAAAAGAACTCATGATACAAACAATGGCGTATACAAGGATGGAGTTTGCGGCTTCAAACCCCTCACGGACCAACAGATTTGTAATTTTTAGATTACGATCGGTTCCAGTGGCGTACACAAGGGGAGGGGGGCTCAAACCCTTTCTCCCAGAACAACTGATTTTCAACATAGAAAAGACCTTTCATCTGTTTTTTTTAGAATGAAATTAATTCCCCATCTCCAAAAGAGAGATTTGTGTACGCCACTGCTCGCGGTGCTTACGTCTATGATTCCTTTTAAAGTAAACCTTCTCATGAAAATCGTCTGTACGACACTAGATACTGTGAAGTGTTCGATCTGTAAAGTGAAAAATTATTTTCCACTACGAAAATCACGAAAAGAGAAAAATGATGGCTAAGTCTGTTTTCTTAAACTTTAATTATTTTGTTTTTTTTTTCGAAGGTTCAATCAAGCCTAATTGCTATGAAACAACAATTTGGAAAATTACAATACAAGTTAAACTAGCAATAAATAGAACTTTAGTATATATGTTATAAATATTAATCTTACCTATAAATTATATGCAAGTTTTTAAACAAATCTGCCCTACATAAATTTAAATCCAGAAATTTTCTTAATTATTTCCGAATTTAGATTCGATGGATATAATTCTTTACACGCGATTTAATCAAAAAGTTTCATTTGAATTTGTTTTTCCTTCAAAATTTTTTACACAAAAATTCCGTGCGATTCAAACCAACGAAACCTATAAATCCAATTTTTTCTGAAAATTTTGTATGCATTCTTTTTTTAAAAAAATCTGACTTTATAAGCCATATAAAAGAGGACATTTCTGTATTTATATATTAATTTTTCTATTATTTAAAAAAAGGAAAACAATCGAAGAATATATATAAATTTATTCTTTATTCGAATTCCAGAAATATCCCGGTATCCAATCAAAATTTTTACTTATCGTGTGAAATAACCGCATTTTTTCAAAAGTAACAGTTGTAACCGCACTGTCACAAATAGAATACCTGTCAGTGGCGTACACATGCTTCTCATAAGGCTGATGGGGGTTACATTCTAAAAACACGTCGACCTTAGCTCTGAGGGGTTATCTCTATGGCAAAAAAATAAAAATATGTTGGTCTATGGGTAGGGATGAGCCCCCAAACCCCTCCCCCTGTGTCTCACACAGATACCTGTCAAACAGGAGCTATTGTTAAATAGCACATTAAGAACACATTGGATACTCTACATAAAATGCCATTGGAAGCACTTTTACTTAAAAACTCTAAAAACATCGACTCGGTACTTCAAACATAGAACATAAATGCTTCTATTCCTTTTCTACCTCAACGGAAAAAAAAAAATCAGCTATTCGTAAACATTAGCCAACACGTGCTCCTTCAGCGCTCGTCGCCAAGTTTAAACACAGATTAAACAATTCACATAAGCATTGAAAGGGACATTTAAAGATCAAACTTACCTGCAGTATCCAAGGCAAACTTCGTCAAAAGGTGAGGACAAATAGTTTCTAAAGATAAACACAAATCCTGAAATGCTGGGTATCCTTTGCGAGAAATTATTGAGATTAATCCGTCAGCGCACTTGGCGGGAGATTCAGCCTCGTCTAAAATTCTCCTGTCCTCTGCATTCAATAATCCAACAGATTCGAGCTTTTGGAGCAGTTTTGAGTTCAATATTTCACTAAATTCTTTCTTGTGCCTTTCGAGCAAACGCACCACACTTGTCATACCCGCCATTTTGAGACAAAACTTTTTCGTTCATTCACTCTACAGGTGTGACAGCGCCATCTAGTGAATACTACATCAACTATTACGGACTACTTTTTTTGTTGTTCGTGAAATGATTATGTCTATACGGGAGGAGAGGAGGAAAAGAAAAAGTATTTTTAGACCAGAACGGAAAGATGAAAAAAATCTGTCGGGTGATGTATAAAATGTCAACACACACATTCTAGTTTCTTTTTTTAACCAAGCGTGTTTTTTTCGCCTTGTTCTGATATGCTTTATTAATATTTCTTTTAAATTTTACCAATCTATCATATCGAAAAAAAACTAGAATTAAAAGTTATTTTTTAATTTGAATCATGAAAATACTTGTGAATTAAACTTTGTCCATATATTCTCAACACACTATTAGAAACAAACTTTTTTTTCTTCAGTTAGCGTGTGTACTTAGAAATATATTTAGTACTTGGAAGAACATGAGACATTTTTCAAAAAGTTACAACTAGGGAAATATTTTTTTTTCATATTTTCCTACGAATAATTCAGAAAAAAAAATAATATGCATTAAATTGTTCAACTGTCTTTAAGTATTAAAAATTACCAATGTTCTGTAATTATATTTAAATTGTTTCAAAAAGTATTGAACTTAAAATAATAACGACTACCTTAATTTATCAGTGTGGCGTTTTTTTCTCCCCGCCTTCTGATGTTTATAAAGTTTTTAAGAGCAGAGGTCGCCAAAGTGGTGGTTCGCAAGAAAATTTCCCTGGTCCCCAGAAAAATGTATGGAATATACTTACTCATCACGTTCGTTATGTTTTAAGATGCAGTAAAACATACTTAAATTCATAATAATACGCAAAAAGTAGGGATTGAAATGCCGGGATACCGGGATACCGAATACCAGTATTTTGAGCCATTTGTACAATTTTGTAATACCGGTATTCACAAGTTTAAGTACCGTTTTTTCGGTATTTACCAGAAATTTGTTAAATTGTCTCCACTAAATGTTTCGAGATCGCCAACATAGGAAAATAGTATACGCATTTGTTTTCATATCTCCCTAACGGGTGAAATTATTTAGACTGCGAATACAAAGTTGCATCGTACAATCAAGAGAAGGGATAAAATATGTGAATCATCCGAGGGGGGAGGGGGGAGAAACGGGTGACCCAAACTATCTTATTACAGCTCAGAGCGATACTGTACAAGCGCAGGAAACGTTGTCTTATATTCGTATCTATGAAAACAAAGTTGTAGTTGTGAAGAAAGAACGCAATATTTCGATTTTTTTTTAATTGGGAAGTATGTTATTCACATTGTATTTGCATATCATACTTAAGGCTCAAAGTATTTTTCAGATATGTTATATATGCTACCGGCAAAGTATGAAATGCCGGCATCCTCATAGCTCCGAGGATTTTTGACCTGTATGGTTCGGAAGTACAAGGAGTCGACCTCCCAGGTGTCTCCTAGGTCCTGGACAGCATTTCGCCAATGCAAATCCTGACTAGCTCATTTCATTATTTCACTGAAACTGTTCAGGGTGTAATAAAATCACTTACTATCATCATGGAAATGACATTGAAGAGACGTTATTTTAAAATATTGGCAAAATGCTGTCCGGGGGAGAGACACTTGGGAGGTCGAGTCCTTGTACTTCCGGACCCTACAGGTCAAAAATTCTCGGAGCTATGGGGAATTTAAAGAATTTTAAAATTTCTGAAAACGTGAAATGGGGGGGATGGGCCTATTGGGATAAAATTACATATTTGAATAGCTCATAGGGAGAAAACAATCGAATCCAGCCGGTGCGGTCGACCAAGGTAGCATAGGATTCGAGTTATTAATGGGGAAGCCCTGTACGGGGAAGAACCGGAGGGGGCCAATTCCACGTAAGGCTCGCGCATGCACGAAAATATAGCGTACCTCCAAAACTCAAGTCCCAAGCTCAGTTTCTTAGGGAGGCGGGTGAAAATTTTTCAGACTCCTTGGGGAAACATGGGAACGTAATATTTTAGTGCTTAAGCCCTCCCCATGCCTACAAAATGGGAGTCAAGTATATGACTGGATGGGTCTCGACGAGTGGAACAGTTGGTCCAAATCTCAAGTCCGAGACTCAAACAGGAGCCAAGATATTGTGGATTTAAATAAATTTTAAAAATTTAAAAACAAAATTTAAAACTATGTAAGGAATATCCCTATGAGCATGAAATTATAATGAATGGAAGAGCAGTTAGAGAGGGATCGAATGGACTGTGAGGCTCGGGTGTCGAGATATTGACCAAAAAGCTGCAGAGGGGGTGAGAATGCACCGGGGAGGGTGTGACCCAGCAGATCCTAAACATAACAAAAGTTATTACGATCCCCCAAATATCTGTTCCCTAGCCCCAAAAAAGTGGCATATATTTTTCACTTCATCATTTCACTTTAACAGTTTGGGGATTTAACTAATTCACTTACTTAGAACAGGGAAAAGACAAAAGAGAATTTAGTTTAACATCTTGCGTGAATTGATCCCCTCCTTAAGGTATCCGACTGCTTGCGACAACTTTTTTTTGAAAAAAAGGAGATATGGAGATCTTTTTGTGATTTTTATATTTATTTAGTATATTTTAAGGAAAAAATCCTAAAATTGGTAAAAGAAAAAATATTATTATTATTAAAATGGGAAAAAACTAGTAAAAATGTACGAAAAATTACATAAACGGGGCCCGCTCTGTACATAAATTTTATGAACAAATTCTCAATTTTTCAATTTTGATGGGTTACTTTGTTATTCCTGTTTGAAGTGACCTTCACGATAAGAGATATTTTAATTTTTACAAAAACTAGAGCACTTTATCTTTGTCATTATACGAAATTGCTTAAAAAAACATTGACTATATTCACATAAAGAACTGCAAATTTTGAAATAAAACAGTGATTGATAAATCTGAAGATCAAAACACTTCTACTGTTATGCAGAACATAAGCAAAAAATTTCAGCTAATTATTTTCAAAACTTTTTGAGCAATCGCGGTCCCCGTTTGAGTTTTTCGAAAAAAACACATTTCGAGTAAAACGCATTTTAAAGTTTGACATCTTGTGTAAAGTTATGGCATTTGCTTTTACTAAAATGCTTGTAGTTTTTGTTCTAGTTTAGGAAAATAAAGTACTTGGTATTGTTATTAAGTTAATAAAATGGTCTATAAAATAAAATCATAAAAATTTTGCCAATTTTTGAAAAAAATCATGGTTTTATGGGGGGTAGTCGGATACCTTAAGGGATTTGACGAAAGCCCTAATTTCATCGTTTCCCTGCGACACATAGGCGGTGTGACCTTCAGATTATTTCTCCCCTGTCAATCAAAGGGTCGCACGTACACACAGTCTCTCCCTCTCCTCCCTCACCAACGACTCAGTTAACTGCTGTTATTTCATACTTAGCCGGTTTCTCTATAAAATGCCTAGGCAATGTATGAAATAAAAATAATTTCATACATTGCCGGCTAGTTTTAGGCATTCTATAGAATGCCGGATTTCATACTTTTCTGGTAACATACAGTGACTCCCAAACTTGAGAGTACACTTAATTCCGAATTCATCATCGGATCACCAGGTGTAGAAATTAATACGCTATGTTAACGCACTTTTGTACATTCAAAAAATGCATACATTACTCTTCCAAATAGCATCAAATGTAAGATATAGAAATTGATTGAAACAAAAATATGAAGGTTCGAAAGAAAAACTACACTATTTTAATGTCACAAAATTGAGGGTACACTTCTTTAATCACTATGCAAAACTACCAGTAATTTTTTTAATAGAAATTTGATAATAGATCTATGATAAAGAAAGGCGTTCAATGGCTATCTGATAACAATTTTGAACAAACAATTAACAAACAACAAATTTGTGTTTGTAATTTGATGTCTCTTGATTAAAATGGAGAATCGGAAGAAAACGACGATCGAAGAGAGAAAACTTGTTATTAAACTGTCAAATGAAGGTAAATCCCTGCGGAATATTGCTAAAGTAGTTGGACGAAGTGTTAACTGCATCCAAAAAATCCTGCAAAAATTTAAAAAGACTGGTATGCTGGCAAATAACGAAGGAAGAGGGAGAAAGAAAATTATGAACTCTATAACCGAGCGAAGAGTTACACATCAAGTGAAGATTGATCCTAAAATTAGTGCTCCTAAAATTGCAGCCAGTACCTCTAATACCTTAGGTCGATCGGTTTCTGCAGAGACGGTACGAAGAGTCCTAAGAAAGGCTGGCTATAATGGTAGAGTAGCTCGAAAAAAGCCCTTAATTGGTAACAGGAATAGAGTCAAGCGATTGAAATTCGCTAAAGAACACATTTTTAAGCCTCAACAGTTTTGGAACGAAGTCATTTTCAGCGATGAGAGTAAGTTCAACATCTTCGGCAGTGACGGTCGTCGTATGGTGTGGCCCAAGCCAAATACCTCACACCGCCCAAAACACACAATTCCTACTGTGAAGCACGGAGGTGGGTCGGTGATGGTTTGGGGGTGTATGACTGCGTCGGGGGGGGAGCCAGTATTCATTGATGGAATCATGAACAAGAGGGCTTATCTTAATATTGGGATAAATTGGGACAACTGGGGTCGAATTTCATATTCCAACAAGACAATGACCCCAAGCACACTGCGTTTGTTGTAAAAGAATGGCTGCTTTATCATTGTCGGAATCAACTTAATACACCATCTGGCGAAACTCTCAAATTTAAATTTCATTCATCCTTATCAAGATCTCAGTTTTGGCTTTCCGTAAAAAGTGTAAATAAATACCATTTTCTTAGTGAACAGGCAATGAAAATTCTGATTCAATTCTCCACAACTTATTTATTTCATCTGTCACAGCCATCAAAACACGGTACCCCGATCTCAGCTTGAAATAAATAAAGTTCTCGGTTTTGGAGTAACACAACATTGGATCCAATAATCTTATTTCAAGTAAGCAGGAACATCCATCACACACACTAGGAATGTATAATGCTAAACGTTTGATATACTTAACCATTTTTTAATTGTCTTGTTTTTACAGTTTTTGTGTATTTGTTTCTTTTATTATGGTTCATTAATAAAGCTTTCGTAATTTGGTTCAATTAATAGTTTCATTTTATTAATTAGGTACATTTCATGTGTTCTTAGATCACACTTTTTTATAAGTATATTTAGCCCCTTAAAATCATATTAGTGATCTGCAGGATTTAAATTTCAAATTTAAGGTCCGTGAGGTCAAAAAGTTTGGCGACAGCTGTTTAAGAGTGTCTAATCCAGGGGGGGGGAGAGGCAATTAATAGCCAGCTATGAGATTTTTTCGAAAAGAAAATGTTCTCTATATTAGGTCAATGGAATTAGTTTTGGAACTTGTTTGATACCACGGGGCACGTGCCAAGTTGTTGTTTACGTTCGCCAAGATGGGCGATAACAATACAATATGGTTACCTTGATATTTTTTGCAGTTTTTGGAATATTGTAAGTTTCCAGTATATACTTTTTAATTGACATTCATTATTAATGTTAATATATATTATGTAATTATTTCATTATTAATATAATATAAAAATACAATTATTATTATATTTAATAATCATATAATATTCGTTATTTGCAATTGCTTTTTTATTATATTTATTTATAAATATTATTAAATGCTTTTTATTTATAATTACCATGCTCTTTATTTATAATTATTATTTTGTTATTCATTTATAATTATTAATATGTTATTTATTTATAATTTTGCATTACATGAGTATTCTCATGTATGATTTTTATAACATTACAATACGATGATTATTCTTTTTTATAATTACTATTAAATTATATCATGATTATTATATATAATAACTATCATTAAATCGTACTATATGAATGTTATATATAATTACTATCAAATTATAAGATTATTATATAATGCACATAATATTATTCGTACATGTTACTTTTTATTATATTATGTTGTTATTCATTAGTTATATTGATTGATCTTGGTTATTCTCAATCTCTTACAAAATTCTTCTTTTGAAATATATTTCATTGTATTTCGAAACAATTCTTTAAAATTATCTTCCTGATGATTGGATACCACTAGGCCGCCATCTTGGATTCCGTTCCAGCGACAACAAGTGCGTGATTCCTTTTTCGCGCCAAGCAGTGCTTGGAGTCTTGCCCCTTCATATCAGACTAGCCCCCCGGTTTGTTCTAGATTTTTGTGAATTCCTTTTCACTGATATGGAAATGTAAATAAAGACGTAAAAAAAAGTGACAAGACAGTTACAGTGGTCATCTATAGAGTGGTCAACAGTATTAGTGGTCCGCCTAATATAAAAGAATGCATTTAATGGTCCATCAAGTTCTAAAGGTTAGCGATCGTTGGTCTGAGTATCGTTCTTTAGCAGCTTCACGATTCACTTCACTAAGTAGTTAAAAATAATGGTTAAGCTCTGTCTACTATAACGCATGCAAACCACAAACACGCCAGGATTTCTTCACAGGGATGCTATGGATCTTTTCTTGCAGAGGATGTTATCTTTCTTCTTACTCCCCATGTCTGATTCTTACCGAAAAATGCACGTTCCACTTCCGATCAAGCGGTCCGTGGTGTTGCGGAAGAATAATTTCAACAACAACCGAAGATCTACGCTTCGTGGGATACAGAGAGCTTTTTACCTTTACGGAACACTCGAAAAAGAATAAATATTTTGCTAGAAAAGTCCAGCATAATAAACATTTTGGGTTATTTTCAAATTTAAAGGACACAGGAAAAGGAAATGATTAGTGGAATCTAGTTAATTTGTTTGTAGTTTTCTAAGGAACAAAGATTATCAGAAAAGTGTGCCGTTTTTTATAAATATATATGTTACTGTAAATCTCTCTCTCTCTCTCTCTCTCAGTTTTTGAAGCAAATATCGCTGGGGAAAAAAGTACTGTTATTTTGTATCAGGGACCTCCAGCATAATTCTGGAACTGCCTCGTAGAATTTCTTTACAACAAAATGCAACATAGTTGTAACACAGGTTTTGATAAAATAAAAATAAAAAAAATTGTGATGGAATTTAAAATTAAATCTTTTTAAATCTTTAATTAACACTATCCTTTTCTTAAAACTGATCACCTTTTGACTTCACACAGACTTAGTCTCTTTGTCCAATCATCTATCGAGGTACTTACTACCTTCATGGAAATTTCCATCGTTGCTTCCCTTCAAGAACGTTTGAGACTATTTAAATTGGGATGCCATGTTTAGCACCCTTTCGCCCCTGATACTGGCCACAATTTTTAGGCGAGTGGATCAAAATCTAAACTGCAGAAAAGTCAAACTTTGTGTTCTATGAAGTCCGGAACATTATCTTTCAAAAACAACGGTTTCTTCTTCGTCCTGTGAGCAAAAGCAAAGACCAATTGAAAAGTCCAGGTCTTTCCACTGAACAGGTTTACGTACAGGCAGGGACGTCTTAAGACTCTTTGAGGCCCCGGGCTCAGAGAAATCTTGCCCCTATGTAAAAGTAGACCGTATTTGAGATCTTTAAAAGTAGACAATATATAGCATGCAGTGTCAAATACTCGTTCAATTGGTAATTTTATACAAATAAAGGTTCACGACTCACAATCTCAAAAACCTAAGCGCAAACCAGCTTAGCCGATGGCTGCATTTCAACTAAATGAGTTGAATGATTGCTTATCGTATCAGGCCTAGACATGTACAATGGTCATCACATAATAATACAGTCCTACCACTTTTACCAGTTGACGTGTCTTTTGAAATTCCCTGTTTTTCGGAGATTAGGCATACGGGAATAATATTAGGCCATTGAAATTATCCGAATAATGATCTTATTAAGACAGAGTCGAGAACGAAATGAGGTCCCCACCGAGGATTAGGCCCGGGCCCAGTTGGCCCATCCCTTAAGACGTCCCTGCGTACAGGGGCTTCACAATTGGTTCTAAGATAGTGTCTTGATTAACTTTTTCCGTGGTTTTCAGTCCTTTCTTGCAAAATGAATCTCTGAAACACCTATACAGTTGGCACAGCACTAAGCTGTTGCAGAATCCGGATGATGAGCTTTCTCCCCCAATTGGGTACTCCTTGCGTACACACGGTCATTCTGGCAGTTGAAAGATTCTTCAAAATCAAACATTTTCTTCCTGATAATCTGAATTCGTATATGGCCATTATGAGCATGCCACCGTATTAATGCTTTTGCTTTATAAGATTCCTCTTGTAAGTTAATTCCATAGCAGGAAAATGGTCTTTTGTTTTTTGATAACCTCTAGGTCTAAGGTCTAAGGTTATTATTCTACACATTACTCTGTTTGACACACCCTCATTTGTTTAACAAGAACCTTCTTTCAACAAGGATTTCGACGTATTCTGTCTTTGACTGTTTAAAATAGAGCTGTTTTTCTAATCGAGCGTAGGTGAATGTATTTACTACGGTCTCCACTACTGTTGGTATCATTCTCTTATTGGTACGATAAATTAATAACCGCTTGTTGTCTAAATGTTTAAGAGCCTTAAAAATCTCGAACGGTACATTTTATTGTTACAGATAAATAACGACCACAGTCTCCTTTTCAACGTTTATTCTGTTGTGACTGATTTAGAACAGCATGCATAAAAGACAATTTTTTGAAACATATTGCAGACCATCTCCGATAACGAAATTTAAAATCGTCTGCTGTATTTGAATCACAGCGAACGATCTCAAATGTTTGTATTAGAACTTATAAAAACGACCAGATACAATAAACAAATGTAAGTCATGTTGAAAATTGATTCAATATATATTTCTTGCTAGTTCAATAAATAATGTAAAATATTTCTGACTTAGCAGAGGGCATCCGTTAAGTAATGTGAATTAGCGTTTCAATGGTAGCATGCATAACATGGAGTTTCAGAGTGATGGACAAATCGATTTCAAGCGTAACATGGAGTCTTTGAGTAATGGACCTCGGAACCATGGTCAATTGGCAAAGAAACCAGCTTAGTTCGAACTTTTCTCTCCAAACTTCTAGAGACCCAATTCCATTTAAAGAAAACAGATTTTTATAATTATGCCCTGGTGTAGGTTTTCCTACACCAGGGGGATAAACAACAGAAATACAATCCATTTCTAGTAACAATTCGTTTCATTTTTGAACCGGGAAGGCAAGGTAACTCAGGCGGCTATTCAAAACTAATCTACAGTAAAAGGACGTGGAGACCAACATTTTAACTTTATGATGTGAGTTCCAAGGTTTTTTGCCGTCTTTCAACTTCCGGTTGACGCAGGCTTCTACTGTAGCACGACTGGATTCAGGCTATTTGTTATGACTCGATGAAGAGGGTTATTTTAATGAGTGAAGAACATCGTCAATTTGCTTGATCTTGATGACTTCAATCTCCTTCCATGATTTTTCAAAGCCATCGATGGCAAGTTTTGTCATCAGCTGCATCCTCAACATAACTTTGACAAATGTTGTGGCTACAGTACTGTCTCTGTCGAACTTGTACAACGATGTGTCACGTACGCTTTGTCACTCACCATGTTGCACCCCATCTTGAATGATTTAACTAACATCATATTACCCAAAATATTTTTCATTTTTTATGTTAGTACAATTCTCACGAATTATATACCAATGATTCTGATCATCCCAGCGTCATGCGAAACGTCAGTTCAACTGGAAACAGGCATTTGCAGAAACGGATAAAACGAGACTTTTAACGCATGCCTGAGGCTCAGAATTCGTCAGTTGAACATTGCGGTTTGTTCGGAAGTGTCAAAATACTCAATTTTACATAAACTTGTTCAACAAAATATTGGTTTTTCCTGTGCTGCATGAAAATAGAGGAGCTAGCTGTAGTGTTGGAGAAGGAGTCATGGTCTATAACAGGGGTCGGCAACCTATAGCACACGTGCCACATGTGACACGTGGTACAATTCTCAATGGCACTTTGTACTAATCAAAAAATTTGTCAATTTTTGAATTGTTTCAAAAATGCCCTACTGTGTGGTACGCCGAATCATATTGGCAGATTTGTCTGACACGCCACAGCTAAAAGGTTGCCAAACCCTGGTCTACAGACATGAAACAACTAAAGCTGAATTCACACCAAGGCGGTTGGCGTTGAGCGTCTAGCCAATCAGACTTCATTTCGCCCAAAATGAAGTCACTGATTGGCTAGACGCTCAACGCTGACAGCCTTGATGTGAATGCAGCTTAACTGAAATTTTTTTGTGTATGTTCTCTGTAATAGTAGAAGTGTTTTAACCTTCAGATTTATATATCAATCACTGTTTTATTAAAAAATTTATAGTGCCTTATGTCAGTGCTTCTCAAACTTTCAACGTTTACGACGAAATATTCAATCATAATTTGCATCGCCCCCCATACAATAATATATTACCAGTGGCGTAACGGAGAACACTTGGGCCCCCCTGCAAAGTCAGGTTTTCGGCCCCCCAAGTTGGATTGTACAAAAGGTAGCTACTTGGCGTTAGTTAGACTGTAGGCCCTCTAGAGCCCTGCCCCCCCGCAATGCGGGGGTGTACGTTACGCCACTGTATATTACTTTGACGCTAAACCCACAATACGACTTTAACTTCTGAAGTCCCTTCAACGTATATAAGCGTCTCGCTCTGCAAGTGTGTTAATTGCTCCCAGACGTATATATACGTCTTTCCGAAGTACTATCTTTTCTCTGCACTGCTGTCCATAAAATTATTCCGAAGGCTTTGGAAAGCAATAAAATGACCTTGACAGTGTTTGCGAAGGATATACTTGTTTCAGATGATTTGATTATTTATTCCTTTTCTACCTCACTCAATACACCACATACGCTTACGTAGGTGGCATTCTGGAACGAGTCGTGTAATTTTTAATTGGCCTTTAAGGGATTAATTAAAAAAACTGCACCGATTATATCCAAATAAGTGAAAATGCTGGCATATGATTTTATATATGACAAATCCATGGGGGGTCGCTGGTAGTTATTAAACTTGCCCTTAACTTAGTATTGTTAAATTAATTATAAAATAGATTGTGCAGTACTCTGATACATCTACAAGTGAATTATAGTTTAAAAATGAGTATTTCATTTTTTATTATATCAGAATGTATTTTATACTTTTAGTAAGTTCATAATTAGTTTAAATAATCTTTTGTTTTCGACTTTTCAATATGCTCTCGCCCCCCTCGTAGGGTTATCATGCCTCCCTAGGGGGCGTGCCCCACAGTTTGAGAAACACTGCCTTATGTGGATATAATCACTGTTTTTTAAGTAATTCCATATAATAACTAAGATAAAGTGCTCTAGTTTTTGCAAAAATTAAAATATCTCTTATTCTGAAGGTCATTTCAAAAATGAATAGCAAAGTAACACATTAAAATTCAAAAATTGAGAATTTGCTCATAAACTTTTTGTACAAAGTGGGCCACGTTTACGTAAGTTTTTGTAAATTTTTACCATTTTTTTTTTCCATTTTAGTAATTAATTCCTTTTTCTTACCTTAATTTTAACGTTTTTTTTCTTAAATTGTACAAAATAAATCTAAAAACCACAAAAAAATGACCAGATCTCCATTTTTTTTTAAAGTTGTCAGAAGTAGTCGATACCTTAATGCTGGAAGAAAAAAAGTTTTTTCTTAACCGAAATTAATTATTAGAAGTTAATAACTGATAAACAAAATACCAAAATGACAACCAAGAAGGAATCCAGGGACACACACTTGGTTGCTGAATAGCTATGATATGATGTCTGTGGAAAAAAAAAAAAAGTAAACTCATTTAACCTGTTAAAGAAGGTGTTAGTACCATACAGCAGTGGTCCCAAACCCTCAGTACGTGGATCAAATGGTATCAGGGCACTCAGGGAGTATTTCTATTTTATTTACTGTGGTGTATTTCTTTCGTTTTTGTGAGACTTTCCATGGAAATCACTTTATATTATATAAAATCACTTCATATTTATTTTTGATGTGCTACTGAATTTTTTCTGCAGGCACGTTTAAATGCAATTAAATTATTAATTCAAAACATTTTAAAATATAAATAATCAACGTCCCACCCTCAGTGGGCTGTGATAAAATTACCAAGCATTGAAAGGTCCGGAAGATAAAAAGTTTGGGAAGCACTGCTATATATACTACACAGTATTACGTCACGAATTTTGAGGACGTGTAGAATTCTGAAAGAATTTTCAAACAAATGCAAAAATTTTACTCGTTATGAAAGTAAACTGTACATCTGCCTTTGTGAAGCTTTTCAGAAAAAACAGAAAATTATTTTAAAAAAGGTATTGTTGTGAAACCTGTAATTTTTTTTCCGAATGCCAATATATTGGCACTCGTAATGAATGGGAAAGATGGTTTCTATCGACTTGGAACATCTGAAGAAATTTTAAAACAAGTAAAGGCGAAATCATAATTTACTTTGTGCCCTAAGAACTTGCTTAGAGAGAATTACAAGATATTCCTGACCATGAAATTCCTCTCCTGTCAGTTGTAATAGCTCAGTCCAATGGAAGATGCCAAGGATTTGTCAAATGTATGTGCAAAACAAAGTACCAACATAAGAATTGTCATTGCATGAAAAATGTAATGAAATGTAATTCAGATTGACATTCAAGCCTACCATGGTGCAACAAATAGGTTAATTTTAATGTCTTGTTTTTATATGAAAGAAAAATTTGTTTTCCTTAATAAGATAAGACATAAATTTTGTTTGGTACAACTTTCATTATCCTTTACGTATTTTGAATAATTTTTTTAATGGCCCTCTCATTATTTTATCGTAATAACATTCGTAATTTTAGGAATGTACGTCATTGATATAATAGACATCATGACCTTTTTTCATACTTTGCCTAAATAGCTTTGGTCATTCTATACAATGCCCAGGCAAAGTATGTAATGAATCTCATGTTTCATAACTTTGCCTAAAAATGTCCGGCATTCTATAGAATACCGGCATTTCACACTTTGCAGGTAAAACATATATACAGGGATCCAACTTTCAAAATCGGAAAAGTATTTTCTTAAAATAGATACCAATTCCGAAAGGAGTGTGAAATTCTAAAAACAGCTTCGATCATACAATTCTGGTTATCGTGACGTTTACAAGCAACCGACTGTCGTCGAAAAAACTTATCACTTACTTTAGTGCCAAAAAACAAATCAATGTAAATTGTATCTTAAAGTGACGAAAGCGATTTTGAACTAATTCATCACAGGAAGATGCACGGTTTGGATTACGATGAGTGGCACAGTGAATTATGTATTTGCATTTTGTGAAAACTTTTCCATGCATACAGTGAGAAGTTAAATGTTTTAAGAATGTTTCCATTAGTAATTTAATTATTTATTTTGTTATGGAAGTACTTTCTCATAAATTTCGTAAATAATTAACGTATTTCGTAAGTGCGACTTTTTTTATGCGGTTCCTCTCCATCGCATAAAAAAGAATTTATGTAGCACTTGTAAGAAGTTGTTCGTGTTATATGCAAGTATTTATGAAATATTTTTGAATAATTTTTTTGTGCGGTTTCTCTTATGCAGTCTTTATCTACCATACAAAAACAGGTTTTACTGTATCTTTATATATAAAAATCTTCTGTGCGTGTGTTTGTCACTAAACTCCTCCTAAACGGCTGGACCGATTTCGATGAAATTTTTTGTGTGGGTTCAAGTAAATTCGAGAATGGTTTAGATTCACAATTCGATCCAATATCGCAATTAGTTAAAAATATATTAATAAAAAAATTCTAAAAATACAACTCAACATTCACCTGCATTGTTGTAACAACGCTATTGTTATAAACACACACACACACAAGTAATATATAAAAAAATTAAAATCAATTCCTACTTAGATCAACCAAGAAAAAATTTATTTTAGCTACTTTTTATTAAATAGTTGCAATTAATATAAATATGTATATACATATGTAGGACAGAATCACAACATTAAGTGGTAATTAATTTTTATTAATTATCATTGAAGTATCGCATTATCATCCAAAATAATCGTGTATAAAATTTCCTTTCAACTGAATGCTTTAACACGTGAGGAAAAAAATTTTTTCAAATTTTGACATAGTCGCCAAAAGGGTCGCTAAGTCGCCAACGTGGCTGTATTTGTAATTTTTTAAATAATTAGTTATAATCAATTAATTTTTATTAATTATAATTAAATTATTCTATTGTCAACCAAAATAATCTCATGTACATTACATTTCAGCTCAATTGAGCGCTTTAAAATGTATTTTATTAACGATTGAAAATTCCACCAAGATAAATAAATAAACAAACAAATAAAATATGTATAGAGATCGTGAGCTAATAGTAGGAATTGAAAAAGACGTAAGTTGGCGTCGAAAATTGATTTTCAGCCAAACTCGGTCTTTATTGTTACGAAAATGCAGACGATTCACGCTTTTTAGCGTTTTTAATTAATATCTTTTCAAATAATCTTTATATATGTAATTCTTCTGTGCGTGTGTATGAAACTGAACTCCTCCTAAACGGCTGGACAGATTTTGATGAAAGTCTTTGTCTGTTCCAGTGGACTCGAGAATGGTTTAGATTTATAATTCGGTTTAGAAATGTTAATTTAATTAATTTTTTTATTTATAAATTGTTGATCTTGGAATGTTTTACTTTGAATCCGGCAGACTGCGCTACGATCGCAGTATCGAATACTCAAAAATCTTTTATTTTGAATTTAAGATGTGTGTACAGGACAACGTCTGTCGGGTCCTCTAGTATATAATAAAATATAACATTGCCATTTTTATTGAAAAACTGAATAAAAATTTAAGAAATTTAAACTGAGAACTGAAAAACAGAAATTTAAGCTTTGTGTATAAAACTTTAGTATGAAACTTTTTTTAAAACAAATGTATTCGGTAAAATACAAGTCATTTTTAAGAAGACACAGTATGATTCAATTGACCAAAATCGGTCAAAAAAATCAAATATAATTTTTTTAGTCTAAATTATTCATTATATACTTTTCTATAACCTCACACAATTTGAAAGCTCTAAACTTTAAAAAAACGCAGAATTATGATAGCTTCTATGTTCTTTTTTATTCACATCCCTATGGCAAATCAAAGCTTTAAACTTACTTACCTCAGAAAGATAAAATAACTAGTTTGTCTTCATTTAAAATGCTCTAAAGCTTTTTTTTTTCTATTGTGCCTAATGCTTTGAATTTTTTTTTTTTTTTTTTTTTTTTTTTTACCTATTGCCAATAGTACTCGTAACAAAAGTTGGTATGCATTTTTGAGTCAAAGCAATATTTATTTTTTAAAAAGAAATTGAACTCAGAATTTGTAGATGTTTTAAGGAATTTTCAATAAGCATTCATAAAAAGAGGTATTGTACGAATACCAATCATGTTATCCCAAAACCCATACCAACTTTTGTTATGCATAGTTTGACGTACTTGTAAATCAAATTTCATGCATGCACGTAAATTTTTGTAAGAGTAGCATTTTAAAATCAGATCACAAATTTTAAGTTTTTTCGTTAAAAAAATACATGGCTAGCTTTTTATGAAATTTTGAGCACAAAATCTGTTTTACATAGTATACACGCATAGCAGGCAATCAAAAAAATTTAAAAAATCCCTAAATTAAAAAATTTTGCGAAAATCGTGCCATGTCCCCTTAAGGGTACGTTTTTTATGCAATTACAATATTATATTTAAAAAAAATGTCTGTTATTTATCTCTTTTAAAACAATATTTTCTTCAATACAATAACCTTCAGCAGCTCTCAAGTGTGGCTACTTGCTCCACAGAAATCCCTAAAAGGATATTTGCATGAATCTTCCCTAACCCATAGGGAATTCTGTGGAGCAAGTCGCCAAATCTATTATAACATGGGTGAGAGAGCGTTTATAATCGTCGCCCGCTAAAGCCGCATTCACAGCCAATCAAAGACTTTATTTCGGGCGAAAAGAAGTTCTCTGATTGGCTAGACGCTCAACGCCCGACTGCCTTGGTGTGAATGCTGCTTAAGGTTATAGGCGATGGACTTTGTAATTTTGAGCAGCGTTCAAGTAACGAGGATGACACCTGAGCTTGCATCCCACTCTCCTAACTTTCACACCAAGCCAACAGAAGGTCTTTAGGCCACGACAGACTCAAGTGGAATTCGGATTCGAACCCACGACTCGAGAACATCAGCCATGAGTTCGTGACCATGACCACCAGGTTACAGGGGCCACAGTAGCGATTAAGATAAAATATATATGTGTAAAAAACGGGAAAGAGAAACACATCAAATTAAGAAAATATCCACCTTTAATGAAAAATAATCAACATTTTTAGTTAATACTTCCACAGGACATACAATTTAACAGTCTTTCAAACAATAAATTATTTAAAATAATGGGAAATGAAGAGTACGAAAATATTTCATTCGAATAAAATAAATAATTTAGTTTTTTTTTTCCCCATCAGTATAAAATACAATTATAAGTGTTAATTTTTTTTTGTTCAAAATAATGAATTTTATAAGCGGTGTAATAATTGTAAAGTAATATTATGAAATGTAAATTGAATAAAATTTAAGTTAAAATGACCCAAGAAGGATAAGAAAATGAAACAAAAATAAAATCTCGTGCTGTCAAAGAATACACAACCAACACATTTTCAAGGTAAAAAACGTTAAAACTATTAACATAAATTTCCTATTTCAAAATACGTATCGAACGAGTAAAAAATATATTCAATTAATTTTGCGCAGAAAAAACGAGATGTGTATCGTTTTTAAAAATATATTCAATCATAATTTTGGTGCAGAAATATTAAAAAAAAATCAGCAATTGTTTATGAGTAAGAAGGTGTGCGGCATCGGTTGAGCATCGTTTTACTGCAGCCAGCAAAGCTCAGGCGCATTGAAATGAAACTAAAACTCTTGGACATTAGAGCAGAGAAAGAGAGAGAAAAAATGAACGCGAGAGGTGTGAGCAACCTTCTGAATATCATCGTCAAACTTATCTGTAAAAACTACCTTTTAATTAAGTCGTTAAATAAACCATGACAGCAAACTAGCCTCGATAAAGAAAGTCTGGACAATGAACAACAGCGTCCGTGAAGGAACGCTCCGCCATTATTCAGCAATTTTGTGTTTATGAGTAAGATATATTGTGTGTGTATTTTTCAACGAAATCGACAAATATTCCAATGGGGTCGGAACAAATAACAAAATAACCTGTGTAGAGGTGTATTTTTCAACGAACCATCGACAAATATTCCGCCTGTGTAGAGGTTGGAAAAAGCCATCGACGAAAATTCCGCCTGTGTAGAGGTTTCACAAACACCTGCGAAGAGCCAATTTGAACAATTTCAAGAACTATTTTTCATCTAACGATATAACCT
This sequence comes from Trichonephila clavipes, assembly GCA_019973935.1. Lineage (NCBI taxonomy): Eukaryota > Metazoa > Arthropoda > Arachnida > Araneae > Nephilidae > Trichonephila > Trichonephila clavipes. The sequence goes on from BMAU01019845.1 coordinate 997,275, forward strand.
GCGAAGAGGTGAAATCGAATCACGTTTTTAGATACATCACGCAACAATAAAAGATCTTTTCATATTTTTATAAAATGTATGCCTCTTAAAGAGGATCTCATAAGAGTTGTTGAGGGCACGGTACTGTGGAAATCGACACTATAGTTAAACTAAAGACTAAAATTGAGAACAGTAGTACATTTGAAAGTGATCCAGGTTAAAACCGCCAAGACATTTTGGGGTATGCAAAACGAAAAGAGAGGCCTTCACATAAAACAGTTAGCAAAATTAGAAAAAGAAACGAACTCCAATTGGCTAAAAATGAAGCATTAAGTTTAAATCCTGCAGCTAAAGTCGAAGAAAAACAGTTCGAAAAACTAACATAGAAAATTGATCAAGTATAAAAATTATCTGAAAATTTTAATCTGTTCTTCCAATCATTAGAACGCGCATTTTTAACCAAGAAAATAAATGACGAATATAAATCTGAAATTTTAATAAATCTTCTAAGGAAAGAGCTCATAAAATATTAAAAAGAGAGAATTAAATGACTATGAAAAACTAAAATCTATAGTACTCAGAGAATTCCAATTAACCCCTCGCGAGTGTTTAAACTCATTTAAAAATGCTGTAAAATCATCAGGCGAGACATACACAATTTGCTGCAAGATTGACGGCATTCATTGTTCGTTAAGGTTAATTCCTTTGAATTTGTGTAATGTTAAATTATTTGAAACTTTAAATATGCAACTATAATCGAGAAGCAGAAGATTGGTTTACATTGACTTAGCTAAAGAGTGTGATATTTATATTTCATCTAGATCACATAAAGAAATTCCTATCACTTATGGATATACCCAAGACCCTTTAAAAATAAATCACAAAACTTTAAAACAAAGATTAAAGAGAACGTAATATCATGAAAGAGAAAATAAAAATTGCTATATACTGATTCATCTCATTGCGCAAGAGAATCTAGCGTTTTAAAGTCTAAAGAATCTAATGATCACATTCATAATAAAACAAACGTGAATATTTGAAAAAAGCGAAAAACAAAATAGCGATGAATGCGCAAATCTTCAATTAAACATTTTTGTGGAAAATCAGCCCGTAACAGCATTGATTGATTCAGGTTGCCAGATCCCAGTTTTAAATTCCTCACTAATTAGAGTGCAAACACCTTCCGAAGAAATCATAACATTAAGTTCATGTTTTGGCGAACAGCGTATGGTAGAAGTTAAACCCAACATCTTAATTACTAGGTTAAGTGTGCGAACGGCGATATCACCGACCTTGACTGAAGAATTTATTAGAATCCCAGTGTATATTCTGAAATAAAATTAGCAAAGAGTTGTTTTAATTATATACCTTTGAGTGCAGATTGTGGTGTTTTTTCTTTTCCAAATGTTTCTGTTTCAAATGTGATAGAAAACTCTAGTTATGATTTATCACATGTTAAAAACTTTAATACTAGAAAAATGATTGGGAGTTCTCTAATTAAGGATTATAAATGTAATAAAATTAAGATTACTAAGTTAAAATTGAGTATTGTAAGAGAAAAACTATATACTATAAGAGCTAATTTGCCAGTGAGTTCCGTGGAATTTATCTCCCGCTCACCTAACCCTTTAATGAATTAATGTGTGATGTCCGAAGGGATCTTTGAGTGGCAGTGGAAGCGAAGGAAAGAGAAATCGTTTTGAAAACGTCCAGAACTCTACAGAGGAGAATATCGATGCGTTCAACCAAAGATCAACTTGTTGAAAAAGACGTTCTTATTAAATTTATGTCGAAGAGGTGCCTCCACATGATGGAGAAAAGTTCAGAAAAATTTTATGTTTAATCTCTATATATTTTCGTATATTTTGCGTTTTATTCTCCTCTGGTCTCCATGGAAATACCGCTGCGGACAACGTAGTTTGCAAAGAGTTGGTTGAAATGAAACTTCTGACTAGAGCAGAAAGAGAGAGAAAAAGGAGAACGCGAGAGGTGCGCGAGCAGGCGTTACCTTCTGAATATCAGGTAAAAAAACTACCTTTTAATTAATTTTTGTTTAATGTTAAATAAACACACTGTATTTATTATTGTTGTAATACAAATATTGTATTGATATATATATATATATTTAACCATATTTTTTATTTAAATCACACCTAAACAGGGAATAGAAATATAACAAAATATTATAGGCCAGGATAAGATTGCCGCAGTCGGACAACAGCAAACTCAGCCTTAAAAACTAAAATTGTAGGGTTACACATAGATTTAAAGCCAGCCAACCTTCCCTAAATTTGCCTATACCACGAAGCAGCAAAGAAGAGAAAATAGCATAAAAGAAGGTTCTAAAAATAATATAAGGTTATAAATATAATACTAAATATAAATACTTAAAACACATAAGATAGTTTCAAACACCAAAAATACCAGGTAAAAACATTAATCTACATACCAAAGCAAGCACCAAAAATCTAATCAAATATAGTAAAATCAGTCCATCAACATGTAAAAAAATAAACTGATTCTGCTATAACCACAATAGTTGTTTCGCCAATGAAAAAATAATTGATAAAATACTTAAAAACGAATTAGAATTATAACTATAAAAAAGCATGAAAACCGTAAAATTGTTTAGAATATTTGTAAGAAGAACAAGGATAAATCAATAGAAGGCCAAATAAAAATAAAAATATCAAAAAAAAACTGTGGCGCCATCTAGTGAATGCATGTGGGAACGAGAAATAAAATCCAGTGTAATAAACACACTTTGTTTACATGCGGCAGTCGGAGTTACTTTCAATTTTGTTCCTCAAGAATGAATGCTTTTGAAACGTTTTTGTAATCCATTACATGGAGACTAGCAGTTAAATTCTTCGGTGTTCGGCGCTACGTTTGTAACTTTTAAAGTGATGAAACATGCAATGGCGGTAATTAACATCGTTGTGTGTGTTTAACAAGGATAAAAAAACATGAAAAGGAATTCGTTTTGTTTTAATTCATGATAAAGTTTCGAAGTCCATGGTTACTAAACAGTTAGCCGCGAACTACAGTATTATTAATAATTATAAGTTATTTTTAAACATTTCTTTATTATACATCAAAGTTATCAACTAAGTTCCTCTTTTGTGACCACAAACACACTGACACTGAGTCTACACATAGTGTAGAGTCAGGTAGTTTAAGTTATATGGCGATTTATTTTCCCTGTTTGTCAGGACTGCATTATCGAATTCGATTCCAATTGAGTTTTTCCTCGATCATACAAGACTTTTGTTAACGTTTACACTCTTTCGACATTATTTTTAATTATTATGGAAATATAGAAGTGATCTCTCTCTCTCACACACACACAGGTGATTGCTTATCGAAGAAACCAGAGTAAACCAGCATATTAGCAGAGAGGTCCAACTATACATAGAAATTTCACATACAATTCTTTTAGATGAACTATTCAAAATATTGGGTTTTCATTTCTTGTTGAAAGAGTTGATATTGAAACTCTTATAGAAAAATATAAAGAATCGATCAAAATTATATATATATATATATATATCACAGAACTTCATGTGTGTATATACAGGGTGATTATAATTCGTTCCAAAGAACCATAGCTCAGAATGACTTCAAATTTGAACTGAATATACTTGAAGAAGGGAGAAATGGTATGGCATGAGAAAAAAAAATTCACATTGGCCTTTTCATTGTCAGTTTTTAAGCGGTTCTTGGCCATAAAACAATTAAAAACCGATTTTTTCCATCCAATGTGGTACGACATTGACGTGGTGTGGATGCGCTTGCAGTCCAACCTGTTGAATGACTTGGAAGCCATTTTTTTTTTCGTCAAAAAACCGAAACAATCATTCTCATTATACAGTACAGTTGATTTAATGTGCTACTCATGCCACAGTCGTCGTCATTCGATTTAAAATCCCACTTATAGCCGAACCCACGTTCATTATACCGCTTGCAGCACTACCTATACACTTTGGAACTGTTTTTCTCGCTATACTGTTTCCACCTTTTCAAGTGCATGCAGCACAAATTTGAAGCCATTTTGACCAGTGGTTCTTATTTACACCACATATGTATACATATACGACACTGTGATTCATGATCATTATATATATGATCAAGAATCACAGTGTCGTTAGGTTATGGATTACAAGAAATGTCTTTCGATTCAAAAAACCTCTTTTTTCAACCCGTTATACACTTGTTCCACAAAATCGAATTCTTCCTGCAATTGCACGGCAATTCTCTTCAACTGCTTCCCTTGTTCACTCAATGATCCTTTATGAATATCTATACTTGTCAAAATTATACTTGTAACATCCAAAGCCATTCCGATGCCAGCAAATACACGAATGGATCGCGCAGCAACCTTGGGCACGTTTTCGACGACAGTAGGTGCACCCTTGACAGCTTCCGTCATGGCCTTTCTTGCCATCACTCCAACAGCTGCAGTGCGGAAGTTACTCACGGCGCCAATACCACCACACACTCCAATAGTCAATCGTTGAATCAGTGCTAATCGGTCACAGAGATAACTGTCCCGCATGGGCATGAAAAACATTACCACAATGAAACTTATCAACACAGCAGCAAGATCGGGTCCGAACTTGGCGAGCAAATTCCCACTTTGTAAGAGTTTGGCGATAAGTATAGCGAGAAGTGGTCTTAGTTTGTCCATGAAACTATCATTGATGAAGCTCCTCAGATCCTTGAACTGGGCGTAGAACAAAAGCAACTCTTCTTGAATATCTGCCATGATTTTGAACCCAACGATCCTCTCGATGGCTTCGATCAAGTCATTGGATCGATCGAACCATTCTTGTAAATGACGGAAGAGTTCTTGGTCGACTTCAAGAGCGGTCTTAGCTTTCGTCATGCGTTTTTTTAGAAAGGCTATTTCGGCGACTGAAGTCCCCAAAACTGTCGTGCCGCTGAGGCCAGCAGCTACTCCGCCAGCGATCAGAAGAGGAGGGAATGCCACAGAAGCAATGATAGCAGCACCTACGGAATAAAGAAAAATGTACATTAAAAAGCAAGAAAGAACGATAAAGAAATCTATTTATTAATAATGAAACATTTTCTTGAGAAAGTCACAAACAACATTGGACAAAACCATTTCAAGTCAGAAAGTTACTTCAAAATTTTTCAATTCCTACCAGTAACGCACACAGGAATTTTTGAACGGGAAGGGTCTAGGGTCGAAAGTTCACCATTCTTGTATCATGCTCCTTTTGATTTTGCTGATTTTCGGGAACAAAACACAGTAAAAAACTAATTATTGAATAAATAATTAGCATTAATTAATAAAATTAATCTCATTAACAACAAATACTTAATTAAATTTTACGTACTATATACTTAGAATAATAATCAATCGGAAAAAATATCAAGGGCTTTGGGGTCCGGACCCCCTCCCCCCTTTGTGTGCGCCACTGATTCCTACTATTATATATAGCTCACACTCTCTATATATTTATTTATTTATCTTCGTGGAATTTTTAACCGTTAAGAAAATACATTTTAAAGCGCTCAATTGAGCTAAAATTTTACATACATGATTATTTTGGAAGACAATACAGTAATTTAATTATAATTCATAAAAATTAATTAAAACTGATTACTCAAGAATTACAAGTACAGCCACGTTGGCATAGTGACCCTTTTGGCGATTTTTCTCACATTTTAAAGCGCTCGCTTGAGCTGAAATTTTCTATACACTATTGTTTTGGGTAAAAATACGATAATTTAATTAAAATTAATTGACTGAAACTAATTATTTAAAGAATTACAAATACAGCCACGTTGGTTTCATTTTTAGCGACTTGGGTCAAAACTCTAAAAGATTCTTTTTCTCACGTTTTAAAGCATTCAGTTGAACTGAAATTTTATATACTCGATTGTTTTGGATGACAGACAATATGATAATTTAATGATAATGAATAAAAATTCATTACCACTTAATGTTGTGATTCTGTCATATGTATATACATATTCATATTAATTGTAACTATTTAATAAAAAGTAGCTAAAATAAAATTTTCTTTGTTGATCTAAGTAGGGATTGACTTAATTTCTTTTTTATATTACTTGTGTGTGTGTGTGTGTTTTTTTTATTTGATGACATCATTGTTATTCTTATTCATTGAAATATATTTAGGTGTCCAAAAGTAATAAAATGTGTTATAACCCGCTCACACATCACAAGATGTCCGGAACTATTAGACATACGGACATAATTTTTGGTAACCATTTTCAACATCAATTAAGTACAGATCCGCTAAATACAAGGTTTGCAGAAATCGACTCCCAATGAGAGGAGGAGATGTAATAGACAACAAAAAAATACCGTTTGCGAACTATTAGACTTACAGACTTGAAATTTGGAAGGTATGTTTCTTTTAATGAAAAAGTAGAAACCATTAAGAGCAGGTTTTGTGGAAATCGACTCCTAGATGGTTGAGGAGGCGTTACAGATTTAAAAAAAATCCCATTTTTGAACTATTAGACCTGCAGAATTTAAATATGATAAACATATTACTTTCGTTGAGTAGCAGTTTAAAGTAGGATTGGCGGTAATCGACTTCCAAGATTTAAGAGGATTATGGGGGCGTGATAGATAAATATTCTTCTGTTTTAGAAGCTCAAGTTCTGTCCTTTTTAAATTAAGAGGCTAAGGTAGTACGAATATTTTTGAATAAAATTGAAGGTTTATAATGTTCGGACTTGGATAGCAATAACTTAAAAACAATAATCACTCAACATCAAGAAAAACCCTGTGAAACGGGTGTTAGTGGCGCAAGAATATATAAAAACATAAATGAAGGCACGACTTGCATTTTCTCAAAAAAAAAAAAAAAAAAAATGGGGAGAAATTAACAATTTATTATTTTTATTAAAACAGATATTATAAATATAAGTGTAAAGTTTTAAATTTAAAATAATAAACTGAGACAAAAAGCAGAACTTTATCAAACTTATCAGAACTTATCAAAATAGAGAACGAAAGTGACAGCGCAGCCTAGAGCTTTATACAGAGTGTTTTTTTCCAGGTATAGAAGTTTAAGTTGGCATTACTTTCCAAGATGGCGACCGATTTAACAGCTGTCAAGTGATTTATTCTCAGTTTGGTTTGGCAATTCATCATGAATAGACTCACGCCTGAACAACGCTTTCAAATTGTGCAATTTTATTTCGAAAATAATGGTCGATTTTCATAAGCGAATTTTGTTTAGCGATGAAGCGCACTTCTGATTGAATGGCTACGTCAACAAACAAAACTGCCGCATTTGGAGTGAAGCTAATCTACAAGTGTATGTCGAAACACCGTTACATCCAGAAAAACTGACTGTTTGGTGCGCTTTATGGGCTGGTGGAATCCTTCTTCAAAAACGATTAAGGCCACAACGTTACAGTCAATGGTGATCGGTATAGAGCCATGATTACTAACTTTTTCATTCCTGAGTTGAACAATCATGATGTCCAGGAGCTGTGGTTCCAACAAGACGGCGCAACATGTCACACAGCTCGTGCCACAATCGATTTATTGAAAGACTCGTTTGGTGACCGCCTAATTTCACGTTTTGGACCTGTGAATTGGCCTCCAAGATCTTGTGATTTAACACCGCTAGACTATTTTTTGTGGGGCTATGTAAAGTCATTGGTCTATGCGGATAAGCCACAAACGCTTGACCCTTTGGAAGACAACATTCGCCGTGTTATTGCCGATATACGGCCACAAATGTTGGAAAAAGTCATCGAAAATTGGACGTCCAGATTGGACTACATCCGAGCCAGCCGTGGCAGTCCTATGCCAGAAATCATATTTAAAATGTAATGCCACAAGATTATCTTTCGAATAAAAAAAAATTCAAGTCAATCGAATGATACATCGTTGTTTTATTGCAATTTAAAGTTCTATACCTCTCAAAAAAACACCCTTTACTATGCAAGAGATTCTATGCATATCAAGCAGAGTGATACTAACAAGGGAAAAAGGCCAGTCAAATTTCAAGTCTAAGTTATAATAGTTTAAAAAAAAGGAAATTTTATCTGTAACGCTCCCGTAACCTCCTTGACTCGACTTCGCATTGGTCATACTCGTTTTACACACAGGCATCTTTTATTGGGTGAGAATGCCCCAGAATGTCCTTCATGTAAAGTCCTGTATTCTGTTTATCACATATTAATAGATTGTCCAGTTTTTAGCCATCATCGCATCACCTTTTTTCATACATCTGTTTTAACCTTATCTGACTTGGTGGGAGAACCTCCCCACCAAAATCTATTTGCCTTTCTTTTAAAAATTGGATTGTTATATTTGATTTGATTTGTGTGTTTAATTAGATTTTTAATATTATATATGTATGCATAATACATACATGCATGCATATATGCATATGCATGTGTGCATGTACTTTTATGTATTAAAAAAAAGACTTTCTTCTTTAACGAGTGTTTGGCGCAGCTTGGCCGAAGTTGGCCCTTGCATCATTCAAATTCAAAATTCAAATTCAAAATTCAAATTTAAATTCCCGTAACCTCCTTGGGAGTGGATTTCCGTAAAATCGATTCTTAGTGAATCTCTACTCAATAAAAGAAATATATTAGCCAATTTTCAAATCTGTAGATCTAATAGTTCCGGAGATCTCGTGATGACCAAGTGTGAGTCGCTTTTCTCCTATGTAATAAAAAATCATTTGGACTCTCATATCAGTTAATAGAGTTATATACGCAGGACACACGATGTTTATTCTTTTATCAAAAATCATATACAGTAAAATACAAGCTATATATTTTCTAAAAACTTAATTAAAAAAATTAATAAATAAATTTTAACCACTTTTACCTAAATAAATTAAAACTGAAACAAATGCACAAGACTTCGTTTTGGTCCAAAGATGCAATTCATCAGAAAATCAAACGTGCGATATGAATTTAGGTAAGAATCCGACAATATTGAAAGCATTACTTCTGCTTTGAAACCAGATGAGATCGCCAACTTTAAAAGATAATCGTGACGGAAAATATCAATGGAAAAGCGATGAATTTCTTGATTTTTGAAGGCAGCACTTTTGTAACAGTGCAAAACAATTGCGAATGCTGTACAAGGCAGAGATGGGTGTGAAAATACATGGACACGGAAGCAATGCGTGATGTATTAAAAGAATCAAAATGAAACACTGAATGATGATGACATCATTCAAAACATTATCAAAAGTGTGTGAAATGAACCAACCCCCACAGAAGAGGACCTCATCATACTGGAACGGAGTGTAAAAGTAACTTTTCTTGATTATTTAGAACAGGGGTGTCCAACCCGCGGGTCGCATGTGGCCAGCCTTGAATAATTTTGCGGCCCGCGAGATTCTTCACAACTTTACAAAATTCGACTATTTTGTACAGTATTTTTGTTTAAGGTTATCCGACTACATTCGGAACCGTAATTTTCAAAAGCGCATAAATGGATAATTTTCATGATATTTAGTGTCACTTAGATTAGAATATATGCATAAAACTGTTTTAAGGACATTTTGACACAATTTTTTTTTATTTAAATACAATATTTTGGCTAAAAATTAACTTAGAATAATGTTGTTTTTTTTCAAATGTTCTCCTTTTGTGAAAAATGCTTCTGTTAGAATAATATTTTGCCTGTATATAGCTCAGACCTCTGTTCAGAGGCTCAACTAGAACTTTTGAAATATATAACTTAGAAGCGGGTTTATATTCATATTTTATGACAACAGAGGGGAGCAATTTTAAAAAAAAAAAAACGCGAATAATTATTTCAATTGGTGGTAACTCTGAAACCATTTTTCACAAAAGGAGAACATTTGGAAAAAAGATTATTCTAAGTTAATTTTTTGCCAAAATATTATATTTAAATATTTTTTTTTTGTCAAAGCGTCCTTAAAACAATTTTATGCATGTATTTTAATCTGAGTGACAGTAAATATCATGAAAATTATCTATTTATGCGCTTTTTTAAAATCACGGTTCCGAACGTAGTCGGATACCTTAAAGATTTTTTTTTTTGTAAAATATAAATCCCATCAACTGTTATTATTTTATCATGTTGCTTCTGTTAGTGAGAGTTTCTTTTTTTCCCCCTTCTAAATTGAAATGTATCAAACATAAATCGTGCTCAAACTTAACGCACGAAAGTGAGTGAGTGAGTGTTTAGGTTTATGGCGCAAGAGCCAGACCTGGCTAAGCTGCGCCACACGTTTGTTAAAATATTAAAAGGCATTTTTTAAAAACACACATTAAAAATATATACATAAGAGTTATATATGTGCATGCCCCTGCATGCACATATTTAAAAATTAAATTTCAAGGTAAAACATTTTAAAAAGTCAAATTAAAAATAAAAATCCAATTCTTCTGATAAAAGCAAATAGGTTTTGGTGGGGTATTTCTCCCACCAAGTCAGGTAAAAGATTAAATGTGATGAATTAAAAAAGGTGATGCGATAATTATTAAAAACGGGACAATCTATAAAAATGTGACGCACTGTGTTAACACGCACGAAAATCCGCAACATCAATTACGATACGAAAATACACATGCAATGAGATCGACGCAAAAACTAAGTGAAGGAGTTGAGAAACATATTTCACTAATTAAATAAATTAAACGTTATTTAATCAATGCATTCTTATTATTATTATGTTATCTATGTTTGTATACATGAAAAAAAAATAAAACAATAATATATCAGTCTGTTTTAAATTTTTACTTCAACAAATGTTTGTAATGGATCCAAATCCAATATGAAGATATATATTTTTATATGCAGCTCGCGGGATTGTACAGTTCTACCGAAGTGGCCCGCGAGGTCATTTGGGTTGGCCACCCCTGATTTAGAAAGATGATTTTTAAAATAAGATATGTTAAGATATACTTGGGGGTCCGCCAAAGAAGTAGGCTCACTATCATTTTCGAGCACTTGATAATGTATCGCGTGAGGGCTCTAGGGGGCCCAAAGCTAGACTGACAAAGCTTGGGCATGGGGACTAAAACTTGAATTTGCAGGGAGGCCTTAATATTCTCCGTTACGCCATTGCTCATTGGTGAATGAGTTGGGTTAAGCCAGCAGTTTGGGAGAGCTCAACACCATAAATGCATCATCTTTACTGCGTAAGCAAACAAAGGCATGGGGTTGAGTGTTTATTAACGTCGCTTTAACACGAGAGCTATTGGCGAAGGAGCTCGTAAAACTGAACCATTACCAAGTGAAGAAAAGAGGACCTCGAGCTGAAGCCTCAGCACTTTGAGTCTCGACAAATTTAACATGCATCAGCCCCTCTACACGGCGGGTCTTCAGTGGCACTAGGGTTCGAACTCATGACACGCTACCCACGAGTCCGTGACCATGAGGCTACCGCAACCACGCAGACATACGAAGATAGGTCTTTGAAGGGAAAATATCTTGCACGTTCAAGATGAAGCTAGCCGTGAAGGGGAGAGATGCACGTTAGAGAGCTCAGACGTCCTCCTGTTGGCGGAAGTTAGGAGAGGGTGGCGCCAGCTCAGGTGTCGTCCTCGTCCCTTGACCATGGTTCAAAATTACGAGGCCCGTCGCCAAAAGCCCTCGTGTAGCTGAATACAGCGACGTTAATATTCCCTCGCTCACTCAAGAAGAAACTACTACTATTTGTATTAAGTTCTAATTGTAAATTTGTAATTTAATTTAAATGCATTGTAATCAGTGGCGTACACAGTATACTTTTATTTGGAAAAAATTGTTTTTTTTTAAACACGTGTATATGAAAGCACCGAAGCGTGGTTTTTAAACTAAATGAGTAAATTCAAAATGCGTTTGTCCATGAGAGTTGAACTCCCAAACCCCGCCTTTGCGTATGTCACTGATTGTAACATTTAAAACAAATAAAAAACATATGTTTGTAAAATTATCCATTCCATGATTAATATCAAAATTTGCTTAAAATAAAAAGAGAAATTAATTAAATACAGAAATCACTTAGCCATAAACAGATCAATTTTTTTTAAAAAAAATCGATTGGTACCAGTACATTTCTAGACGTAACAAAAATAGTTAGACAGTTTTAGGTTTTGCGAACATTATCTAGCGACGTGGAACACATATTCGAAGGCGGCGGGCGGGGGGGGTAATGCATACGATGTTTTCAATAGCGTAATCAAGAGTGAAAAGTTTGAGGATTCAAACCCTTTCGATATACCAGGGATGGCGAACCATTGGTACGCGTGCCATTGATGGCACGCGACACAATATTTTGGGCATGTTAGTGATCAAAATGGTTTGCATTTTATTTCAAAATAACAAAGCTCACTATGAAGTAATACGAACAAACGCGAGTTATCGGTCGAGATGCGGCGGGGAGCACACTCGTTTGTTATTGTATTGCCTTAGTTACGTCGTGGATTACAATGGCTTATGACACAAAGTTTGCCAACTCCTACCATAGTCAATTTCTTTGACACAACTGCCTTTTAAAGTTTATTTGTGTTATATTTACCATTTTTAACTGTTATTTAACATGGCTAGTTTAGCAAAAGACAAAAAGTGCAAGATAGTAAGTGTAACAAAGAATTTCAAACGTGGTGAATCTAGAAATATGGCATTATCAGTAAAGGCAAGAAAGCGGTGTGTGTTTTACGTTCTGGAACAGTGGTATGCAGAGCATCGTCTGTAAAACGGCATTTCGAAACAAATCACAAATCCTCTTGTCGAAAAAGTGAGCCACAGCAAAAATAATTAATTTCTTATAAACCATTTGGCAGATGACTCCAATTCAGCGTGCATTCTACTAAAAGATACGTCTTACGATACTAATATAAGTTATTTGTCATCCAATCTGCAACAACAGAAGTCACACTAATGTTACTTTAATTTGAATGTACGTATAACTAAAACATTTACAATTATACAGTGTAAAAGGGTTTTTTTTTAGTTCATTGAATTTTGCGTTCTTATATATATAGTATATTTAATTTTATTATTTTCCCAATAATCATAAGTCAAAATCATTTAACGGCATGTCTAAACCTCATTTAGCATTTTTTTTTTTAGCAAAAAAAAAAAAAAAAAAAAATGGCATGTTGATTTATAAAGGTCCGCCACCCCTGCTATATACCAACAGTTTTATTTTTTAACATAAAGATTACGTCTAGGGGTCTTCAACTACATTTTTTTTAAAATATAAATTTCCCACATAGAAGTAGTTTGTGTACGTCACTGAATGTTGTATTCGTTAGTGTTAGGGATTGCAATATTGGATCAGAAGTTCAATACCGGTATTCGGTATATTTTTTTTTAGATCTTTATACTGGGATACTGGTTTTAATACCGGTAGTACATTTTTGAAAAAGAAAGAAAACACAGGTGTTTATTTGTTTTATCTGCCAGTTTCATCCGAGTGCGTAAGTAACACAAAAAATAACTTGTAACTTATTTATAAATTATAACAGTATATAAAGAATCACAAAAAAGTAAAGGAACACTTGTTTATTTAAATCACAAGAAAGTGTATAAATATACAAGTATTTACCTCTAAATTCCTCATCTTCAAAAAAAAAATCGATTTCTCGTCGGATGGTTTTGGATATAGCTGATTTCTGTATTGTTTTTTAGTTTGTTCAAATTTTTTTAGTTATCGCTAATTCTAATTTTTGTTCAAGAGATAATACCTTTTCGTATCGACATTAGTGTCATCATCAACTTCGATAACTGGACCGGAATCTTCTAAATGTGGATAGGTTTGGGGGGTAAAATATTTTAAGAAAATTTACTATAAACTTTTGATCAAATTTGAATTTGTTAGTCTCTATTCTTTTTCATTCTTCTGTATGATTAGTTATTCTTATTCGTTATATTATGAGTTATTATTTATGAGTATATGTATTGCGAAACTAAAAAATATTATGAACCCTAAAGTAAATCCAATGTGAATAACTAACACACCAATTAAAAAAAATATTGAAATATTACGCACTTTCTACACAATTAAAACTTTTCACAGATAGGAATGTTAGACTACGAATTCTGCGCATGTGTAGTATCACCCTGAGCTGTAATAGGATAGTTTTGGCCCTCCTCCTCGGATGACTCACATATATTTTATCCCTTATCTTGATTGTACGATGCAACTTTATGTTCCCAATCTGCTTAATTTCGCGCGTTAGGGAGACAAAATTGAAAAGTATACTATTTTTCTATGTTGACGATCCTTTAACATATAGTGGAGACAATTTTAAAAAAAATTTCTAGCAAATACCGAAAAACCGGTATTTAAACTTGTGAATACCGGTATTCGGTATCGCAATCCCTAGTTGGTGTAAAATGCCTAGTCTTTGTGAAAAGTGTGAATAAATGTGTTCTTCTTAAGAAGACTTGTCATACTGCATCCAGTTTTGATAAATTATTAATAAATAAAATTATTTTTGATAAACACTCACACATGTATAAATACAGGGTGATTCATAAATAAGTATACAGTTTCAAAGCACTATAAATCAAGAACAATGAAAGATATCATATGTTGCCGGTAATAGAATTGTATGGGATTGTTTTAAGTTTTGTTGGAGACAGTCATAGATGCTCTGTGTGTGAACCCTTAGTCACACGAGACACGTTGAACTAATAATCCATTCCCACCCAAACGCGTGCTAAGGTATCTGAATAAAGTCCATCAACAGTAGCTTAATACGTTGCTTCAGCTCCACTAAATCAGCAGAAAGGGAAGGGATGAATACATTGTCTCTTTCGTACCCCCAAAGGTAGAAATTACAAGGTGTTAAGTCAAGACTTCTGGGTGTCATTGGGTGAGTGGCTTGTTGTAGTCCGTGGCTCGTCCAATCCATCGGTAGGGAGATGTTCATCGATGTAATCTCACACTTAGGCCGGCCAGTGTAGTGGTGAAGATATCAATGTCGTCCTGCTACTGTGGCATCAACTAAAGAGTTTATATATCCAAAATATGGCTCCTGCGATAGTCGGCTCGCGAAAAAAAGAGGAGCCAAACATTTTCTTTCTGGACATTGCACAGAACTCCTTTAGGGGAATCTCGCACGTGCTGCAATGTGGCTATTGCTTGCATCACTGCCGTCAGAGGTGAAACCAGTAGTGTAACGTACACCTACGCATTGCGGGGGGGCAAACGTTATGATTCTGCAATCTATGTAAGATCCGGCTTGGAGCCCAAAACCTGACTTTGAAGGGGGCCTCTAATATTCTCCGTTAAGCCATTGGGCAAGACACAAACTTTAAGAGCACATCTATCTTATGGTTCACTGAGGTGGTGCTTGTCTTTGGTTGTTACTTGTTACTGTTTTGCAGCATCAGAAAAGTGTATACTTCATTATGAACCAACCCTCTTGTACATTATATGAGGTATAACTTTAGAGATGAGGATCAAAAAAGTTAAGAAATCACTGACTTAGAAAACCAAGAAGACAGGAATTAATAGGGGAAATCCATAGCGTAATTTGGCATCATCTTTGACAAAAGGCTGCTAAAAAAGGCGAGGTGGACCAGTTATAACTGCATTATTTCAAGCAGTAAAACGTCAATATATACCGTCTAACTTTTTAAATACTTCAATTTTTTTTTTTCAAATTCGTACTTGTAATGATTTAAATGGAATTTTTTGTTATCCTGGTGAGTGATTGAGAAAACGTTTAACACTACACTATAAAGCAACAAGAGGGTTATTGGCGACGGACTTCGTAATTTTGAACCGTGATCAAGGGGCGAAGACGACACCTGAATGGGCACTCTCCTCTCGAAACAAAAACGCCAACGTGAAAACTATGAGCCTCAATAGATTTAACACGCATCAGTCCCTCTACATGGCAGGTTTTTAGTAGCATTAGGGCTCTAACTCATGACACGCCGACCACGAATTCATGACCAATGCCGATTTAAGCTTATTTCGGGCCCAGGGTACAGATCTACAGGTTCCTTTTCGCACTGTTGGATCGAAATTTATAACCAGAAAATCAGGTTGTCCACCTTATTCGGGAGCTGGGCGCCTGCCCCAAGTTCCCAATGGATAAATCGGCACTGTTCATGACCATAACCACTAGGCTACCACGGCCAACTACATTTTTTGTAATTTCCTATTCGTTCTGGATAATTCAGTCAACTGTATTTCAAACATATTTTAATCGTCTTTGTTTCCACGACAGATTTATCATCGTAACAACTATCGAACCATTTTACAGAAATCGCACAAAGACAAGAAATCTGATACGATATCCTTTGAGTGATTCAAGAGGTTTAGACCGTTTAGACTTGACTGGAAGCTGGAGTCTGGGCAGACTTCTCCGTTCCATATCTGACACTAGACTGGGCTTGGTGTGGCAGTCATTGTAGGTGAGGGCCGGGGTAAATGAAGCAGTAACCAATGGGAAGCGATGAGGCGGGCTTGGGTTTCGGCGACTGGCAGTAGAAGAGTTGCTATTGGTTAAGAGAGCTGTTAATCTAATTTACCTTACCCGACTCGGTAGAAGAAAATTTTACTATTGCGATGTTGGCTAGCAAATGGAATTTAATTCAAAAGGTTTAAATGACTATCAAGTGCCGACAAAGTCTAAAAACAGCAGTTTTCGGTTGGGTTTTTTTCCCAATCTTTTGACCCTTGTTATATCCTTTGATTGAAACTGACTGAAAATGCATATTTCATATTTATGTGTGATCTATAAAGCAATTTTAACACAAAAAAGGAATAAAAAGGCAGTAAAATCTATAACTTCCTTTTCATTCTCCCCTGCTCCTCCATGTATAGTCAAATTTCCCATAGATCCACTGGAGTGGGGAAGAAATAATCATCCAAATGCTTACAATTACAAAGTTTTTCAATTTACGCTGGTTTTTGTTCTAATTTATTTTTACACTAGGTATAATTTTGTGTGTTATATTATTTTAATTAATTTTTTAATAAAAAGGTGCAAAATTATAGAGCCTTGGACCGTGATTATTAAAATACGCAGATTGAAATTTCATTCGTAAACCAAATGAATGAATTCTACTTCCACTCTGACTATTTCTCTTGGAATGGAATCTAATTGTTATTATTAGTAGCCAGAGTTTATATATTCCAAGGACGCTTTTTTTATTCCTATAATCATTCAAATGACTGAAAAGATCTCCAGATCAGTGCTTCTCAAAGTTTTAATATTCGCGACCCAATATTCAATCATAATTTTCATCGCCCCCCCTCATACAATAACAATGCATTGATTTCACTAATACTATACTTTGATGCTAACAAATACGATGCGGCTTTAACATCTCAAGTGCCACCTGCGTATATAAACGTCTCACTCAACCAAAGCGTTAAATTCCCCTAATGTATATATACATCTTTCGGAAGTATGATCTTTTCTGTGAACTACTATCCATAAAGTTATTCCGCAGGCTTTGGAATGCAGCAAGAGGATCCTGACAATGTTTGGGAAGGATGTACTTATTTCACAGTTTATTATTATTATTTGCTTCAATGTCCCCCCCCTCATTACATCCCATATGCGCACCTACTAGGAAAAAAGTTGGCAATGGGAAGCTGATTGCGTAACTTTTAATCGGAACCTAAGGGATTAATTATAAAACCGTGTAAAATACCAAGTGTTAGTTTTTGTATATAATTTTATATATGACAATCCTATGGGGTCACAGGCAATTATTAAACTTAGTAACTTAGTAGAGTTAAATTAATTACAAAATACATTTATAAGGGTAACATATCAGAGTAAATGTGTACTGTATTTTTTTATTATGTCAGAATGTATTTTGTTTGTTTACTTTCAGTAAATTAATAATTTTTTAAAAATAATCTTTTGTTTTCGACTACAAAATATGCTCGCGCCCACTCGTAGAGTTGTCATGCCCCCCCCAAGGGGGCGCGCCCCACAGTTTGAGAAACCAGATGAAAAAACTGTCTCGGCTCCGACGCACGACTGTAGTTAACTCCTTGAATATGGTTGTCTAGGCAATCAGGGTAAATAAACGCATCTCATATTTTACTGAAACCATGTATGTATTTTCTTTATTCTATTCCCATTTTTCATATTGATTCGGTAAAATAATATATACAGTGACTCCCAAAATTGAGAGTACACTTAATTCCGAATTCACCATTGGATCACCAGGTGTAGAAATTAATACGCTATGTTAACGCACTTTTGTACATTCATAATGCACACATTACTCTTCCAAATAACATTAAATGTAAGATATGGAAATTGATTGAAACAAAAATATGAAGGTTTGAAAGAAAAACTACACCATTTTAATGTCACAAAATTGAGGGTACACTTCTTTAATCACTATGCAAAACTACCAGTAATTTTTTAAATAGGAATTTGATAATAGATCTATTATAAAGGAAGGCTTTCAAAGGCTATCTGATAACAAATTTATGTTTGTGATTTGATGTCTTGATTAAAATGGAGAATCGGAAGGAAACGACGATCGAAGAGAGAAAACTTGTTATTAAATTGTCAAATGAAGGTAAATCCCAGCGGAATATTGCTAAAGTAGTTGGACGAAGTGTTAACTGCATCCAAAAAATCCTGCAAAAATTTAAAAAGACTGGTATGCTGGCAAATAACGAAGGAAGAGGGAGAAAGAAAATTATGAACTCTATAACCGAGCGAAGAGTTACACATCAAGTGAAGATTGATCCTAAAATTAGTGCTCCTAAAATTGCAGCCAGTACCTCTAATACCTTAGGTCGATCGGTTTCTGCAGAGACGGTACGAAGAGTCCTAAGAAAGGCTGGCTATAATGGTAGAGTAGCTCGAAAAAAGCCCTTAATTGGTAACAGGAATAGAGTCAAGCGATTGAAATTCGCTAAAGAACACATTTTAAAGCCTCAACAGTTTTGGAACGAAGTCATTTTCAGCGATGAGAGTAAGTTCAACATCTTCGGCAGTGACAGGCGTCGTATGGTGTGGCGTAAACCAAATCCCTCACACCACCCAAAACACACAATTCCTACTGTGAAGCACGGAGGTGGGTCGGTGATGTTTGGGGGTGTATGGCTGCGTCGGGGGTGGGAAAGCTAGTATTCATCGATGGAATCATGCACAAGATGGCTTATCTTAATATACTGCAAAATAATTTGAAAGAAAGTGCTGATAAATTGGGACTGGGGTCGAATTTCATATACCAGCAAGACAATGACCCCAAGCACACTGCGTTTGTTGTAAAAGAATGGCTGCTTTACCATTGTCGGAATCAACTTAATACACCTCCACAGTCTCCCGACTTAAATGTTATCGAGAATCTGTGGTCCCACCTTGAGAGAGCTGTGCAAAAACGTCAAATTACAAGCAAGGAACAATTGAAATCGGTATTGCAAGAAGAATGGCTGAATATTGCTCCCGAGACCACTAGATATCTTGTGGAATCGATGCCTCGGCGATTGGAAGCTGTCATATCAGCAAAAGGTTATGCTACTAAATATTAACTCTTTATTATTCATGATTTATGCAGGAAAATAGATGCATGTACTCTCAATTTTGTGGCTATTAATTTCTGTTAATTTTCTTTATAAGTTATTATATGTATGTTTAAACTATCAAATATTTTGTTTTATCATTCAAAATAATGAATTATTATCTAATAAACGCATCTATGCTTAAAGGTTTTAATTATATATTTCCCTCATTTAATATAATTTTTTCATTCTAAACATTGATTCCCGTTTTAAAAGTAGGTGTGTGTACCCTCAATTTTGGGAGTAACTGTATATATATATAATATATCAATTATGTTATATAAAAAATATATGTTACTCATAGTACATGAGTACATTGTTAAGAAGGTTGATTTACTTCACTATTAATACACTAAGGGCATTAATTACATTATCTCGCCATTATTAATCACTGTGACAAGGGTCTTGTGGTAACTAAAGTATGAGACGTGAACGTCGGTAAATACCCGATTTACGAATCATGAAAACATCGCATCTTGGGTTGTACCATACCTAGACGTTCCCAGCGCTTTACCAAAAACAAAATCCAAATTAAGCTCCGATTTAAAAAATTGTACCAATCTCAATCCTTCATCTTTTTCGAAATCGCCACCAAGTATGAGTGGAAGTACGTGATACTGTTTCCCCAGTAGTTTAAGAGTCACATTCTCTATATGCTAGAAATGTCTCGGGGATATAATTTATAATATGAGTAACATTCTGATTGACAGAAATATAAACTGTGATGACAACAATGGGTTTACCGTTAGATATATATATATATATATATATATATATATATATATATATATATATATATATATAAAGTGCATCTCGTGGCACATATATCTCACATTCGTTACTTTGCTATTCAACGGACCAAAGCAGTATTAAATACATACCGCCAAATTTGGGGATTTTCAGTTGTTATAGTCAACTTCTTTGTCAAAAAAGCTAAGGCATAAGTGTCGCTTGGCTCGAAAACAGGTTTTCGATGCCAATTACGCTAAAACGCTAATAAACGTAGTTTGCGAATTTTTTTTAAAAAAAGTTTTAATTTCTTTTCAGGGCTTTGTTTTTAAAATATATTTTCTAAATTTCTCACATAGGTAACAAATAACGGTAATTTTTAAACAAAAAACGTAAGAAAAAATAATGCATAAATGATTTTTTTTGTAAAAAGAGTTTAAGACGAAAAAAAAAAACAAAATTTCTTTCGAAATCCGTAATTTTTAAACATTTTTTTCCCATCTGTAACGTCACGTCTCGAAAACAACAACATCTGGTGTCGGTTTCTTTGTAGATTCGACGCCCACACGTGCAGCTTCCGATGCAGCGCAACCTGTTTGACCCCGAGGAATCTAGCGACCCGACCGGAAGATGAGGGGAGAGATGCTTTGAAAAGCGGTAACCAACGAATCCTCCTCTTACAAAACATTGTACTCTAACAATCTATAATTAATTTTAATAACTTTAATGTATCATTTTGTAAATAATTTTCAATAGTTGTGACGTAAATAAATTCCCTATTTTAATTCACCAAGAATACGCTACCGTTATTCTTTCAAACGTTACACCATCTCAGAACAAAACTTGGATAAAAACGTTTAACACTTGGAAAAAAAAAGTTTCGTGTGATTATGTTTATAAATAACGAAGTTATTCAATGCTTGGTTAAAATTTTGAGTATTTTTTTTAAAAAAATCGCAAAAAAAAAGTTTTTAGTATTTTATATTTTAAATCACTGATTCGAAGAGAACAAAGTATGAACTTTTTAGTACATAATTTCGATACATTATGATGGTAAGAAATTCGTACAGAACGATTGAAAAACTCTTTTCATAAAAACGTATCGATATTAGCTCATTTTAGAAAAAATCGGTAAAAAGGCAAAATTTCGTTATTTTATTTAAAAAAATTACACCGTATCGTGGCGAAATAAGTGATCTTTCCGATTCTGTAATTATTTTTTGTCTAATTTTTGTAGGAAAATAATCATCGTAATTTTAAAAAAAGAAAAAGCAGTCCTTCCTTTTCACAGCAACTTGGGGCATGCGCAGAATAAAGCGAGCGGAATTTTGTAAGCGCCTGTAAGAATTTCACTCTTCATACTTTTTCCATACCACGGGCTTGATATGAAAATCGCGATTCTTAAGGAGTAAACTCCAATAATAATATTTCGAAAATACACAAAGCTTATTACATTTTCTGTTCCAACCACAGTGTCGATTATACATTAAAATTATTTTCTCCAACTGAAAAAAAAAATTTGTTTAGAAAAACTGCAAAAGATGCAAACTGAAGCAATATAACTTGAACAACAAACAATTTTGTATCAGAAAATAAATTAATCTGATAAATTAGTTACACGAATTATTGAATTTAAGAAAACGATAATAACACGGAAAAGAATCTTCCATCTAAACAATAGCTAAATAACTACTGTACAATTGAAATAGTCCACTAAAAATTCGTTTCAAATAAAGAAAAATTTAAAAAGAGCTAAATATTTTACTATACGAAATGGTAAATTTGATATACATCTTATACTCAAAATGAAATGATACGCAGTTTTATAAAAAATTTGTAATGCTTCCCAAGAGAGCATGATTTGAAAAAAATTTGCAGGAAATATTTTGGTACTTATACAAATGATTTTAATTAATAAAAACATTTCACAACATTTTCCTTTTTATCAAACGTTCACATAGAACGCTGCTTCAAAAATTCTAACAAGGAGAGGGCACGATTAAGAAAATTCCTTTGGGGTGGAGACTTGGTGTAATAGTAGTACTTTAGGGTGTTCAACCCTCAATGTAATTTCGCCGAATGGTCAGTCATTTCGGAGAAAAAAACCTTCGAAATTCATGCTTAGCTTTTATACAATTAAATTTCAATTTCCTCCAACGATTTCGTAGCTTGGTTGATATATCGTCTGCATACTATACGCGAGGTCTGCATACTGTTCGATGCATAGGTCAATTTTTTTTTCATTTCATTCAATTATTTTTAAAATTAAATAAACTTATTTATGAAAGGTTTATTAAATATTAAATGTTATTTTATGTAATTATTTTGTGTAAAAAAATACTGTAACTCTATAAATATTTGTATTAAATTTTATATATAAATATATCTATATATATAAAGGAGAAAAGCGACTCACTCACTGACTAATCACGATATCTCCGGAACTATTAAACCAACAGACTTGAAATTTCGTAGGTAGGTTCCCTTCATAGAGTAGACGTCAGCTAAGAACGGATTTTGCAAAGTTCGAACCCCAAGGGGCGTTACGGGGGTTTAAGTGGCGTTATAGATAATTATTTCCATTACTAAAAATTAGATGTACAGTCGTGAAACTTGGTACACAGATTTCTTTCATAAAGTAGAGATTCCCTACATAATGATTTTTACGAAAATCGACCTCCAAGGGGCGTTGCGGGGGCTTAAGGGGCGTTATACACAATTATTTCCATTTTTAACCTATTAGACGTACAGTCTTGAAATTTGGTAAGCGGATTCCTTTCATACAGTGCAGATCCCCTACAGAATGGGCTTTGTGAAAATCGACTCCCAAGTGGCGTTGTAGAGAGTTAAGTGGCGTTATATAGGCAATGAACTTTTTTTAAACTATTTGACGTAAAATCTCGAAATTTAGTAAGCTTATTCCATTCATTGAGTAGAGATCCGCTATAAGATGGGTTTTGTGAAAATCGTTTCCTAAGTGGCGTTACGGGGGCTTAAGGGGCGTTATAGATATTATTTCCATTTTTAAACTATTAGACTACAGTCTTGAAATTTGGTAAGCGGATTCCTTTCATAGAGTGCAGATCCGCTGCAAAATGGGTTTTGTGAAAATTGACCCCAAGTGGCGTTGTGGAGAATTAAGGGGCGTTATATAGGCAATTAACTTCTTTTTTAAACTATTAGACGTAAAATCTTGAAATTTAGTAAGCAGATTCCATTCACTGAGTAGAGATCTGTCATAAAATGGGCTTTGTGAAAATCGTTTTCTAAGTGGCGTTGCGGGGCTTAAGGGGCGTTATACATAATTATTTCCATTTTTAAACTATTAGACGTACAGTCTTAAAATTTGGTAAGCGAATTCCTTTCATGGTGTAGAGATCCACTACAAAATGGTTTTGGGGGAAATTGATCCACAAGGGTCACTGAGGGAGATTAAGGGGCGTAATAGATAAATATTTCCGCTTTTTAACTAATAGAAACATCAGCTTGAAAATTAGAAGGTATGTTCCGTTCATGGAATAAAGTTCCTTTTACAAAGATTTTTGCGAAAACGGACCCCCAAAGGAGTGGGGTTGCGAAGGATTAAGGCGTGTTATAGAAAAATTCCTGTTTTCGAATTTAACTCATTTACTTGAAATTTGTTGAGCACTTTTCTTTAGTTGAATAGAGTTCCACTAAGAATGGATTTTACGGAAATCAACTCCAGGGGGAAGCGGGGAGAGTTATTGGGAGTTATTGATAGACAAAATTCCCGTTTTTGAACTGCTAAGACTACAATAATAAATTTGGTTTGCATGCTTCTTTTGTTGAATTGGAATCTGCTAAGAGTGCTCTCAACGAGGTATGGATGATAAAAATTCCGTTTTTGCTCTGTTAGATTTAGACTTGAAATTTAGCACGCATGTTTATTTTATGGAGTAGAGATCCACTGAAAATTGCTTTGGTGGAAATCCACTTGATTATTAGGTTAAGTGAGCGCAAAAAAATCTTTCTACTTCTATTTTAGATATAAATAGAAATTAGATATTATAATTTATGTTCTTTTTATATCAAGGGGCGAGAGTGTAACAGCTATAAATATATTTTTCAATACAATCGAATTCTTAATGCTGGATATCAATAATTAATATATATGTAAACAGTATACATATATACAACATCGTGAAATACCCAGTGAAGCGGGTGGCTAACGGCTAGTATTTTTATATTAATAAATAATATTTATAATAAATTATATAAAATAAATATATTAAATGATATTATACATAAAAATTAATTACAAATAGTTTTATAATGTGAAATAAAATATACTATAAATAAAAAATATTATATATAATATAAAATAATTCATAAAGTATATTATTATTAAAGTAATTATTTTATAATTAATATAATAAAAAACATGTATTATTATATTTTTAATTTAATTATTTTATAATTTTATAAAACATTTAATAAGTCCTTTTTAAATAAATTTAAAAATTTTAAAAGTTTATTTTTTAAATAATTTTTAAAAAATTAATAATTATTTCAATAATAAATAATAAATTTAATACGATAATAATTTTAATAATAAATTAATAATCATTTCAATAATAAATTAATAATCATTTCAATAATAAATTAATAATCATTTCAATAATAAATTAATAATCATTTCAATAATAAATTAATACTTTCAATAATAAATTAATACTTTCAATAATAAATTAATACTTTCAATAATAAATTAATACTTTCAATAATAAATTAATAATTTTAATAATAAATTAATAATTTTAATAATAAATTAATAATAATTATTTTTAATAATTTTTAGTAACAATAATTCTTATTAATTAATTTTAATTATTTTTAATAATAATTTTTAGTAACAATAATTCTTATTAATTAATTTTAATTATTTTAAATAATTATTTTTAATAGTTTTAATCAATTATTTTAAATAATTTTAATTATTAATATTTTTAATTAATAATTATTTTAAATATTATTATTGATAATAATTTTAAATAATTTTAAAAATAAATTTATTTAATTGTTTTTTATATAAAATACAAATTAATTACATAAAATATCATTTAATATTTAATAAACCTTTCTTAAATAAGTTTATTTTTAATTTTAAAAATAATTAAATGAAATGAAAAATACTTGACCGATGAATCGAACCCAGACCTCGCGTATAGTATGCAGACGATGTATTAACCAAGCTACGAAATCATTGGAGGAAATTGAAATTTAACTGTATAAAAGCTAAGCATGAATTTCGAAGGCTGATTTCTCCGAATTGACTGGCCATTCGGTGGAATTACATTGAGGGGTGAAGGTGAACATCCTAAAGGAGTACTACTATTACACCAAGTCTCAACTCCAAATGAATTTCCTTAGTCGTAAGTAAGAATGAGAGATGCTAAGTAATTTATTACTGAGAAGTATCATTAGCTAAATGTGTTTTAAAAAAAACCCACCAGATTGTTGTTTTTTTTTTCAGAAATCTCGCCAAAATTTTAGCAAAATGAAAAAGAATTTTTTTGTTCTATAAATCAGAGCGATTGACATTTCTAGCATTTTCACAGAATTTAAATTTCGTAAAAATTTTGTTAAAACAATGATCATTTTCATGTTACACTGCGTAAGATCTAAATGAAATTTGCCTAAGATAGGAAGGAACCCGACTCGTTGTCCCCAAGTTCAGCCATGATACCATATTCAGATATCCACTTTTTAAAAAATAGCGCCAAAAATCAAAAGATGTAAAAGTACCTAATAACATGACGACATACATGCATGAGTCTCACACATGCAAGTCGGTCAGCAACTCACTCACTCTCACTATCTAATATCAAGGATGAATCGTAAATAAATTATAAAATAATCAGTCAAAAATTTATTATTTCCGAATATACCGAAATAAATTTTTCATCGAAAAATATTTTTTCATGTCCTTTTTATGACATAAAAATTTGTTTTGGAAGAATTATGCCTTTTTCCTAGAATCTTTGCGTTTCAGATTTATAATAATTGTCTTTTTCAGAGGAAAACCATTTCAGCAGTGCATATACTTATGGCGCCATCTCTTGGGATATTCTCGCAATAAAACTGCGGAGAACAGAAAACAAAAATCTAATGGGGATTAAAAATTTGAGAAAATTGGGGTAAGGGATTTTTTGATCGTCTCATCTGGCAAAAGTAATTTGCAATGCGTTGAAATAAACAATTATTATTAAGAGAACAATAATGCTATTCAGTTTTTGTCTGGTAAATATCTGTATTTTAGATAGTGTAACTTTTTGTTTGTAAATTATTAAAGTAGTACTTCTAAAAATTGTTTTCAGTGTGAGAAGATTCAAGCTTCGATGTTTCATTTCTCTATGATCTGACGAATTTTAATAGTTTATCTGCGAATCTGATTCCTTTGATAAGTGAAAATAATTTCAAAAAGTTAGTTATTTTAAAAAAATATACTTCTCATATTTATCTGAATAATGAAACATTCAGAAAAAGAATCAAACAATCAAACATCAGAAATTAATAATCCAATTACAAAATTAATTTTGTAAAACTGAATTAAATTTTCAGAAACATTTCAATATATGAGCAGTTAATTATTTTCAAATATAAAAATAAAAGTTCCATCCACTGAAAAACACTGAATCCTTCTATATTAAGAGAGTGGACTCATAAAGGTTTTTATTTCTATCAATTAAATTCATGGAACTTCATCATTTTCTTAAACCAAAATAAAATATAATTTTTTTTCATTAAGTTTTTCATAATCTTCAACTAATAATATTTTGTGATTTAAAAATAAGAACATTCTTAAAGTTTCAACTTAAATAACAATGCAACCATTTCATAAATTCTGAAAACTTGGCAACAGTAAAAGTTCACAGTAAAATATTGAATGTAACTTACTCTATGATGGATCTCAGTAAATAATTCCTCCCTGTGTTAAGTTTGAGACTTCTGTTTTATGTATCGAAAAACTACAGATAGGGTTCCTTTCTAAATCAATTTTAAGTCTAAATATGTCTTTTTTATATAATATTAAACACTTCCATGTATTGACCAGTTTGTAACAATCCTTTTGGTGATAAATTTTTGGTAATTTAATGAATTCATAAGAATAACTATTTACAAACTACTTAATTATTAGTAAAGAGTATTGTTTTACTATTCCTAAAATATTATTGGAACCTAAAAATGTCATATTTTATATCATAATTGATTTTATTGCTAAGCACTAATTGCAAATTATTTAATAGAAAATTTTTGATTATTTATTGATGAGTAGTAAATGAATAAATTTCTGTTTTAGACTTTTAACCATATTCCTATCAACATTTCATAAAAACAACTTTTGTTTCAGCAAGTATTCTTTTGAATTTGATCAATGTTTCCTTTATAACACTAAAAAAATGTTCACATTTTATAACAACAATTAAGAGTCAATTAAAATAACTTGTATAACTTATTAATACAGCAAACTTTTACCTCAGCAGCCTCTTCGATTTTGTGAAAAACATTTAAAGTTTTCCTTAGTTTTGTAATCAAATAAGGAAATAATTTTTAAATCAATCATTCTCTCTTCTTTTTTTTTTAATTTACGCGAAGCTTGATGAAAATAACAAATAGTTCGAATCTTTGTATCAACTTCAAATTAAAAATTTTCAATCGGAAAATAAATTTACATGAAGATATTTTCAGATTTCTTCAGAGATGTGAATGTGTCAATATCAAACTCCACTTTTTTCGAACTAAAATGTAATCTAAACAAAAGTATGCCAAAAATGGCGATTTATCGCCTTTTACATAAAATTATTCGAGCAAATGAAAATTAACTTACCTCCAGCAACACCAACAATACCGCCAACTATTTTAGAAACATTTCCTTTAAACCTATCCGAATCAATATCACCAGCAATAACATTCAGCTCTTCAATAGTCATTTTCCGGCATTCAGCCCACGGTTCAAATTTATCCAAAAATAAAGCACATGCTTCATCTGCTTTTTCGAAACGTTCGATTACATTTTCCATGACATTTCGCGTTTCGACTACTTTTTCTGCATAGTCGAATTCACATTTCAATCTGCTTGGCTGCCAATCTTCGCCAATTTTACTTTCAACCAAGGAGTAAATAACTGACATGAGTTGATTTCCATTATTATGAGGTATAAATTGAAAAGTTCTGTTGTTCAACGAGTGAAAAATATCACTGAAAACTTCGAAGCCACCCATCTTTCAACCGTACAAACAGTCGACTGGGACGGGAAAGAGGGAAAAAGAAGGTAAATTTTGTTTTGTTGGCAAGGTTACAACAAACGAGAGATAATAGCGGTAGAGAGCTACCTGATGACGAAAGAGTCAAGTAGTTTTATCGAATAAAAGTTAAATGAGTCATTAATTTGTTTTGAAGAACAATGCTCGATTGCGTTAGAATATAGAGCAGGGGATTTTCCCTTTTTCCCCCTAAAACTCTTTTCC
This sequence comes from Trichonephila clavipes, assembly GCA_019973935.1. NCBI lineage: Eukaryota > Metazoa > Arthropoda > Arachnida > Araneae > Nephilidae > Trichonephila > Trichonephila clavipes. The sequence continues at coordinate 1,025,965 of BMAU01019845.1, forward strand.
GATGGATACCGTCGAATTCAATTTTTATTTTCAACCAGCATTAAAACAATCTTTTCTTAAGGAATGTCAAAAAAAAAAAAAAACGCATGCATTTTCTTGAAGAACAAAACATTTAAAAATAAAAAAAAAATGGTGCGTGGAACGCTACGCGATAGAAGTGAAACTTCTTTGGCGACGTTGGAACATTGATTATTTGCTCTAAGATTCCAAACTGACCGTGTACATGTCTCAATCGCCTCATCTGCATGAAAAGTATTCTTGGCGCATTGAGTCTTTCTGATACCAAATCCAAAGTAGGAAGATATGCTGGAATTTCTGGGTATACAAAACTATTATATTTTGATAAATTTGTATACTTTTCATACTAAACTTTGTCGCAATTGTAACATTCTTTAATGTCTTCTAAATTAATTTCAACGGATTATGAACGAATATAGCTTTTGAAAATCTTTGAGAGCATTTATATGGTTGAGTGAATTTTCCGGCGCACTGTTCAGCTACACGAAGGCTTTTGGCGACGGTCTTCGTAATTTTGAACCGTAGTCAAGTGACGAGGACGTCACCTGAGCTGGCACTCCCCCCTCTCCTAACCACCACACCACACCAACGGGAGGACGTTTGAGCTCTCAACTGATTCAACGTGCATCTCTCCCCTACACGTCGGGTTTTAAGTGGTACTCGGCTCGAACTCATGACACGCCAGCCACGATCACCTTGACCACTGGGCTACCACGGCCATGAATTTTTATGGAAATCATAGTCTTTGTAACGTAAGATATATTTATTATAGATTCACATGCATCAGTTTCAACAAGCACTAGACTTGTTGAGGGTTCTATAGTTGACGGCACAGGGTGGTTCACAAAGTCCGTATTAATCTGGGCTGTCATAAGAAGAGTCTCAATAGAGCATTCCACTCCCTTAAACTCGGAATAAGAGAGTATTTTGCAATGTTTTTTTTTCCATGCTCGATATTCTCTCATGTGTACTCTGATGGAGATTTTGCAGTAGCACTTGAATTTGCACTATTTTTCTGGGGTTTTTTTTTTTTTTGGGGGGGAAGGGTGGTTTTTTTTTTGTCACTTTTTCCACTGGACTTGCTGCTAGTTTTTCTTTTTCTTTTTTTATATCACGAAACTCTTTTCCTCTTTGTGCATTTGATTTAGGCATTATTACTAGAATTAATAATAATTCAACGCAAATGAAAATTAAAGAAATAAACTAGCCACCGAACACATCGCCATAAAGCCAACAATCAATAGAAAATTTCAAAAAGGTACGCTTTTGCTGCGAGAGCTATTTTGTCTACACCGTAATGCTCACACTGCAACTGATACGACCGCTGATAATGTTCCCGGATCTGGGGGAAAAGGACCCCTAATCGGAAGGTGGGCAAGTTGCCCTGTTGGAGACGTAGGCAATTATACAACTTTTTCACCGATATGACGCAATTTACGCGGTGTCCCCGCTCCCCTCCCTTTTCCTCCTCTCGCTCTCTCCTTACCATGGCGACGAGACGATTCGGGGGATGGGGGAAGACTACTTCCGTTCACATTTTCACTGTTACGCAAAACTGGGCAATTTTCTCATTCACTCTCGAGCGCAAAAAAGTTTCACTTCAAAAATATTAAAAATGGAAAATGTTCTAGCTGTATAAAACGATAAAAATGGAAATGAATTCTAAAAAGAATTTCTTTAGCGAATAAAATAAAAACTTTTACTTTCTGTTAAATTAGTGTCAGATTACATGAGATACCGGTTTTTGACAAAAATTTCCAATTTTTTTTTCTTTAATGATTAAGAAGAAATTTTAAATTGTTTTGATGTCATAATCATTAACTCCACGTTTCTTGCTTTTGAAAAGAATAAAAATTGATTTGAAAGTTGAGAAAATTTGAGGCTATTTTTTTTCCAATATTTTTAAATAACGTATAATATTAGTCATTTCATGAAATTTTAAAGTTTAAAAGAGCAGGAAAATTATAATAAATGCTCCAGTTTTGTCAAATAAATTTTTTTAAAAAAATCTGCAGTAACTTGGTGAATATTTTGTGAATACATTTAAAAGCTCCATTCAAGTTTGAAACGGGAGTTATACTGACAGATGGTTACCATAACAACATACGAAACTTTTCATTGCCACTGCTTCGAAATAAAATCCAAGTGAATATTTAAAAATTATTTTCCTGTATTATGTTACAGAGAAATTAAAAGTATTAATACACTCAAGAATTCTAAACAAGGAATTTTCTGACTAAATTTTTGCGTAACTCGAATTAACAAGTTTTGCATGAAAATGTGGTACGGCCAAACATGATAATCTCATTGACTTGTTATTGCAAAATAGCAATTTAAATCAAACGGATTTTCTCAAACACTTTCAATGTTAATATAAATTTTTGAAAAGGTATTTTTAATGATTCTTTCAAATACACTTATTTGTACTATTCTTTTTTATACACTTGATTCCGAAAGTCTGCGTACAGGCGATCATCTTTCATGTTCATGCAAAGATCGCTAATTAAATGAAGTCTTTCTGAATCAATACTATTTTTTATTGATTCCTCTAACGTCGTAAATTCAAATAGTGTAAGCAACAATCACCTCAATATTACATAAAATAATACAAATATTAATAACTTGAGAACGACACAAATCGTGTGCGTCAAAAGTCTGCGTACACTGGAAAAAACCTTTACAATAATGGATTGTAACTAAAAGTTAATACTTTTTAGCTATTTCGTTCTTTCTATAACTCTCTCAACATATTTGGCATGGATTTAACCAGCTTAGTTGTTTCATCTGTGGATATGTTGTTCCATTCTTCTACTATGACAGATTTGAGCATTTCCTTGGATGTTATCACGTTCGCCCTGATTATTTACTCGAGTAAATCCTACAAATGCTGTGTTGTGCTTAGGTCTGGGGACTAGGTTGACTTTCGGAATTGGTTTGGGACATGCCAGAACAGCCATGGCTTCACAATGACTTCATAATGTGAGCCATTTGCTTGGTACCTTTGTGCCGCTGAAAATAAAAATCATTAGTCCCCACAAATTTCTCGGCGAATGCCCTGATATTTTACTTCAATAAGATCAAAAAACCAATTTTGTACATTGTTGATTCAATAAATTCTAGATTACCAGCTGAAAGACTTCCAATGCACCCCCAAACATTATGCCTCCTCCTTGTAACTCTGAAAATAATGTGAATTTTTCAAAAATCATAGTTGAGCCTCTGTACAGAGGTCTGAGCTATGTGCAGGCAAAATATTATTATAATAGACGCATTTTTCACAAAAGAAGAACCTTTTGAAAAAAGGTTATTCTAAGTTAATTTTTTGCCAAAATATTATATTTAAATAAATTTTTTTTGTCAAAATGTCCTTAAAACCATTTTATACATGTATTTTAATCTAAGTGACACTAAATATCATGAAAATTATCCATTTATGCGCTTTTTTAAATTCACGGTTCCGTACGAAGTCGGATACCTTAAGCAAACATAGCTAAATCTCTTAAAAATGAATTTCCAACTGTGTTTTTTATATTAAAAATGACATACCAGTATAATGCTGAGGTTCTATTATTAGGAGCCAGTGGTGAACACAAGGGAGGTCCTGAAAGTCTGGACCCCCCAAAAGCCCTTGATTTTTTTCCAATTTATTATAATTCTAAGTATGTAGTACGTAA